>OZ024916.1:28136496-28736496 GCA_964017125.1 Flabesymbios commensalis | reverse complement strand
AAAATCACAAAACGACTATAGAATACCCCCATTACCGTGCACTATGGGCACGGTATGTAAATACGACATGGTGACTTTGAGTTAAATCAATATTGGGCCAGCGTCTCGAACGTTGGACCAGCTTTGTGTGAGATTTCTGTGAGCCTCAGAGATTCTCACTTGGTATTTAGTATGGATGGGGAGTGACGTAAAGCCGCTTGTGAGGCGTCGAGGAGATCGTATGGTACCGTTTACGTTCAGCTGCGGAATATTAGCGCGCGATTAGCGAAACTCTGCCGCGCGCCAAGAGCCGAGTAAACATCCCGCGGCTTTTATCAAAACGAACGACCTCCGGGAGGATCTGGCAATGGCATGGCCGGGCCACACAGAAGAAGATGCTCCAGTTCCAGGACTGTGGTGTAACGTTTACCAGGCGACATAAAGGCGGGTTTATGGCTGCGAGAGCGATTCAACAGGCTTTTATTGTTTCAATCACGGTATGATTGAAGTCGGCGCACGTGGTGACACAGGCGTCCCCCCACGAGCGAACAGGAGACATTGATCCTTTGTTGGTGTAATGTTGGGCCGACAGCGCCCCAACATTAAACCAACAAAGAGTCAACGTAATCTTTTTTGCTTTGTATTTTGATTTTCGAATTGTAGAAATCTCGCCTGATAATTGCGACTCATTATTTCCCTTGTGTATTTGTGAACATGTTTGGAAATCATGTGAAACAATGTGAGTAGTGAGCAATTTAAGTTCCAACTATACGTTTTTCCATGATCCATTGGAACCAACTGATTTTTTTATCTAATTATCATTAGTTGGGAGCAAATGTCCACAAAAATATGTTAGTGTAGCAGCTGTAGTTTTATTTCGTCGATGCACTTCCCGTTCGCATAACCAAAGAAGTTTTCATTTCTATAGATAGAGCCTGAAAACTTACTAAGCTAAAAACGTGATAAGCTTTTAAGCACCAAACCTGTGTTAACTAAACGGCTATAGCATAAATATGTTTCTTCAGCGAAAACTTTCAATAAATATTTTTAGTATAGCTACATGTATAGCCTACCAAAGCACTCTCGCGAAAGCTTTAGATGACATTTTTGCATCTTCTCATCCATGATGGCCGCTTTAAACTGCACTTTGTGCCGTTGCGTCGACTACAAGAGCAGCACCCCATTAAGCACGACAAATTGAACCAATGTTGGCTTGATGTTGGGCCATTGTCTGCGACGCTGGCCCAACATTAATCCAACATTGGTCGTGTTCGCTGGGACAGCCTGCTTCAGCCATTTGGTACTCATCTATCCCTATACGACACTGAACAAACAGATGCACGGGGAAAACGAGGCATTCTGCAAAAGCGGCATTACTGATTCCAGCCGCTCGCCCAGTGTCGGTTCAATGTTTGGCCAACGTCGCAAACATTGATCGGGCCATCACTCGGAACATCAGCGGCGAATTCACGCCAGGCAAAGCAGCGGCAATTGGTACTCCCCGGGGAGTCGTGTCGGTGACAGCTGTGGAATTAGCAATGCAAAAGGAGCACATAACTTCAAACCAAGGCAACTTGTCCACCCCGAAGGATGGGCGGTCGGTGCCGTCTGCCCCCATACCAAAGTGGCCGGTCCGGGCCGGGCCCGGCGAACACGCTAAATCACTGCCAGGAAAAAGAGGCCCCGGTCTAAGAGGAGGCAGCAAATTGGCCTAAAAAGTGTCAAGAAAACTCGGGTTGCCTGTTGCAAATCATTAGAAATCCCCTGCCCACCTATAGGCGGAGGACCGGGAGATGGCGCGTCCCGGATTCTTGTCGGGATTCAATCTGGGGGAAAGCCCGATACATCATCGCCAGAATCAATAGACTAGTGCCCGTGCGGCTCTGTCGTCTAGCCACCCTTTTCCTGCCGTGCCTTGCCCATCTTCACTTGCACTGTCATTTGATCAGTCTTGATATACCACACCTGGAGAGCTTTCTTGTCCACAAATTTTGAATTCTAAAAAACTATACATGTTTCAGTTTTGTTTGGTTTCGTGGTTTACATGTGCATAGATTTTGTCGTGAGCTCCTTTTTCAGAAACCAGCAGATTCATGATGCGTTTTTCGGCGCGTCGGTTCAACGTTGAGGCAACGCTTGTTGAGACCTCTTCTGTGTAAACCTGCGAGGCGCGGGATAAGAGAAGCATGACACTGGAGACATAAATCTCTGACGAGAAGCTTTTCAAAACCTCTTCTTGTTACCGGAGCCCCGCGTCCACGCAATCAACACCACGCACTGCCTCAGCACCTGAACCATCAAAATAGAATCCTCTTCTTGATGCACATTTTTATCAATAGTTTCAACCCTTGAACCGCCGGTACCGATTATATTCATTTTTTTCATTTTTCTTAGGATAATGCATATCAGCTTTTAAACATGTTGGAGATAAAACATGACATTAATCAACAAAAAATTAAAAATAGTTGACCTTTTTTGTCAAAGCTGAATAATTTTCACTCACTTGAAGTTGTGGATCCCGTCAGTGGGTGAAAATTCCAATTGATCTAATTTGGCGATTAAAGGGTTAACCCTACTACTCTCTAACATTTTTAGTATAAACCATGGAGACCAAAGTGAGGTTTTTTCAATTTGACGTCATAAATATCTCAATTAGCTCTTCCCGCTTTATTCAAATACATATTTGTTATGGGTCTACGACTATTATAATTTGTTTTAATTCTTTTAGAACGTGAATCGACGTAAGAATCTGACGTCAGATTCTTACGTCTTAAGTCGGTCCCCGCGCTTAAAAAGGTTAAAGTGTGAGAGGAGAGGCTCGGTTCATACTTTACCGCGGCGGGATGTGAAGTGACGATGTGGCAGACCATCTGGAATCATACAGCCAATGACGCCAACCCTTTTGTCTGACGCTGTTCTGGTGAAATATTGCCGCCGTCGCAGGCTGGCACCAGGCCGAGACAAGCGGGGCAGCGGTAGAGTGCAGAGGGGCGGGCCGCCGACGGCCGTAACTGTACCATTATGTATATTACTGAATGGCAAACAGAGAGATTAATCCATAGGTGAATCGATGGCTTGGAAAATGATAAATTATTAGGCAATTGCCTTGCAATTGCCTAATAATTTATCATTTTCCAACCCCCTTCGTCGATGCTCTCCTATTTTAATCCGCGTTATAAGCGGGTGTGATAGTGGAGTTGGGTAGGGGGGGGGGGGGGGAGGGGGTCGTGGCAAGGAGGTCACTGATTCACTGGCTGTGCATCAAACCGGAATTATTATTAGATCAGATGTGGTATGCACCTCATTCACGTAATCTGATATATTATCTGATATCAGGCCTTCTCAACCATGCTGAAGTATGCGTCATTAGCGGGAGAACTCATCTATCTAAACAATCTCGCTATATTTAGATCACCTGATACTGTTAGTGTTCAAGTGTGCCAATTTAAATCTACTGTGCCTATAGTCACTGGTGATTAATCATTCTAGGCCTTGCCTAGAATGTGGATTTGCTTTGGTCCTAATAAGACTGTGTCATATTCAAAACACTTCTACAAAACTGAACTAATATATAACGTTTCTAGAGAATTATCGAAAGACATTCATTTTGAATTTAAATGTTTGAGATGCGATATTTAAATATTTTTTAATCCTGCCTAACATTTTTGTGATCATGAAGAAAATCCAAAGAGAGCGACCATGATTGTAAAGCTACATGTAAAATTTCTGCACACAAAGAATAATCCATTGCAAGTTTTGAAGAAACGGAATCTAAAATGACGACAAGCATCCATTCTACAGAATTTTTTTGCGCATTATCTCGGGGAAAATTTGCATGACAGCTGCGGCTTTAATGAAAAACAAACGATCTGATGTTACACTCATTGCCTCGGAAGTCTTGCATAGTAGATCTAATATTAAAATTGAAATAAATCTGAATCTATATCGTTATTGACAAAGTCAGTTCAGAAATTTACCAATGTTTATGCTGGAAAGCATGTATTTATTTGTACTTTTTATGATGATGAAACACACTGATGTAAGGTGAACAGATGTCTCAGCCACTGTCGGCGACGTTGACCCAACATTAAACTATAACTGGGTGAAGGCGTTGTGTTTTACAGCAATAAAGTACATATATGTGTTATGTCTGGGGCCCAGACAAAGTCTGATCCATTTTAGTCATAACAATTTTATATTCTTAGCATATGACATCAGTAGGAAATCGTTTTTTTCAAATATCAATTAATTGAAAATCTCTTTATCCAGAGTTTTCTCTCGACCAAAATAAGGTTATTTTGACTGCAAAGCCAAAATGCAGTAACTGTTTTAATACTTGAAAAGTAAACTGTTACTGCTTATTGATTCCGCACATCAGCATACGTGTAGGGTAATTGCAAGTATTAAGTATTCCCAAGATTTGTTTTTTTCGTTCTGGTTTTGCTTCTTATCACTGCTGACTCAGCGTTTTCACAGCATTTTGGACGGTGTTTGGTGATTGCTTAATCATGAACATGATCGCCCACACAGAATTCTTTGAGTACACTTGACAAATGTCACACAAAATGTCACCAGCTATGGAATTCGCCATATTTTATATAGTGTTCCATAATGAGACTAGTCTATGCATAATGCCGTCCCCAGATCATGTTAATTGTGTACCCTGGAAATTTCCTTTAACAGATTGGAATTATATTCGACCTAATATGTATTGAATACTAAAATTTAAGGACAACTTATGGTTTTGGCGCGGCTTTTGGGCAATGAGGAATTGTTTTTTTTTGTGGTAGTGCAATTCATCGGAGGCACATATATACATGTACTTAATAGGCCCCACTCGATTGGCATCATTCTCAATGCGGATTGAAAATCTATGCAGCTCGATTACTATCAATCTAAAACCGGACTGACTAATCTGCCAAACCGGCCTGTGGGACAGATTGGAAAAGTAGTCGGAATCCGGATTACTTGGTCTCAGACTTTCATGGGTGGAGGGTGCACAGTAACCCTCTCTGGCCCATGGACTAACACACAAAATGACCGAAAATGCACGAAAAATACGTTTGAATAGCTGTTTATAAATTTTTCACAAGACATAATTGAACTCCTACCCCTCAAAAACATATATATAGACACCGATTGTGTCACTCGAAGTTATGGCACAAAACGTGATTTCAAGATTTCGATGGCGGCCATTTTGAAAATGGCCTAAAGCAGGTAGTCCACCCCAACTTTTTTTTGATGGCATCGACTTTTGATATCGGGGGAGGTCCAAGGAGCAAAAAAAACTTCTAAATATTTTTTTTCGACCTAATTTTTTTTTTTCATAATTCTCTTGAAACCTGGTATATATAGGTTTTCATGGTCTGCGAGTCTGTTGGCATTAAACGAGGCTATGGCGGTGGCGGGGGGTGCACGGTAACCCTATCTGGCTCATGGACTATAAACACAAAACTTTTGTATGACATTTGCGCAATGGTCGAAGACGTTTGGCCGACGTTGTATAAATGTTATACAAATCTGCTGTGTTTACTGAGTTGCGCCTGCATCTTGTTGCAATGTAACACCATGCAGCATCAACCTGTCTTTCGCTGAGTCACCATCTACTCGTAATTTTGGCAATTACGATATTGACGTTAGCCAGAGATGCTCCCTGGGACCTGCGCTCAGCAGCGGTACTAATATTGTTTTGATATCTAAATTCCTGATAGAGTGCATGGGGATGACACAAAACTTTCTGACAGTAGATGCTTTGGCTGTCAATAGGGTACCTTCGCGAGTGTTACCCTGGTATGTTGATAGGGACACGTATTACAAAGTCATCTTGAATGACGTTTCGTTTGAAAAGTGAGATCTAACACCATTTCTACTCACGTACTTTGGACCTTATATAAACCATAACATTTGAAGGGATGTGTGAATTAAAATAACCGTGTTCATGGAGTTGAAATCAGCTGATAGTAAACAGCATTAGTAAAATAAAAAAAGGCTATGAATCGATGTAGATTTAGTGGTGTTATTTAAATAAACCGTGTTTTGATCCTTTTTCATTAAATTATTTTCTCTTTTTTTTAAGTGAATGGGAATTATATAATACGTTGGCTTTAAATAATGAAGCTTGATATCAACATAGTATCATAGATATATCAACTTATTATTTTAGCCAAAATGAAAATAATCTTGCTGGAGGATATGTAATTGCACAATTACAAATGTAACGTTTTTTATATATCGGGCATAATATAAATGGGTGATCTCGATGTTACGAAGTTCGGCGTACATTTCACAAAGTGAGTTGTTTCTGAACATTCCACAATGTGAAAGAAGGCACCCATCTGCAATGTAAGATATCTACTGAAATTAGCATAGCCATTACGTGGACAATGTGGCCTGAAATCTACGCCTCGCCATGTGGACAATGAGGCCTGAAATTTACATTTCACTAGATGGCCCTTGTCTGTTCAGAGGGTCTGCTGACAGTATCTGATTCCCACAGAAATATCTCGCTCACCAAACACCATACCCGGCCTAGTGCTGTCTCTGTACTGGCCCAACGTCTTCGACGTTGGGCCAGTACAGAGCCAGCACCGGGCCGGCGACACGTATAACTCCCTGCGGCCGCGGGCGCTCGGCGGAAGTCGGAGGACCTGCCCGGAATGGCTGTCCCAGTTTTAAATGCCACTATTATAGATTGGGAGCGTCTGTTAGCTGGGCTTTGATGTGCGGGCCATTGATTTCGTGGATCAAACCCGGGTAACAGAGAAGGCCTGCAGGAAAGAGGTCCCGACCCCTGACCTTCGCCGCCCAATGGTACTGCAACGATCAAATATCAGCGAATTTAAATGTTTTTCTTTTGAGAAAACATAGAAATTAGAGGATTTTGCGTTATAAATTGGTCTTCAATTTTGGACTATCAAATCCACTAACGTTTGAGGATCAATGTAATACGAAATTATTGATACGAATAATTTGTGAACACAGATTTGTGATCACAGAATAAAATAGGCTAAGCCTAGGTAATTAAGATATTATAAAGACCATTAGTTTCAATGATCGTGTATGCTTAATTCTTTTTCTCTGACTAACTAATAAACGAAATGATTTTTAATGGAAATCAGTCTTTATTTTAGAGGGGTTGCTACTAGTGAGATACATACCAGCTACATGTATTGCTCCAGTGGTAGGATAACTTGATCAGAAAAAGTGTTTGTCGTTGAATTTGTAGTTGATGTCAATTTCAACACTGCAAGACAATACCGACGTGACCGCCATTAACACTTACAGCGCGGGGATCAACTTTAGTCGTCAAAATCTGACGTCTGTAGACACTGTAAGAGTAAAACACATTTATAATGGCCGTAGACCCATAACATAGGTATGCATTCCAATGAATCAGAAAGAGCTAACTAAGACATTCATGATTATTTCAAATTGAAAAAACCCATTTGTCCTCCCAAGGTTTTCACAAAAAAAGTCAGCGTTTCAAGGGTTAACCCTTTCAGCGCGTTTTAGACGTCAAGCGTCTGAAGAGTATTCTACTACCCACTCAGCATCAATGATAATATTACTGTCACTGCAAATCTTTGCTTCGAGTCAGTGAATTTCTTTGTTTGATTTATTATTTATTTTAAAAGTGGCTCTGCTGTATCCGCGATTTGCTATTTAAGGTAAATAAAAATGTGATGATTTTATGATAAACCAATGCTATTTCAAATAAAAGCTCAGAGCCTCTATATTTTGATGGATTATGCCATTTTTTTTATTTGATAATTTTTTAATTAAAATGATGTGCCGTGCGGCGCATAGAACAGACAATGGCGACTAAAGGGATAAACAACCCGCCAATGGGAATCTCCGCTCAAAATAGCATACCGACGCCGAATAACTTATTGTAGCGCGCGGTTCATCCATGATAAAACCGAGTATTATTTTTGCTATTGTGATGAGTTCATTAGTCAACTCAGTAGATAATTAGACTGTCAGAGACTTCCCTCATCACGCATGATGATGTAATACAGCGTGGTAATAATACCCCTTGTGCTGCTAGGACCGTATATACGGTTTCAAGCATGTTTAGATCAACAGTACTTGATAGCGCTAAGTTTGATAAAAATAGTCTTTGGTAGGGGCTTATTAATTCAATATTGGAAATGTATATTCCTCATTATTATTTTTCAATTATTTGAAGCTGGAAATTGCGTTAGCAATTCCAGCTTCAAATGAATTAAAGATATCCACAAACAATTCAACAGTACAAGGGTCAATAACCCTTCACGTACTGGAATATTTTAACTATAATATAAATTTTTATTACGCTGAAATGGCTGCGGGGCTCTACCTGATGCGCACGACACTTGACTCACTTTTCTCTTGCTGTCTGTGTGTGACATTGCCTTACAATAAACCAACATTGAGCCAACGTATTTTTTCGTCGGGACCAGATAATTGTGAATTTTTTTTGTTACGTTTCAATAATTTGTTCAGGTATGATATTTAAAGTAACAAATCAACAATGTGATAAATGTCGAAACTGAACTGGTCCTTCCCAGATTGTTGGTCGTCTCGGACGATCGGATGGGACCAAGTATATTTTGTCCGCTTATACCCGAAATAAGAAATATACGAAGAGGAAATTAGTGTAAAGTCACATTTCGATGTGCACTCGTGGATGTTTTATTTGCCTTATGCCTAATAATTTACAGGCATCGCAATAAATACACCTATTTGCCCTGTCGGATGAAAAGGCCATGTGTTAATGAAAGAGTGAGTTGTTGGAATTTCATTTTATTTTGATATGACATCGTGATTGTCGGAAAGGTGAATCCGTATATTTTTTTACAATAATAGTCACATTAATATGTACTCTCAGAAAATCTACTGATAATCATGCTTTCCTTTTGTGGTAGATCGCATATGTCTGTTTAGACAGGTATCGTCTATGTCCACGTTTACCGCTGTCGGCACTCGCCAAAATTGTTGATTAGCACCAGCGTACCCAGCTGTTCAAAATAAAATATGTTTTAAATGTTGAAGCACTGATATGTGTTTTGATTTAAATTTCACAAATCACCTGCATTTTCAGTCATTTGAAGTTGTGTGTCGCGGTAGCGGGACACAACTTAATTGACTGAAAAAGTTAATCGAATTGCTGAGAGTTCTAGGGCCAGTATTAAATAATATATACATATCATCTTTATCGACTCTATTGTATCCATCTGATTTTGGCCTTGTCAACCGTTATTGTGAATCGCTTGTAATGATGTAAATACACACGTTCCTGCTTGTACCCGGTTTGTCAACAACGTTGGACACGGCTCTACCATCATGTGTTTGGTAATCATTTACTCAAGTGGTTATAAACACATTTATGTTGTAGTTCTTTTTTTTTCTAAATACTAAAATAGCGATACATTAAAAAAGACTGTGAGAGAGTAATGTCTTGATGAATAGGTCGATATCTGCATTTCTCTTAATTTAAATATGATGTATGGTTGTCAAACCACATGGCAAGTTCTGCACTTAATGCGCTAAATTAAAACTTTAAATTTAATTTGAAGCATCGGTTTAATCCTCCCAAGTTAATTTATTTAAATTTTTATCGACTTGAGGTGGGTGAAAACTACTTATATTTGTTAAATTCGAGACGAAATATTCTCAAATTTTAATGTCTAAACACTCATTTTATTAACAATAACTGTGATTTGAACTTCTAACAAAACAAATAAAAAACGACTATAGTCGTGCTTAGTGGTTCAAGGGCGGGAATCGACTTTAGTCGTCAGAATCGGACGTCTATAGACGTCAGATTCTGACGACTGAAATCCCTCACTATTAGAGTAAAATTATTTATAATGGCCGTAGACCCATAAGTATTCAAATGAAACGGAAAGAGCTAACTAAGTCATTTATGATGATTTTAAATTGAAAAAACCCCTTTCGTCTCCGTGGTTTATACAAAATTATTTCAGCGCTTTAAGGGTGTAGTGTAGCAATAGTGAAGCAATCATGCACTATCATCGATATCACGGGAGGAAATACAGATAATTTCCCAGACGATTGTTACAGTCCGTCTCGGAGATGTCTGAATATCAAATCTAAAATGGACATCCAATTCATCATTCATACAAGCCTTGGAAGTCCCCTTGCCACAACCTGCCTGTCTTCGGCCGTCTGGATATGCTTTGAAATTGATGTGCTTATTTACTTTGAAACACATCTCATTCGAAGTGGACGCATCCTGAACACTGGCGCAACGTTCGGCTTGTGTATGCTGTAGCTGGCTGTGATGTCTGCAGCAACTTGTGTTCTACTCCGTTAATAATGTTGTCAAATGATACTAGAATGTTTGTTTCTATTCTTCATTCATTTAAAGCTGGAATTGCTAACCCAAATTTCAGCTCCAAATGACAAAAAATGTGTCTATTTATGAAAAATGGTCACATGCGAATTTCAATTATATAAGAAGTTGAGCTAGATGACAAACTGTTTTGTGGATTTCATATTATACATATATCAGTGTCAATTTATTTGGTCTGAGCTGCTTGAAACCGTATATATGTATAAGGTTCCAGCACCCTACGGGTTAAAATCCACTGTGTATGAACAGCGGGACACATCTGTACCCAGAAAGCACCGCGCTGATTACAGAGATATAGACAACTGAGGTACAACTGAAACCAGAAACGTACATACATGTAGAGTGGTCTCTAGCTTCAAGCTGGCATGTATACACCACATCCTAGCGACAAAAATCATTTGCATAACATTTGTACAACGTTGTACAGGTGTTATACAAGTGTTTTGTGTTTACTGGGATAGCATCTCATACAATTACAAAAATATAATCGACTAAAAATGTTACAATGCATCGCAATAAGGTCGTTTTGAGCTTAAATTACAGATATTACTAGGGTATTTGATAAAATCAAGGCATGAAAATGAGAAGAAACCGCTTGGTGCCAGAATTGTTAACCCTTACAGCGCGGGGATCGATTTAGTCGACAGAATCTGACGTCTACAGACGTCAGACTCTGACGACTAAAGTCGATCCTCGCATTGCAAGAGTAAAAATATTTCTAATTGCCGTAGACCCATAACATAGGTATTCAAATGAATCAGAAAGAGCTAATTATAAAGACATTTATAATGATTTCAAATTGAAAAAACCTCTTTGGTCTCCATGGTTTATGCAAAATATATCAGCGCTTTAAGGGTCACTTTATCGCATTGTGACACATAAACGGGCTCCACGTTTGTTAATATTGTACCGCTATGCACGACTATATTGTCGTTTTTAATCCATTGTCGTTTTATTAGCCGTTTAAAACACAGCAAAACTGTTATTGAGCACGAAATGTGTGTTTATACATCAAGATTTGCAAATATTTGGTCCCGAATGGAACACACATGAGTATTTTAAATCCACTTGAAGTTGTGGGGCGCGGTAGGGAAACATAACTTCAAGTAGGTGAGAATGTAAGTTCTTTAATTTAGCGGTTTAAGTGATAAGATATGCAAAACAAAGCAGGAGCGCTTTCTGGCATGCAAGCGCGAGTGAGTCGCAGACAGTTTCTTTTCAAATTTTCAATAAATAAATAAGTTTTTTTTAGGGGGCTATTCGCATCTGTGGTGGCCTCTTTTTCTGAGTGTATTGAGAATCACTTTTTGTCACTGCACGCATAATGTGACGTTGAGCAATGGCATTTACCTCTCTCTCGTCGGGAGCCTGGGCCAGGCTTTTTATATCTCCATCAGCAGCGACATGGCCGTTTCGTTTATCACGGCTATGGATTCTTGGAAATTAATTGACGCCAACACTTTGTATTGCCGATACATTGTGCCTACACGATATTGCACTTTGCAATAAAGCGTGAATTGCGCCACCGATTACGTAGATGGCTGAGCGGCAGACCCATAAGCATGTTGACGCTTTTTAAGGGGATCTACTATACCCAGCAAACACATATTTTGGTTTGATGTTGGTCCAGCGTCGTAAAAGGTCGTCCAACATTAACCCTTTAACCGCCGGTGCCGCATATATTCAGGTTTTCATTTTTTATTAGCACATTAACTACCACCTTTTAAACAGGTTAAAGATTAAATGTGACATCAATCAGCAATATTTGAAAACAGTTGACCTCCATTTTGTCACACATTTGAAGTTGTGGATCGCGTCAGCGAGACACAACTTCAAGTGGGTGAAAATTCAAATTGAATAACTTGGCGGTTAAAGGGTTAAACGAACTTTGGTTCAACTTCTTGTGTTTGCTGGGTATGAATAGCTTTTATACTCCCAGAGCCCATGTAGGCCCCTACTCATACGCATTTTCACACACTTTCAGAGTGATAAAAACAAATTCAGCTATAAATTGTATTAATATATAGATTTGTTTTAAAATAATTATCAGATCAGTCATGATTAGCTTATAATCACAGATTATATTCATGGCCTAGTTAGTTGTGAAAATTTTTTATCAAGAAATATAATCTCTATTCAAGTCCCATTTGGAGGTTCTCGATACAAAACAAAAATATCCACTTTGTGTAATTGGCGAGTGTGTTTGGATTTGTTTTGATTTATGGGGTATAATTGTTATCTCCGCTCATCTCACTGGTCAATATTTTTTACTTTCGTACGATAGAAAGCATCAGCCAATTAATTACCATGCTGTAATCAACCTGCCCAGTAAACGCAGAACATTTGTATAAAATTTATACAATGTTGGACCAACGTGTCTGAGACGTTGGGCCAGTGTTGTGCAAATGTTCTACAAATGTTTTGTGTTTGATGGGTGGTAATATATCGCTCTATGTTTTGGGAATTCAGTTTTGAAGCAACAGGTGAAAGTTTGGCATTCCACTGAATGTGTAAAAGCATGCATTTGACAAATGTTTGGTATGTCGAAGCAGTACAGTGAATGTTCAGAAATAATAACTTTCAAAGTTGATTCAAAGTTGTGACGTTCGTCCAAATCTATTTGTGTTCTGAGTAGCAGGCACGAGACATTGAATATAATATACGCCTCCTGGGTGACTGCCGACAAAAAAGATAGCTTTTCCATATTGGCTGCACTTCCCAGCAAACACAAAACATTTGTATAACATTTATACAATGTTGGGCCAACGTCGAAGACATTTTATGTAGGCAAGCACTAGACATTCCCCAATGTCAGTTTAATGTCGGTTCACCGTCTGCGGCTCTGACCCAGCATTAAACTAACATCGGCTCAATGTTTTCTGGGACAGCTACATCGTTTCATCTTCGCGGAGACAGTAGGGTTGATCCACTGTCTTACAGAGATCAGCAACAACGCTTCCGGAGACGCTTGGTCGCCGGGGTGTTTGCTCGTTTGCAATTATCAACAGAGGCCGTGTAATCGTGTTTTATTTGCCGGACAAAATTGGGACTTATTTGAAGATGTTAGGCTGTAATCAACTGGCCGGGAGACAAATCGCCCTCTGGAATTGCTTTCCCGCCAAACGGTAAGGCGCAACTTCACTCTGCTAATCCTGACATTCTTCAACCCTCTGCCTGCTGTGGCAGATGTACGCTTGTATACATAGCATCCGATAGTATTTCCCGTGGGATTTCGCTGGCAATTTGCCAGCGAAATCCCACGGGAAATACTACCGCAAATGACAATTTTAAAACGGGAAATTTCATAGAAAAACCTTACTTGCATGGAAGCTTTAGAATTAGAGGCACTTCATTTGAAGATTATGGATGCAGGTAGCAGAAGTGAGAATTTAGGCCTAATAAAAACGAAAAAAAAAACGTGGTGCCGCGATGGGAACTAATATTATGGGGTATACATTTTCGGTCTCATTTTTCTTTCTTCACAATTTTTTTATTCGTGGACATGTTCACAATAAAGTGGCGCTGTGGGCCTCAAAAACCGGATCGTTCCCGTCTGCTGAAGTTGAGAGACAGGGAACTATGTCAGGTGGACCGATGATGGAACAGCTTGTAAAGGAGCGATAGCGCCTGGTCACAGACTAATCAGCTTATAGTGGTTGGACACATGTCAGACCTCTCACCTTACAACACGCCGCTTTTGTTCTAGAAATAGGCCCCAATTATCCAGTACTAGATGCAGGCGATGGCCGGGCTGTCGGAAGATGACCAGCCAATGGTGCATCAGCAGATTCGAAAAAGCGGCCCAGTGTTGGATTATCGTTGAGCCAACACTGACTGATAGTGTCTATTGTGGTGTCGAAGTTGGGCCGAGATCGAGTGCAGATTGAAGAGACTCTGCTAAACTTTTCTCTGGTTGCGACGACAGCAACCGGACGGTCATGTACTGCATGGTGCTGATTCAGGGATTCACTTTTTTTTGCACTCCAGCACTTCACGACATATGCCATCGTGGTGGTGGTGGGGGTAGCTCGCGACCAGACGACTTAATTCTGTAAGCATTGCTGCCAGCGTTCCTGCTCGATGGAGTCGCCATACAGCTGGTCGTGTCTCACCAGAGGGCCAAGCTGACCTACAAACCCGTAATCTGCAGATTGGACGCTTGACATTCCACAGACAATCAAGTTGTCCGTGGAATTGAATTGTCTAACATCTTAACCTTTTCTGTGCTGAATTTAATGTCCTTGTGTTTTTCTTTTAATTCAAGCTGAAACTACTGGCACAATTTGCCGTTCAAATTGAAATTTTATAATATACACTGTACTTACACTTTATTTCAGATTTGAGGTAAAAAAAATAACGTATGTCCTATTTTGCTTAATATAAAACACACATACATAAATGTATGTATGCAATAATGATAATAGAATATATTTATTTTGCATTATTAAGAATAAAAAAGTTTCAGATAATAATTAAAGACTTGTTAGCATTAATGCATTTGTCCGCAAAAGTGAACAGTGCACAAACATTTAGGTAGGGTTTAAAAATGTACATACCTAATGTAGTGTTCGATAGAAAGATTGCAGTGACTTATTACGCTACGATCTGCTGGTTAGATTTTGACTACTGAATATAGTATCATATTCGTTATCCATTTAAGTAGTATTTCATTTAACTTACAACCCTACTATTCGTTCACCGCACCGGAAAGGTTAATTTCCCTATAACCAGAGGCGTTTCAGGAACGCGACAACCTAATAGGTGAACATTGTTTTCAATGCTCGGCACCTTTCAGACAGCCAGTTCTGTTTCATTCTGGCACGCCTACATCTTTATCATTGAGCCTAACTCCATCTGGATTCACATTAGCCGCGGTGAAAGCATTTCGCTGATTGTTCACTCAATCCTCAACCATTTTTTATAAAATTTTGCAATCATATTTTTCTAGTAATGCGGCGCAATTTCCCATGTTTTAGAAGTTGGACAATTTGACATGTAATGTATTTCTGAGATCACGTTAAAGGATTTAACTTTATCTGTTTATAGAGGGGTGTCATTTACATGTTCTGCATAGACTAAGTTTTAATCTATATTCTAATGAAATTTCAAGAACTGTATATTTCTGAATTCTATGGTTATAATTAATGCATATACTCTATACAGGAATGATGAATCTAAGTTGCTGAAGTTAGGGTGAAATTTGCTACCCATGGTAAATACACTTGAAATCCATTGAAGTCATTTGAATAGGGAAAGACAATGCCCCGGTTGTTTCAGGCCTATTTCATGATCAATGCGACTTAAAGCACAAATCAGTCATTTCTCCCACTCGACTAAGACGCCAAACATACAATAAGCATACTTTATAACCGCATGATCAGCAAATTGAACCCTAAGCGCTCAGCCTCTGCCTCTTGTGATGCAAGGTCTGCTAGTTTATAACTCCCCCAGGGGCAGGCATCACGCTCATTTTCACGACGTGACTGTTTGATCTGCGAGCATTGCTGCCAGCGCTCTGGCTCGATGGAGACGCCATGTGTCCAGCGATGTCTTACTCTGCCACCGCTTTTCTCTCTGTCTGATGAGAGTTTATCGAATGACTGACGATCACAGTGCCGCGTAGCTGCCTTGAAGACAAACGTGGTTTCAACGCGGTGCCAACGTCTTCGACGTTGGCCCCGCGTTGAAACAACGTTTGGCCAACATATTGTTGAGCCCGGGCTTATCTGTGATGGTTGCCAGCTTGCCTGCCCACCACTCACATCTGATGATTGTTCCCTTCGGTGTTTCGTCTGGGAAATCAGCCCAAGCATGTCCACGTCGGTAATATTATTATCGGATGTGTATGTAGCGATCGTTAGTGGGTGGTGTGACAAAAACGCTACTTTGAATATTATTTGCTAAATTGCAGTAATATTTATCATAATTATTGTTGCAAATCAGCTAATATGTATGTATCTGGAGAGATAATACTATATTTCCCAGGTGGACGTGGGATTCGAACCCGTGTTTTAGCGATCTGTTTAATACATCAGTATCAGGTGTGCCGGAACTTGTATTGTGTGAGGACGCCATTTCTCTAATGACACTACGCCACAAATGAGGAATTAATTGTCTACCTTGCACAACTAAACTGGAATGACGGAACTGACGAAGGTAATTTCTCGGTAATATTTGCAGTCACCATCATATTAAGATGCATCCAAGTTTGTGCAACTCTTTGATTCAAGGAGACATTTGGCATGGATCGGCGGGGATTTGATAAAGGACTACCAGACAGACAGACAAATATTTTATTGACAGAAATAAAAGTCATTACAGACTTATTTGTCATAGTAATAAGAGAGATATATGTTAGTTTGTTAAAATCATATATGACAATATACATGGTAACAACTAAAATCATGTAAAATGGCATTGCCATAATAAAAACTACCACTCCATAAAACCTTTAGCAAACTTGGCACTATATACTAGGCCTACCAATCAATATATTGCCTCTTTATTAAAGTGCAAAAGTGCAACTATCGTGCTAGCAGCTTTTATTGTTTTAGTGTCTGGTTGAAAATAGTTAATGTATATCCTTGAATCTTCATGTGACACGCACAGGTCTGAAATCGCGTGGAATCGCTACAGAATTTGATTTTGATTATAGATCCGGAAATAAATCAAAGCACGTGTATGCTGACTTAGTTTACTTGACCAGCTGGTAACCCGTCATTTTTAGTATAATTTCCAGCATCTCCTTGGCCAGTTTAGCCTACATGTGCACACATGCAGGTGGCCTAAAACCCCATTCATTTCATTTTCATTGATCCAACATTGGCTCAGCGTCTGGTGTTTCCTAGAATGTACCTAGAAACGCCTCCTCTCCTAGTACCTAGTCTCCGGCCGTCTGAGCATGTCTGGGGGTAGATCCCCTAGACATGCCCAGAACCCCTTATATGGCGAGCGAAGAAAAACGCTCTCAATAACCCACCATGCCCTGTGACCCCCACCCTCACATCATCATATGTACATCATTCATCTCATTAATTGACTACAACGTTTTTATCGTATTACAATGTCACTTAAAAGACCATTTGTGCCAAAAAGTGGCGCAAAGCAATGATTTACTACTACTACCACCTAGAAACGCCAAATATTGGAGCAGCGTCTGTATCAAGTTGCACCCTTGTCATGTGGACGTTGACACAGCGCATAGCAACGCTGGCAATCGTGTGATGTGTTTTTGCTGTGATGAATTATTATTTCGTGCAAAGTCAAAAGGCAGTAACTGCTTACTCTTCAAGTAAGCAGTTACTGCCTTTTGGTTTTGCAGATCTGTATTTTCCGCCTGGGGCTTTCACCAAGCGTGAACAATAAACCTCGGTAATGATATAACTATGTCCTAAATCCGAAAACACATGTCTGCCAGGTTATATACACTCTCAAGTCACGATATTGCCTCATTACAGCCCACCCGTTGAAGGTGTGACCTAATATTTATAGGTATTTTTCACTCATCATACCCAATAACAGGTACTTGTAGTTGGAATATTTTCAAATTTTATTTTGTTTATAATTTTTAAAATTGGAAATTATGTAGCCCTTGGTGCTGGCGGTGATATATATTACGAGTTTTCCGAGTAGACGCTTGTTTCAGATATTGCTATTGTAATTAAAATTGGTAAAAATACAATGTATTCATTCACCTGCAATGTTTATCTGCAACCCTCTCATCGACTAATAAATAACACCTAATCCTTGAAACCTATACCGCAAAGTTATTTAGTTTGACTTTTCATTCACTTGAAGTTGTGTCTCGCTGACGCGATCCACAACTTCAAGTGAGTTGAAATTATTCAGATTTGACAAAATGGAGATCAACGTTTTTGAGATCTTGCTGATTGATGTCACGTTTTATCTTTCACGTGTTCAAAAGCTGGTATTTAATGTGCTGATGAAAAAATGAATATAAAAAAACACGAATATAATCGGGACCGCAGTTAACATGGTAATGCGTAAACCATGGCAATCTCTCGTGGTGTATAGTGACTGTGTCTATTAACTATTGATATTTTTATACCTCTTTCCAGGAAAATTTCATGTAAAAATAAATTATTGATAAGCTATTTTATCCTTCAAGTTTTGACTGACATTACACCGCGTGGATTGATAACTATATCGCTGATCAATTTGAATTAAAATTTGATGGCAAATGAAGAATTGCATAGCTTTCGATACGCGATGTTGAACAATTCGTTCCCCGTCTTTCCACGTCTGAATGTGTGAAACTGCGATTAGTCGATGAATAATATATGTGCGGATTCTTTTGTAAGCATCGCTGTACCTTCTCACCCCACCGACAAGCTTCAGCCGCCGCGGCAGGAAACATGGCCCGCGTCCCTGTCACGATTCTACGGCTTCTTAACTTGATTTGTCGGGAAACAATCCATTCTCTGCCACTTGGTCGTCTGCCAGCAGGCGCAAGACGTCGGGTGAGCGCTGTACCAACGCCTGTCGGCGTTGGCACAGCACTGACCCGACATCTCGTGCCTGCTGGTTGTATCCCGCCGGTACGGCTTCACCTTATCAAGTTGATAGGATAGCCAGCCACCTTCTAGGGCTTCAACGGAATAATCTCGCCCTATGGAAAAAAACCCCTGTTTCTACTACCCTCGCTGAAAATGTCATCCCCGTTTCAATGGGGATGGAACATATGGCTTGCTGAAATGTGTGTAACAATTTATCATCTGTTTTTCCAGATGTAGTTGGGGGGGGGGACCATTCAATCCCCAGGGGGAGTGCTGATGTATTTTGGAAATAAACAATTTCGAGCAGACTCTACATGAAATAATTAATAACGTTGAACCATGTAGTAAAATTTGACGTTTTCAGCGCGCCGCCGGGTGTGGCTGCAAAAAAAATGTCCGCGCCAAAAACTCTTAACCCCCCCCCCCCGCTGGATATTGAATGTTCTTGTTGCTGCTACTGTATTCTCGCGAAATTCACGTTACAAATCATATTAACTACTGCAACAAATTGTGTAGATCTTCACTATTCGATAAAGACAATGTCAAGTTTACCACCATCATATTTCAGAAATTATCTTGTGTTCACATAATTATATAAAATAGTAGACTTTTTTATTTGACGTTAAATTGACATTGACGTAATGCCTGGCTTCCTGGAAGAAACAAATGTTGATATAATATTAGACGCTGGCCCAGCATTAATCCAGCATTGGGTCAACGTCTCGTGTCTACTGCGCTTTCTCATGCAGTGTATCTGCGTGGATGCTTCACCTGACGCACGTCATCGTTTGTATCATGTAAACTTGACAACTAACACTTTCATTTGCTATGGATTCTGTATTTAACCCTTATGAAGCCGAAATATTTTGGAGAGCAAAGGGTTTTTTTGAATTGAAATCATTATAAATATCTTAGCTAGCTCTTTCCGCTTGATTTGAATACATATTATGAGTCTACGACATTATGGCTGCTTCACTCTTTTAGCGCGGGGATAGACGTTAGACGTCAAAATCTGACGTCTATAGACGTCAGATTCTGACGTCTAAAGTCGATCCCCGCGCTGAGGGGGTTATTAAAATCGGATGATTACCATTCATTTTCAGATGAGATGTGCTGCCACAATCTCCACAATTTCTATCTGAAAGTAATGGAAACGAGAATAGATACTTTAGTTGGTATATAAAAGGTGAAAAAACTGTATATTTTCCAACGTGCTTCACTCTGCCGATATTTATAAAACATTAAGCGCTATATATTTATGACATCACTTGGCATATTAACCAGTACAGGAACCTTACTTTCAAATCATTCTAGCATAAAACGTCATAGGTTCTTTGTTCCTGGTATTGCACTACACTCACTCGAAGATTAGTGGCACGCTAAACATGTCAAGTGATATTAATAATAGTAATAATAATAATAATTAAGCGATGGTTATGTTCTAAATGTTGATCTTTAAACGCATTACTGATCATCATTATGATGATACAGACATGTTTTAATGATGTTTAGCTGTTTATGCGGGTTTCTTAATTGAATATTCGGAATATTTTCTTGGTGTTTTTTTCAGACAATTATTATTTGGCTTAAATGATATGACTATTTTAAAAGACCAAGTGATGATAATGTACATATTTTAATCTCACCACTCCGTTATGATATCCGCCACAGTTTAACCCTTAAAGCGCTAAGTTAACCCTTTAAGCCCTCACGATGCATTGAAGCATCATTTTACATCCCTGAAAACACACTCAATTTTCCAACAACTAAGGGTTTTATAATGATAATCTCCATGAAACTGGTTTACCAATACATGGCAATTATTTTTAATTTTCCTCCCACATCAAGTCATCTTTATCCACTACAAGTCGAGAATTGCGACAGCAATTCGCGGCTTGTAGTGGATGAAGATGACAATGGTAAACTCAGGCTTGAAAGGGTTAAATAATCTAATTTTTCACCCACTTGAAGCTGTGTCTCGCCACCGCGTCCCACAACCTGGTGAAAATTAATTTGCTTAATTTGAGACCAAATATTTGCAAATGTTGATGCTTATAGTCTCGTTTCGTTCTCAACAACAGTGATTTCACAGCCTAATAAAATGGATTAGGAACGACTATCGTCGTGCTTAGCGGTTCAAGGGTTAACAATAATCACTTAACCCTTTAAACCCTGACGATGTATTAAAGCATCATTTTACATCCCAGAAAACAGACTTAATTTCCCTACAGCTGACGGTTTTAGAAGGAAAATTTCCATGAAACTCTTTTACCAATACATGGCAATTTTATTTAATTTCACCCACTTCAACTCCCCTTTATCCACTACAAGTCGAGAATTGCGACAGCAATTCGCGGACAAGTGGATGAAGGTGGCAATGGTAAATTCAGGCTTGAAAGGGTTAAGCCTCGTCGCATTGATGCATCACATGGCATATTTTTAATAAAATTCGTTGACAAAAAATGATACAGTTCATCACAAAATGTCGTTCTGAGCTGTAATTTGATATTGTTATTATTGGGTATTTCATAGCATCAGGTAATTTTCATATGCCAGTGTGAATGAAGATGTGAAAAAATAGCTGGCCGATTGGTGAGTTATAAACCTAGTGTGCAAAATACTTCTTTACCATCTTAATCCTTAAAGCGCTGTTTTTTTTACAAAAATCATGGAAACCAAAGTGTTTTTTCAATTTGAAATTATCATAAATGTCTTAGTTATCTCTTTCCGATTCATTTGAATACCTATGGTATTGGTCTACGGCTATTAGAAATATTTTTAATCATACTGTGCGGTGATCGACTTTAGTCGTCAGAATCTGACGTCTGTAGACGTCAGATTCTGACGACTAAAGTCGATCCCCGCGCTGTAAGGGCTAACCATCTCAGCGCAGGGACCGACTTTAGACGACGTTAGATTCTGAAGGGTAAAGTTGATTCCCTCACTGGAAAAAATAAAATGTTATCAATGTCCGTAGACCAATGGCATAGGTATTCAAATAAAGCGTAAAAAGCTAACTGAGATCTTAATGATGATTTCGAATTGAACAAACCCTTTGGTCTCCATGGTTTAAGTGTTAATTGTGGTTCTCAGGTGATATCTGCATAATTATTGGTGTGGCCATGGACTTAGTGGTGTGGCTGCTTGCAATCTTGCAATTGCATCCAATGCTCTTCAGATTTGTATAATTCCATGCTTGTATTCCGTGCTAGGCTGTCATAACATTTACAACTGACATCGTTTTTGTTATGAAAACACCTGTCTTTATCAGTTGTATTGTGGCGTTTTGGATTAAAAGACAACCGCTCACCATTCCGACTGCTAAATCGTTTATCGGTATTTTTCGTCATTTCAACCAGTGGATTTGCTGTCACGCATTTTCGAGTTCGTTCGTTTTCGCGCGATGCGCTTTAACTTTTTTTCACAAAAATATTGACTAAATGTATTAGAAGTGGGAATGCAGATCGCGAGTTAAATTGTGCTTCAGGGTTTCCACCATCAGATTTTTGATAATTTGATAGCTATAAAGACATGTTTTTGGATAAGGTCGTATAATATCAATATTATCAAATATTATTCACCATCTGACACTTTTTTGTACGTCGTCGCTTGATCATTCCCAGTAGTTGTTTCGATAACAATTGGGAAGACATAATTTACTGTGATGGAGGGGATAGATATACATGTATAACTTAGATGGAAGCAAAATAAGAAAATTGTTGACGTCTATTTATTTTAATCACGTTTCAAGTGTACATTATCACTATTGATGAATCGTTAGAGATGAGGTAGGTTTATTACGAATGTGAACGTGACCTAATCTGTTAAGGTTTCTTTACATAATCATATTGACTGATGGGCCAATCAATCATTTCTAACAGTATTTGACAATTCCTCATATCACTCCACCTCAACTGATTTATGTGCAAAATAAATTAAGCTGCTCTGGTTGTCGAATTCAGACTACCAATGGTAGTTTAATATTGGGCCAGCATGGAAGACGGTGGACCAATATTAAATCAGCATAGGTTCACTTCTCAAACGATTTTTTTTTTCTTGCGATATACATTGTGTATGTTTTGTATATAGGCCTATATTGATAAAAAATATAAACGTTTCACCACCAGAAATCGAGAATACGAGAATTTTTTGCGTTCCGAAATTATTGAGAGCATGTATGAACGCAATGGTATCGAATTGAGAATCAATTCAATTTATGTTATGTTGCAAGGCTGATAAATTGCATTTACTAAAAGTCGGCAGAATATTGGCTAACTGTTCTGAGGCATTGGTAGAACATTCCCAGCAAACACAAAACATTTGTATAACATTTATCCAAAGTTGGACGCGTCGTACGCTGGTCCAACATTGGATAAATGATATACAAATGTTTTGTGTTTGGTGGGTTGGACCTGGCCGTGTCGTCCTCTCCGAGGCCGTGGATTGATGTATTTGCTTTACCCGAAAAATCCAACATGGCGGTGACTGAGAGCGATCCCGACCCCAAGGTCTGAAAATGACCACAACTTTTTAATGAATGTGCGACCTCTGAGCTGAGCATGCGGGCATGGAACTGAAATGTTACTGATTCTAAAAAAAATATTTTCGACCTGAATATTCAGCGATATTTTCCGATATGACAGTCCAAAGAAATGTCCCCCGATTTTGTACACGGTCAGTCTATGGCTGAAACCTGTTTCAGACACTGAGGCTAGGTTGGACCGTTATTTGTGTGAGTGACTGGTATTAGCATGGCCCGCACGCGCACGGGTCAACAAAATACAGCGCCACCGCAGAATGATCCATCAGTGAATCCCTGTTTCTGTCAGGGAGATTCGCCGGGGAATAAAAAAGGGTATGCAAAAGAACCTAATGCCATTAAAAGGTCGTATCTGTTGACACTGGCAGACACGTGTATGTGCTCTGTCTACTGAGAGTGAGCTCCGTTTATATAATATACAGACACATCGATCTTATCAACAGCTTTATTTCTTTTTAACAAGCCTGTTCCTTTTGCGCCGATATTCAAAGCAGAATTTAAATCCATTTTAACTTGTCGATTTGCTTTAAAATTGAAATACATATTGTCTTCCACAACGTTCCTCGTGAGTTTAGCCCAAGTTGTACAAATATACGAATACGCTGCATGTTAGAATTACAAGATTTTTAAAAGTAATTTGGCAATTGGTAAGTTGGCAATTGATTAAAGAATATCGAATAATTTTAAACACTCTAGATCGACATACATTTTATTAAGCAACAAATGGCTTTACAAACAGTTTAGTTAATATATTTTTTTTTTGGTGTCGCATCCACAGCTTCAAATGACTGACAATGTCTATGATTACAGTAACACAGTAGCAACATTAGAAGACATTTTTCTTTTTAAATAGGATAACTGGTTACACAGCTACTACAAAACCAGCAAACACGAAACGTCACCCAATGTTGATTTAATGTTGACCCACCGTCTGCAATGCTGGCCCAATTTTACATCAACATCGGGTGGTTGTTTTGTGTTTGCTGGTTTGCTAGAAAAAACGGTTATAGTTGACATCGGTGCTCTTGTGTGACTGTGTGTTAACCTCTATTCAGGGAGATCAGGGCGTGTATTATCGTACAAGTTGCGATATATCGTAGGCTTCGGATTGGTCGAGATGGCCATCTCGACCAATCCGAAGCCTACGATATATCGTTACTTGCACGATAATAGAGATCCTGCATTGTGAAGCGGGGCCGATCCTGGGATGCGTGTACGTGTGGCATCGATCCCGGTGCCCATGCCACACAGGTGTCTAGTCCTGATAATATCCACCGACACCTGAATGGTAATTATGCGCGGAATTGGTCGTCTGTCAAGCGTAGCATCGTGTCTGCGTCTCCAGTTGTGGGGCTGCTCTTTTGATGGAATGCGCACGCCTTTACCGGTGTATTGTAGGGGAAGTCCATTCCCGGGTAACATTGTGCCGCGGAGTACCTCCATTAACCCTTTAACCGCCAGTGTCGCATATATAGTCGTGTTTTCATTTTTTATTAGCACTTTAAGTACCACCTTTTAAACATGTTAAAGATAAAATAAAATGTGACACCAATCAGCAATATTTAAAAACAGATGACCTTCATTCTGTCAAATCTGAATAATTTGCACTCACTTCAAGTGATTGAAAATTCAGATTGAAAAATTAGGCGGTTAAAGGGTTAATCCTTTAACGCTGAATTACTTTTGTTCAAACCATGGAGACTAAACGGTTTTTTCAATCTGAAATGATGATAAGTATCTTAGTTAGCTCTTTCTGGGTGAATATTTTTTATTCCTTTAGTGCGGGATCGTATTTATACGTCAGAATCTGATGTCTACAGACGCCAGATTCTGACATATAAAGACGTTCCCCGCGCTGAAAGGGTTAAGCCAATCAGCTTTCATAATGTCTCGGCCCAGGTTCGAATCCTTTCTGTTTTCGATACTTCTCGTGTCGATGATTCATGTTTTCCAGCTGGATTTGTAATTTAGATTTTCCTCTGTTTTGAATGTATATCAATTTTATTTTGACCTGAGTCTCCTTTTCACCTTATTAAACCAAAAGTGTATGTTATGTATTGAAGGCAGCATCATGTTTTATCACATTATATTCATTTAATGTAGACCTACTGGTCGGTGATCGTTCATAATAATACTTTTGTCAGGGCACCTCATTATGGGATGCATGATTTGTAGCATGGTGCTTGGTTACTGGTTCACAACAGCCATCCTCGTTCAGGTTAAAGCTGCCTGCTTGGAAAGTCGAAGATCACGCTTCTTCCACCGCTCTGGCATCCATGTTCTTTCCCGCTCATTCGTAAAGATTCAGCATTGTAGGGAGTCTGTGTGACCGACAGGTAGTGTGCTCGGCCTCAGACCACCTGGAGTCGAATTTTGAATACTGTGTCTGCAGGACAGTGTCATCTCATTCATCCCACCATCCTCGGGAGGTTCTCTTGGCCCAGATTAGCTTATATGTTCACAAATGTGGCATAAAACCTCATTCATTCATTCATTCATTCATTCATTCATTCATTCATTCATTCATTCATTCATTCATTCATTCATTCATTCATTCATTCATTCATTCATTCATTCATTCATTCATTTATTCATTCATTCATTCATTCATTCATTTATTCATTCATTCATTCATTTATTTATTTTTTCATTCATTTATTCATTCATTCATTCATTCATTCATTCATTCATTCATTCATTCATGCATTCATTCATTCATTCATTCATTCATTCATTCATTCATTCATTCATTCATTCATTCATTCATTCATTCATTTAATCATTTATTCATTTATTCTTTCTTTCATTCATTCCTTCATTTATTCATTCATTCATTCATTCATTCATTCATTCATTTATTTATCTATTCATTCATTCATTCATTCATTCATTCACTCACTCACTCACTCACTCACTCACTCACTCACTCACTCACTCACTCACTCACTCACTCACTCACTCACTCACTCACTCACTCACTCACTCACTCACTCACTCACTCACTCACTCACTCACTCACTCACTCACTCACTCACTCACTCACTCACTCACTCACTCACTCACTCACTCACTCACTCACTCACTCACTCACTTATTTATTTATTTATTTATTTATTTATTTATTTATTTATTTATTTATTTATTTATTTATTTATTTATTTATTTATTTATTCTTTCATTCATTCATTCATTCATTCATTCATTCATTCATTCATTCATTCATTCATTCATTCATTCATTCATTCATTCATTTATTCATTCATTCATTCATTCATTTATTTATTTATCTATTCATTCATTCATTCATTCATTCATTCATTCATTTATTTATCTTTTCATTCATTCATTCATTCATTCATTCATTCATTCATTCATTCATTCATTCATTCATTCATTCATTCTTTCACTCACTCACTCACTCACTCACTCACTCACTCACTCACTCACTCACTCACTCACTCACTCACTCACTCACTCACTCACTCACTCACTCACTCACTCACTCACTCACTCACTCACTCACTCACTCACTCACTCACTCACTCACTCACTCACTCACTCACTCACTAACTTATTTATTCATTCATTCATTCATTCATTCATTCATTCATTCTTTCATTCATTCATTCATTCATTCATTCATTCATTCATTCATTTATTCGATCACTTATTTTTATAGACAGTAAAAGATTTATAAAACATGGGGCTGAGCGCACTTTGCATTAATTCTCATCTTGTTAGTTGTACGGCTTATGGATTTCTCCTCATTAAATGGATTACTTTGTATGCGGGTGACTACATTTGAGTAGCAGTCATCTATATTATCGTAATACCCAGTGATTTTTATGGCAATGCCAGTTAACTTGTTTTTAGTTATGTATGTCATACTATGTATATTGTCACATGATTTTAACAAATTAACAATGTTGTATATACATGTACATATCTCTTACTTATTTCTATGACAAATAAGTCTGGATTGATTTTTTTCCTGTCAATAAAATATATGTCTGTCTGTCTGTCTGTCTGTGGATGAAGACTAATAATATCTAATCAAATTGATTATCAAGTACACAAATGGAGTGTGAGTGAGCTATAATAACAATAGTGGATCAGTTAGTATGGGAATTATATTGACACTGATTGACCCACAAGGTTTCGAAAGAGAGGGTGTGACATATATGCGGTCTTTTTCTCTCTGGTTCATGTTCTACCTAGATGTGATCCCCTGGCGGAAACCCTGGATCATGTCTAAAGTCAATTCCCGTGTTATAATTAAACACATTATAATGACCATAGACCCATAACATATGTATTTAAATGAAGCAGAAAGAGCTAACTAACCCATTTATGATGTTTTCAAATTGAATAAAATACCTTGGTCTCCATAGTTTATACAAAAATATTTGCGCTTTGTAAGAGTTAAGGTGAAGTTCTCCCCTTAATGGATTGTTAACCCTTTCAATCCTGAATTGACATTGTCATCTTTATTCACCACAAGCCGCGCCGCGAATTGCTGTCGCAATTCTCGACTTGTAGTGGATCAAGATGACTTGAAAGTAGGTGACAAATGACAAAATATGCATATCGTTATTATTGAAACAGTGAAAATGTTCATTCTGAAACCATTATTATATAGGTGTAGGAAATTCAGTCCTTCAGAGATGCAAAATGATGCTTTGGTGCATCGTGAGGGTCAAAATGGTTAACCCTTTAACCGCCAAATTATTCAATTTGAATTTTCACCCACTTGAAGTTGTGTCTCGCTGACGCGATCCGCAACTTCAAGTGAGTGAAAATTATTCAGATTTGACAAGATGTGGGTCAACTCTATTCAAATCTTGCATTTTATCTTTAACACGTTTAAAGGTGGTACAGTGGTACTTAATGTGCTAATAAAAAATGAAATCCCAAATATATGCGGCGCTGGCGGTTAAAGGGTTAAGCAACATAGCGCCAGCGAGTCACATTTCACTTGGTGAAGTGGCAGATGTGACCCACTGATAAAAAGGCAACGACAAAGCGCTCCTTGGACTACTACACCGCTCCACAAAGCCAAAAGGCAGTATCTGCTTTTTTTATAAAGAAACAGATACTGTCCACCACTACAGTGTGACAATAATCATGTTTTGCACTTATATATAACATTCCCTGAGGTCAGACGGTCATTATGGGGCTAAGAGGTTTTTGATCTGGTCAGCTCTGGTCAAGGGAGAGGTCGACTGAGTCACGAGGCCGGCTTCCGGCCATTTTCCTCTGTTCTCCCAGGCAAAGTAGCCCCTGCAATCTGATGAATGAAAATGAATTAACTCCTGTCGTCTAGGAGTACGTAATTGATGTCGCTACATTACAAGTAACAATGCCATTATTCTCTATTGATAAATATTAATGTTTTTGACATTAATATAAAGTGCTGCACTGTGTTAATAACAGATGGTGTGTTAAACATGTTAATGTAACACAAAAATGTATCTATTTCTTACGGTTGTCGCTTACCCGTTATGGGTGTGTGCATTTATCTCTCACGGTTTTAATATAAGGTATGGAAATAGGGTAAACCGAAATACTTTTATTTCTTCCTAATCCACAAAAATGTAAAAATCCATGTAATGACGGGTATAAAGTACCCGTCATGGACACCAAGGGCTTAAAGATAAATTTTACACAATTAATGCAAAAATGCCTAAATCAGCAATAATGATTTAATTCAATAGTAAATGTCCTCATACGACACGTGAGCATATGCAGGTTTAACATACATATGTAGATTTAATATTTAACCCTTTTAGCGCGGGGACCGTCTTTAGACGTCAGATTATAAACGTCAGATTCTGACGTCTGAAGTCGATCACGTACTGAAAATAATGAAATATTTATAATAGCCCCAGACCCATTCCATCGGTATACAAATGCAGCGAAAAGAGCTAGCTAAGACATTTAGGATGATTTCAAATTGAAAAACCTTTTCGTCCCCATGGATTTACGAAAGTATTTCAGCGCTTTAAGGGTTCAACTGACGACATGATTTCTCATAATTTGTAGTCTGTGTTTCATGATAAATTATAGAAATAATAGCCGCTGATTTTGGTGAGTTCCTTTTGTCCTGCGACATTCTGGTGCACTTTCGAGGACAAAAGGCAGTAACTGCCTACTTTTTTTAAATAACAGTTACTTCCTTTTGGTTTAGCAGGGCAGCGCAACACGCAGTCCTGCCTTAGATTCCGGTATACTCCATTATTGCGGGATGTCTGTTGAGCCAGATCTAAGGTAGGACACTGCCTCGCATCGCGTGCTCACTTCTCGTCTATTCTTACTGTAGTTACAATATCGGAAATTTCATTTGCGTACGTCCACTTTCCATTTGTATCGCATGATATCATTTGGTAAAAACATATATAAAAACTATATGTTACGATTACGTAATTAAGTACAACGTATGACCTACGCTGTTTTGTATTGACATTTGTTGCTTTGGCTTTTTTCTTCATCAAATCTGGCATGTAAAGAAGTTATGTGCAGATTTCTCACAATCACAAGACCACAGGGCCCATATTCTCGTACAAGTTACGATATATCGTAGACTTTGGATTGGTCGAGATGGCCATCTCGACCAATCCGAAGCCTACGATATAACGTAACTTGTACAATAATACGTACCCAGGATTCTTTGAAGATGTTTATCGTTATTATCATGCATAATATAGACGGTGAACGTGAAAAACCCTTGAATATTAACTGTGCGTAGGCTGAACTAATTTGTAAAAAAAACAGATAATGTGTTTATATTTAGGTGAGTAAACCGTTGCAGAAGGGCATGTTCCAATAACCAATAACAGTGTATATTAGCATTTTCATACCCCCAGCAATACAGTAGTCGCAACTCGCGAACCCTGATGAACTGTACATTTTTCCATGCAGGTGTGGTACACTGTGAAATTTGCTCAGACGACTCATCTGCATTATTAGCAGCACTTTATTGTTGGTTTCAGCATGTAACAACTCAACTTTGACGTAATTATGAGACCAGATTAAATAGAGTTTCTTTAGGGGGATCACTGTTGTGATACTGGGCTGTAGTGGGCAACGAACCAGTGCCAAGCTAGTAAAAGACGACAAAAAAAGAAGCTCATGGGACCCCTATGGTGGATGCAGCTGGGAAAAACACAAAATCAGGTAGAGTGACTCTACCTGATTTGGTGTTTTTTTCAGCTGCATCCAGCATAGGGGTTCCATGCGCTTACTTTTTTGTTAACTCAATTTTGATTGAACGAATAATATTCTATTCTATTATATTCTATAAAGATAGGTGATTCGAACCACAGAATAGTAGACTTGTTTAACAAGCATTATCTTATTTCAAACACAGGAAAAGAGACAAAGGAACGAGTGCAGTTTTTTTCCCTCCTTCTGTGTGAGTTAATTAAAAGTATCTCTCGCATTTGTAGCGTATTCGTTAGAAATATTTCTTATTTCTATCTACATTTCATTAACTACACATTTATTTTGCTTATGAGTTTATTAGTTTAATTTGAAAATATTTAATTAAAATATTAAAACTGAAGCCTGTGCGTTATTTTTTTTAAAATAGTGTACTCAGTCGAATACATTTGGCATCCAGGTAAATATATCTCCACAAACTACCCGAGAAAACAAAACATTTGTATAACGTCGGCCCAACGTCTTCGCCGTTAGTTCAACATTGTACAAATGTTATACAAATGTTTTGTGTTTGCTGTGTACATGTGAATCTGTTCGACTGAAATTAGATATTCTCTGCCTTTAATGTGCTTCGACTTGCATTCTGTTTTCCTCTCCTTTCCTCTCAGATGCCCACTTTTGAAACACCGAGAATTAAAAAGGGAACGAATTTTTCCCGTATTAAAGGCTACACTCGTATATAGAACAATTCTGACGATATTTATTCTTTCAAATATCGCTATTTTAACATGAAAGAAACTTTACAATTCGATGGTTCAGGACCTCGGCTGTAGAGATTTTATGGAATGACGTGCAGTTTCTGGCCGTCCAGAATTCAGCCTTCCCTGGCCACGCACGGTGAATTGTGGGGTGAGGGGACAGCGGTTGATGTTGGTTGCGGATTGGTGGGGCGGCCTGGAGGCGCGGTCCGGAGGTCGTGGAGACAGGTGATACGCGGTGCGGGGAACGCTGGCACAATGGTGGGCCAACGTCCGCGGACGTTGGCCCACCATCGTGCCAGCGTCTGTCGTTCACCTGGACGGATCCATACTGATCCTGGTCGACACGACAGACGAGATCCAGGAGATCCGCAATGGTTTTTCAGCAATCCAGACGTAAAAATGCTCCAACTCTCGGCCGATATTGGGTGATGTAACAGGCGCTGGCCGTAAAATGGAGCACCCCAGCAAACACTAGATATTGAGCCATTGATGGTTTATTGTTGGGCAAGCGTCGTAGACGGTGGCCCAACATTGAACCAACAATGGCTCAATGTCTCGCATTTGCTGGGAAGCGTTGGGCCCGGTTTCGTGTCGATCAGTCCAGATGCATGCCAAATAGATATTTAGCACGAGCCCCCCGCCTCGACCCGAGGACCCGCGCGTGCCCGTCATTGCCGACCGACGGCCCCTCCCCACCGCTGGGGGCCATGCTTTCAATTAAATTGAACCGTCCTGAGACCTGAGGAAATGGAACAGAGACGGACAGTGGGGGGCTATTGCATGCAGTCTGTTCGTGTGGCCGTTGGTCATCTCAGTCACTTTCTGATCACCAAGCATTAAAGCATTCCAGGCAGCTGTTTTTGGGAAAGTAATTGATGGTAAAATACTAAAAAAAACAGCTTGACCCTTAACCCTTTCAGCGCGGGGACCGTCTTTATACGTCAGTATCTGACGTCTGTTGACGTCAGATTCTGGCGTATAAAGACGGCCCACACACTGAAAGAATTAAAATTTACCATGGCCGTAGACCCATAACGTGGGTATTCAAATGAACCAGAATGAGCTAACTATACATTGATGATGATCTCAAATTGGAAAAAAACCCTTTGGTTTCCATGTTTGCCGGGATACATAGAGCGGGAGCAGGGCATGATGGAGATGTCCAGACACGGGAGTTATATCCTGGACGTGGAGATGATCGCCGCGTCTCGCCGCTGACCAAACTTATTTCTGCGGCTGACATTTGTCAGAAACGACCTGCCCGCTTTCAATCCCCTGTCTGCACGTCGATAAACCCAGCCAACTCATGGAGCGGAGGTGGAATGCCGAACCGGAGATAACTTTATGCTTTTTCAATTTCTCGTGAAAATGAAGATATAAACCCTAGTAGTAGTAGTCAACTCAAAATTCTTTCGGCCATAATTATTTTTAATATGCCTGATATCTGGAAAACCATGCCAGATTGCTAGGACCATTTCTATAAAACAAAATATGCGTTTTTAGCTAGGGATATGCCCTAAAAAATGTCAACTTGATCAAATTAAAATGACCGTAAATCGGCCAAATGGCCGTAAAACGGCCATTATTGAATTTAATATGCGTAATATCTGGAAAACGTTAAGAGATATCTAGATCATTCCTATAAAACACAAATTTGCGCTTTCAGGGAAATAGGCTATAGGCATATGCCCTGAAAAATTGTCAACTTGATCAAATTCAAAAATGGCCGACTTGCGACCATGAACGATTTTAATAGTTGTAATATACAAGGTAAAATGTGCTAAATAGGTAGACCATTACTGTAAAATAAAATGTGAGAGTTTAGGGAAGGATGCACTATGGACAATTTCTGTCACGCGGACGTTTAAAAATGAGATTGTCTAAGCATCTCTAAATCTCCCTGACACAGCTATTTGACACTAAATATACTCGCGTGGTTCATCCATCTGCTGTTTATTAGAGTAAAAATCATTGTATTATGTATTAGGCCCCCATAGGACCTCCTTTCTATTATGTATTAGGCCCCCAGCCCCCTATTGTAGAGACGCCTGAACCGTGAACTTGAAAAAAATCTGTGCATTCTTGTTTTTTTCAACATAACAGTGAAACTTGTGATGCGCTTACTGTTATTAAATCGATCAGGTTCGGGTGGGGAGTAGATGGAGACCGCTTCTGGGATACGTGAAACTGGCAAGGCTCCTAGAAGGACAATGGCACTCGTCTTGTTCAGCTCATCTGAAGTAGTGATTGTAAAATCTATTTCCATCCTGATCTCAGTGATAGATCGTCATTTCTATTGCGGCCACCCATTTACAGACATGGAAGAAGCAACTAGAGAACGGTTGCAATTTCTATTCAATATTTCCACGATTTACCTCTCTTGTACTTGACTACGTTTTCATTTTGCGGTGACTATTTTAAATACCAAGCTTGACAGATCTATATAGGCTGGTGCCGTTTAATTTTGTCCTGTGTGAGACTCCACAAAAAGAGAATATTTTGTGTGATTTGCTGGAAATAATAATTAATATTTGTTATATCAAGGAAAATCGAATCTAGATGTCTAGCAAATCACTCGGCATCCTTCAGAATGAAATGGTGTTATCGTTCATGGATATGTTTTGAAGCTTGTATCCTGCCAGCACTACACGTTGTCAGCACCACACCCAATGTCGATTTAATGTTGACCCGCCGTCTGTGCCGTCGGTCCAACGTTGTGTCGACGTCTCGTGTTTGCTGGGTAGTTGTACTTCTAACCTCCGATGATTTCACTTCGGTATGGGCATCTTTAAAATTGTGTCCTTCTTCTTAGCATTAAAACACTTACAGCGCGGTGATTGACTTTAGACTCGGAATCCGACGTCCAAAGACGTCAGATTCTGACGTCTAAAGACGGTCCCACACTGAAATAATTGAAATATTTATATTGGCTGTAAGCCCATAACATAAAGGTATTTAAATGATGCGGAAATAGCTTACTAAGACATTTATGATGATTTTCATATTGAAAAAAAAACTTTGGTCACCATCATGGCTTATATAAGATATATCAGCGCTATAAGGGTTAACCCTTTAACCGCCAAGTTATTCAATTTGAATTTTCACTCACTTGAAGTTGTGTCTCGCTGACGCGATCCACAACTTCAAGTGAGTAAAAATTATTCAGATTTGACAAAATGGAGATTAACTATTCTCAAATCTCACAGGTTGATGTAACGTTTGATCATTAACCTGTTTAAATGGTGATACTTAATGTGGTAATAAAAATATTAAAAACCGAATTGAATCGGTTCCGGCAGTCAAAGGGTTAATAACGAGCGGCGTTTTCAGGTTGGTATCTGCGTAGGTTGTGTCGTGTTTTTCTGGACCAGGACACACATATGGTAACAAATAAAAAGAGTTAGACTACCACAAGCAAACATTCAATCAATGAAACGCCTATTGCGCTTAAATCCTCAGCATACCGAGCTCTGAGGCGCACATATTCTTAGCGTGGGCATGTGTCATTATCCAGTCACAAGCAGATTCTGACGACTACAGTCGATCCCGGCACTGTAAGAATTAACATATTTATAATGGCTGTATACCCATATAACATAGGTATTCAAATGAATCAGAAAGAACTAACTAAGACATTTATAATGCTTTCAAATTAAAAAAACAACTTTGGTTTCCATGATTTATATAAAAAAAATCGGCGCTTTAAGGGTTAAACACACAAAGGTATGTAATAGTAGAATTAATTGTTTCAAAGCATGCACTGTGATTTTTTTCTATATTAATTATGGTTCCTAGAACTTTGACATATAAAATATTAGCCAATCCTTTAATAATACAAATTATGTCAATTGATTCACAGTAGCCGTTATCAGGTTACATTTTCTGATTCTTTATACACAACATTGGCTTGATTTTTTTTTCATTTGAATATGAGTTTTATGCGAAGGTATGATGCGTTGAAAATGTTATATGTTCAATATTTATGAATTTATATGGGTACAGCGTCGCAAAGTGTTGTAAAATGAAACCAAAACTTGGAAAACTTGAATATTTATCCTAAAATAGAATAAACGTTGAGGGATATACGATTCTCAATATATTATGTATATAGGATACAATTATTAATCCTCACAGCGCGGAGATAATACTTAAAGCGCGAAACACACCAACACGATTGTCAGCGCGACGTTCCGCGCGTGGTCCCGCGCGACATTTGCGAAAATGTTGTTTGAATTGTGGTCCAGCGTCGGCCATGCTGGCCCACAATTCAAACAACATACAACATTGTCACAAACGTCGCGGGGGACGTCGCGCGGGACGTAGCCCTGGTAATCGCGTTGGTAGTCGCGTTGGTGTGTTTCGCGCTTTACGTCTGTATACATCAGATTCGGACGTCTAAAGTCTATCTCCGCGCTGAAGACCCATACCATAGATATTCAAATGAATCAGAAAGAGCTAACTAAGACATTTATGATTATTTCAAATTGACAAACACTTTGGTCTCCATGGTTTATACGAAGATATTTCAGCGCTTTAAAGGTTAAAAATTGTCAATGAACCCTATAAGGAGTTATAAACTCAGTTTTCACTCATAACTAAAATTTGAATTAAAAAATAATAAGTTAAGAAAAATATGTGCGCCACAGATTTGAGAGATATTCCACTTATAAAAAATAGGTCCTCGAGTGATGTAAGAAAGCACTGAAAGATGATTGTAGTCGATATCAGTGCTCTATGAGTTAACCTGGAAGAAAAAAAAAGTATAATGGCCGTACACACATAATGTAACATCGGTATTCAAATAAAGCGGAAAGAGCTGACTAAGACATTTATGATGATTTCAAATTGAAAAAACCCTTGGTCTCAATGATTTATACTTGCCGTCAAATTAAAAATGATCAACCAAGATCGCATGATTTTCGGCGATTTTTCCGTTCATTCTAAACCGATTTCCTTCAAATTTTGCAAAGGCTATTTTCTATTTAAATCCTAACAGCCCTGAAAATTTCGTAAAATTATATAGTGAATTTCAAAAGCTAGACCATTTGACATGTTAAATTTAAATTACGACATCCCTCTATAACCCCATTAAATTAATTTTAGAATTTTATTACATGACAAATGGTCTAACTTTTGAAATATTAAATAAAATTTAACGATTTTTTTACCGCTGTTAGGATTTTGATAGGAAATGGCCTTTGCAATTTCAAGGAAATCGGTTCAAAATTGACGGAGAAATCGCCGAAAATCATGCGATCCTGGTTGATCATTTTTAATTTGACGGCGAGTATATATAAAAAAATATTTTAGCGTTGTAAAGGTTGAGGTGCAGTCACCCAGCAAACACTAAACATTTGTATAACATTTGTACAATGGCGGCCCAACGTCTTCGACATTGTACAAATGTTATATAAATGTTTTGTATATTTCCTGAACAGCCACACTGAGATGATAATTTCAGACTGAGTTTCTAATCTAGTGTGTGTCCTCGGTCACGTTTTTCATCATATTTTCTTTTTTACCTGGCTCTTGATCCCGGTAAATCCGCACAGATAGCAGCAATTACGTGGATCCAGGTAAAACAGCCTGCAGCATCAGAGGCAATTACTGTATGGCTTGACAAATTCACCTAGTGTTTTTTTCCCCTAATGTCGTATTTGTGACAAAATAAAATCTCCTCAAACGTAATATTAACAAATTAGCAAGTTATGACCAGACATGCCTAAGTTTTATTTCAATTCACAAAAAAATGAAATTCTGCCCACGAATTCCATCTAAGTTGTCTGCTATATTTTGTGCAAGGGCAAAAATGAAAGTATGGTATTAATCTTTACCTGTTTTTCCTGCTTTTGCTACTTTATAAAACAAACACGAAGTTGAACCAATTTTGCCTGAACTTTAACCAACGCTATGCCTACGTGTGAAAGTCAGTATTGTGGAGAGCCTCCGTGAGCGAGAGGTAGCGTGCTCGGCCTCAGACCGCCAGGGCTCGAATTTCAAATGCTGTGTCTGGAGGACAGTGTCATTTCAATCATCTCACCATCCTCAGGAGGTTCTCCTGGCCCAGTTTAGCACAAACATGGCCTAAAGCCCGATTCATTTTATTTCATTTTGCCTACTGGTATTTTACAGTGTCGTTGTGATATGAGCTGAATTCACCGCCCACACGAGACATGTTATAAGCGTCAGGTTCCAAGTCCAAAAACGCAAGACGTTCACCTAATGCTGGTTTAGTGTTGGGATAGCGCATTCTACGGTGGTCCAGCACCAAACCAGCACCTGTGTTTTCTGGTAGCTCATCTGTTCCTCGCTTATTCCGAACTATTGGCTACCATGGATTCAATTCCCAGCAAACACCATATATTGTCACAATGGCTTATCCATTATGACTTATGTTGACCCAATGCTGTTTTAATGGGGGTCCGACGCCACGTTTTCTTGTGGGCGCAAAAACTACTGATGAATTTTTTTTGAAATTTTAACATCACATTCCTAGCAACATTGGTATGTGCAAGTCATTTTTTAAAGATGCTACCAAAATTCAAAATGGCCACCAGAGGTCAACTCCAGGTCAACTTCAGAATTGTGGGCGCAGAAATTATTTAAATTTTGCAGCACATTCCCCACAATATGGAGATGTGCAGGTGATTTTACTGAAATTTAAAATGGCCACCACAAGTCGACTTTTTAAATATTTGTGACCGCAAAAACTCTAACCTAATTTATGGTGGGGGGTGATATAGAACTTTTAAATGCCTATTGTTGAAATCATCATAAATGTCTTAGTTCCGTCTCATTTGAATACCTACATGTATACATTTTTTTTAGTCCATGGCCATTAGAAATATTTTATTCTTTCAGTGCGGTGATCGACTTTAAGACATTCTGACGTACAAAGTCGGTCCCAGCGGCTGAAAGTGTTAATATGGAGCAGCAGCACACACACCTCGCGTGAGTTAATCAAGCAAACTGGCTGATTAAGCTGAGACTGTTGTCAGGGCGGTCCAAGGTGACTGGTGACGACCTGGCCACTGGTGCCGACTTCACCAGGCTAGCATTTGAATACATCTGCATCTCCTCTCGCGTTCTCTTGCTCTGGAGGTCACCGCATGCCATGGGTACATCCTATTTACCATGGTAACGACCGTTTGTTGAGTGACGCGTTGACAATGGGAGGCCATTACGAACACACATAACCTTTATAACTGAAACAGTCATCCCTGAAAGAAATCATGGCCAGTATTCCCAAGCCGATTCACATAGATCTAGATCTATTTTTGTGCTTCCTTTCAAAGCCAAAATGCAGTACCTGCTTACTTGTAAAGTACGTATATACTGCATTTTGTCTTTGCTGAGCATTCGGAGATCAAATATATACTATTTTCTGGTGACTTTAAAGGGACTGACTCAGGCTAAAATCATAAAAAAATCGGTGATGTTATTTTGGCTTAATAAAATGACCATATGATGTGAACATGTCCATAGACTAGAACTGCAAAAGTTTTTTTAATTTTTTTTGCTGCGCATTTACCAGTTAGGCTAGATAAAAAGACGAAATTCCAGTATTTCTTATTTTTGACATGGTTGTCCAAAATAACTGAATAAGAGATGAGGAATTTCGTCTCTACATCTAGCCTAACTGGTAAATGCGCAGCACAAAAATTAAAAAAAATTTGCAGCTCTAGTCTATGGACATGTTTACATCATATGGTCGTATTAAGAAGCTAAAATAAAATCACCGATTTTTTTAAGATTTTAGCCTGAGCCATTCCCTTTAACCTATCAGGTAGTTCCTATTACGATAAATGTTCCCTGTTGTTAGCTACCGCCGTCACCGTAGGTGAGACGGAGGGAGCTATGGATTCTACCTCCGGTTTTTTTTGTCTCTTCTTTTGCCTATAACTTTGTAAGAAAATAAGCTAGGATAACAATTTTTGGTATGTGGGTTACTTCCAGGGGGCTAATGGACAGGTTAAAATATTTTTAATCTGAATTCAATACGCAAGGTCGCAGAGGAGAAAATGATGATGTTACGGCGTTGGGCCGTTGGGCCGTCCGTAAACAATTCGTTTCCGGAGCATATCTCTGAAAGTACTTGTCCGATTGTCTTCAAATTTTACACACAACACCCCTAGGGGGTCTAGTTGTGCCTTTTGGGGTATTTGAACTTTGACCTACTTCTGGTTCAGAACTATGACCTATTTAGACGTTTTGAAGCGCACTTCGTTTCCGGAGCAGATCTAGAAAAGTACTGTGCCGATGAAGGTCATATTGCACATACATGTTCTCTAAGGTCCCTAGTTGTGCCTTTTCAGGTTTTTGGACCTTGACCTTGAAGTTGACCCAGCACTTTGACCTAATTTATAACATCGGTAAATCCGACTGAAAGATTTTGCGGAATATCATGAAAACCGCTCAAGATAGCTACACCATTACTATAAAACAAATTGTGAGGTTTCAGGAGAGGATGCATCTTGAAAAATTTCAAGTCGATAAAATTAAAAATGGCCGCCTATCGGCCATTATTCACCTCGACAGGCCTGATATTGTGGAATATCATGAAAACCGCTCAAGATATCTACACCATTGCTATAAAACAAATTGTAAGGTTTCAGGAGAGGATGCATTTTGAAAAAATTCAACTCGTCCAAGTTCAAAATGGCCGCCAATCGGCCATTATTCACTTTCACATGGCCGTTATTTGGTAAATCGTGCTAGATGGCTAGACCATTACTATAAAACCAAATGTGTGATTTCAGGAGAGGATGCATCTTGAAAAAATTCGACTCGATAAAATTCAAAATGGTCGCTTTTCGGCCATTATTCATTTTCACATGGCTGATATTTGGTAAACCGTGCTAGATGGCTAGACCATTACCTGATTACTATAAAACAAAGTGTTGAATTTTCGGGGGAGGATGCACCCTGAAAATTTTTAACTTACGAATTCAAAATGGCCGACAATCAGCATTATTTACCTCGATAGGCCTGATATCAGGTAAACCGTGCTAGATAGCTAGACCATTACTATAAAACAAAATGTGACGTTTCCTTGCCTTTTAAAAACTTTCGACTCAAAATGGCCGCCTATCGGCCACTATTTACTTTCACATTGCTGATATTTGTTAAACCGTGTTAGATAGCTGGACCATTACTATAAAACAAACTGTGAGATTACAAGAGAGGATGCATCTTGAAAAAAATTGACTCGATCAAATTCAAAATGGCCGCCTATCGGCCATCATTCACTTTCACATAGCTGTTTTTTGGTAACCGTACTAGATGGCTAGACCATTACTATAAAACGAAATGTGAGATTTCAGGAGAGGATGCATCTTGATAAATTTTGACTTGATCAAATTCAAAATGGCCTCTTATCGGCCATTATTCACTTTCACATGGGCGATATTTGGTAAACCGTGCCTGATGGCTAGCCTAGACTAATACTATAGAATGAAATGTGACATTTCAGCTGAGGATGCATCTTGGAAAATTTCGACTTGATCAAATTCAAAATGGCCGCCTTTAGGCCATTATTCACTTTCACATGGCCGATATTTGGTAAACCTGGCTAGATAGCTAGAAGATTACTATAGAATGAAATGTGAGATTTTAGCTGAGGATGCATCTTGAAAAATTCTGACTCGATCAAAGTCAAAATGGCCCCCTATCGGCCATTATTTACTTTCACATGCCCAATATTTTGCAAACTGTGTTAGATGCTAGTCCATTACTATAAAACAAAATTTCAGGTTTCGTGGGAGGATGCACCCTAAGTTTTTAACGAAGTTTTTAAGTTTTATATCGAATACAAAATGACCGTAAATCAGCTATTAGTTACCTCGATTGGCCTGATATCGGGTAAACCGTGCCAGATAGGTAGACCATTACTGGGATACTGATTAGGATCATTAATTTCAATGGAGGTTTGCAATCACTGACAAACTGTCTAGTTCTTATCTTACTCTTAGACTGGGCTTCTTAGACCTAGTTGTCTTGCGTCTTGATTTTTGACCTAGCCTAGGACTACATTAATAACCCTACACAAAATTGCTTAAATCAAATTCTAATTCGGAGCGGGAGCTCCTGGACTTATGTAGTCTTGTTTCATATGTTTTTTTCAGTACAGTGGACAACAGAGCAACCATGGACGACGCTATTTACCAATAACACGTAATGATTTAAAATAATTGGTTGTACAAAAACATTGTTTGGATGAATAATTAACCCTTTCGTTGCTGAATTGTTTCTATTGTATTTTTTGTCATTTGAAGTTGGAATTGCTAACGCAATTTCCAGCTTCAAATGACAAAAAATATTTCTTTTTTTTAAATATACATCTTCTAAATCGAATTATTTGATTAACTGAGCATCTACCACAAACTATTTTATACATTTCAGTGGCATACTATTATTTGGTTTAAAATCTGCTTGAAACCGAATATATACGGGTCTAGCAGGACAAGGGTTAACATTTAACCAACAATGTTGATGTGGAGAATCGTTAGCCTTTTCAAATATAATATGTACGCTCACCGTGGCCGTGCTGCCACGCGATTTGATTCAATTATTATCATGTCACTCACGAATGTCTGTTTATTCTTTATCTGTTTTAGGTAAGTCCTTGTTGATAGATAAATAAGCAACATTTTAAGAAAACCTCAACGTTTTGAACTTGGGTACCAATATCTGACCAATTGTTTTCTCAAGCTTAACCGATTTCACAGTTGCTGAACACATGTGAAAACCCATGTTTTGGTGAGTAGTCTCTTTGCCCAGCCCTTTATTAGATCAATAAGCAAACACTTTAAGAAAACCTCAAAGTTTTGAACTTGGGTACCGCTATCTGATCCATTGTTTTCTTAAGCCTAACTGATTTCACATTTGCTGAAGAGATTTGAAAAAAAAAACTGTTTTGGTGAGTAGTCTTTGCCCAGCCCTTTATTTAAGTTCCTGCTTTATTGAGCCGCGTCACGTAATGATGCGGGAATAATAGAAGTCGTCGTCATACTATTAAAGAAATGATCATTTGTCCAGGAAATCCTAGCGTATGTAAGTCAAGTCGTTAGTTGTTAAATCTGTTATCATGATTATTGAACAAAAATATTACTTTCAGTTGCATCTGTAGGACTCGTTTTTGTGAGCAAGACAAAGTATAATTATTTGCACTAATTTGTCGTATGCGACACTTTATTTTAACTGTTTCATCAAAACTTATGTAGGCCATCTCACTTCAGCATTAGAATAAATATCATTCAAATCAACATTTTAGCTTCCCGATTACCCTTTCAGAGCGGAGACTGTCTTTATACGTCAGAATCTGACGTCTGTAGACGTCAGATTTTGACGTATAAAGACGATCCCCGCACTGAAAGAATTAAAGTATTTTAATGGCCGTATGCCCATGACATAGGTATTCAAATGAAGCGGAAAGAGCCAACTGAGTCATTTATGATGATTTCAAATTGAAAAAAAAATTAAATAAAAATATTTCAGCGTTGAAAGGGTTAAAGTCGGCAAATATTCTCACGTAATTTACTTGAATGGAATCCAATAATTACTACATTTAAGTTATAATGCTTACCCAATGCAAAATGCGCACACAGTGAGAAAAATGATCCCGCTGATTATTAAATTAAAAATAATGAATGCAATTTGTGGTCATTAAATGTTTCCAGCTCTTTTCTTTTCCTGTAATTGGTCACGTAAATTAAGCCATTAGTTAGAGTCACGAGGGTCCTGCATTCAGTCTAGCATTTCTTTCTCGCGTGGAATGTTAAGTGAAATGTTACATTGGCCTTTTCACCATCCCGCTTCCACCCGGGCTCCAATGAATTGTAGCAGACAAATCGGAATTGCAATAAGACACAGGCCATATGTGGGCTGTGTGTTATTGCAATTACGATTCACGGACTCCACAATTGTAGTCGCGCCTGCTTCACTCCCCGTTCACCATATTCATAGGTCGACTCCGTCTGAAAAAATAATTGTTAAAGTGATGCACTGCAATGTTTCTGTTATTTGAAGCCAGCTTTACATGAATGTAATTGTAAAATGCCTCCGCTTTAAAAAAAATTAAGTCTGTCTTATTTTAAATTTATTTAGAGATCCACACATATACATATTCTTATACATTTTAGTCAATGATTTTTAATAAAAAAAAAAACAGTACGAAAATGATGTTTAAAATAAGTCATTTGTGTTAGAATTATTATTCTAATGTTTTTTTTCGGTGCGACTTTTAACGATTTTTTTGTTGGATTATTATAATGTTTTTTTTTAATGAGACTCACTGCGACGTTTTTATCTCCAAAACAGACAAAATAGCGTAGAGGTTGATTAACTCTTAAAACGCTAAATTTAAAATATTTTTCACCCACTTGAGGTCTACAGACGTCAGATTCTAACGCTAAGGGCAGTACCTGTGCTGAGAGGGTTCATGATTACCCCTTAAGGCACTAAGCGCGACTAATGTCGTTTTCAATCTGCTTTACAATTTTATTAGTTGATATAAGTCACTGGTATTCGGAATGAAATGGGTCGTGAGCAATCAAGATTTGCATGTTTGCTTTCAAATTCAACAAATATGAGTCATTTTCACTCACTTGAAGTTGTGGAGTGAAGTGAGTGAAAATATTATTTATTATATATTTATTCAGTATATTGAAAATGAAGAGGCAAACTTGGATAGCATAGAAGATAGACAAGTTTGCCTCTTTATTAACGATATACCTGTATAGGTAGCCTAAAGATGGTATTTTGAAGTGAATATCTTCTAGTGTCGCTGGCCGCACACGTGTGTGCCGACAAGGCATCCGCCGGCGGACTTATCCTGAGGATTTGGATCCCGGTGCCGTGGCAATCCGCTATTTGAATGCACGGCGTATCCTGACAAATCGGGACTCTTAGCGGGACATAAGGAGGGACTCATCCCGGCCTGGAGTAGTTGCCCTGGGGTATGTGTAGAGAACCTCCCGCCGGAGTGTGGACCTGGCCCACAGCTTATGCTGCACTGTAATCCCGACAAACCCCCTCAGCGCGGGGATCGACTTTAGACGTCAGGGCCCATATTCTTGTACAAGTTACGATATATCGTAACTTGTACGAGAATGCGGGCCCAGAAGCTGACGTCTGTAGACGTCAGATTCTGACGTCTAAATCTGACGTCTAAAGTCGATCCCCGCGCTGGAAGAGTAAAATATTTCCAATGGCTGCACACCCATAACACATAGGTATTCAAATGAAGCGGGAACAGCTGGTTAAGACATTTATGATGATTTCAAATTGAAGAAAACCCTATGTTCTCCATGGTGGATACAAAAATATGTAAGGGTTAACCCTCCCGGCACCCCGCTGTTTAGTCTCATTTTCATGGGATTACTTTATAAAATACCGAGGAATAAGATCTCAAATGAAACCCCAGAACCTCCTTGTTGTGGATGGATTTTATTCAAAATATACCATGTGCTGCATAAATGCGACGAGGTGGTGGGTATAGGCCTAAATGCGACGCTGAATCAACATTGGGCCAATATCTTACGTTTGTTGCGAAATGGGTACGCCATTACTATGTCCCGCCTCTCCCTTGTAGTGAAGTCTCCATCAACTACCGAGAGCGGGGGAGAGCTCCCGATCTTTGGCGTAAAACGCTGTGCTGCAAACGTGTACCCTGCGCAAATTTGTCGAGTGTGCTCTTGTTTTTAGTGTAATTATTATGTATTTCTTCTGCGTAGTTATTTTATATCTTGTGATCAGAAAAGTATACTTAGATATTATGAAATGTTACGTTGTATTCAAATGTATGCACTGTTCTCCTAACTCGCATGGTTATCTTAATATCTCACAAGTAAGTTAATATAATTACAAGTACATATATTTTACATCGTTATCTATTTTTGTATAAGACCCATTACTATGTACACATAGAATGTGGTAATATATTAATGATGCATAAGTCTGCATGGACTCCTTGTCAGAACTAAGTAAATATTTATATGTCCACGTCGCTATCATCAGGCGACAGAGGACGATTTGACAACTCTCTGTGACGACATTTCCGACTAAAAAACTTGCATGGGTGTCACTCAAAATGGAGCCCCCCCCCCCTCGTCACGAGATAGTCCTGCAGGATGAGAATGCCATCACTTATTGATGGACATTTCTGGTCCGGTGCCGAGAGCTCTTGATCGCGCGTCGAGTGAATTATTTCCGATGATTGGGTGCAAACCAAAGGAGGTTATTTCAAAACTCGTCGATACTGCCACGGTGAAGGCTCCCGGCGAACGTTGACCCGATACCGGCTTGATGCTGGCCCAGCATTAAGCCGGTATCGGGTCAACGTATGGTGTTTTTGCTTTGCTTGCACTCCGGGGACTTCTTCTCACTCAGGCGTTTATATTGCTTCTGGAATCTGGCGCTCCATTCGGCTCCCAGGGTCCCTGGAGGAAAAAATGCCAGATCTTTCAATAAGATATTGACGCGCTGAAGATTATCCGAAAAATTACTCGAGATATTGCATTCAGGCAATCTGCCATGCCGAATAAAACCAATAGATAGCGAAATTGGCTCCAACTCGGGGGTAAACTGCAGTTCATAACTCTTGTCACATGGTGTTGGCGAGATGCTGGGGTAAAGACTTTGGTGGCAGCATGGACCCATCCCATTGAAACCTTAAATAATAAGGTTATCTTAAATTTCTCTCATTTCCGTTATAAAAGTTAAGAGAATCTTAACGTTTCCAGTAAGCAGTTGCAGTTACTGTCTTTTTGTTTTGTTTTGTTTTGCAATCATCATGTTTCTAGCTATCCCAGCACACTAGACGTCAGCCGAGTGATGGCTAACGTGTTGTGCCTGCCAGGACAGTATAACTTATCCTGGCATTTAAATTGACACGACTCGTCTGTTTATTTCTTCCTTCTCTACCCTTAGTTGTAGGAAAATGAAGTATGTTTTCAGGGATATAAAATGATGCTTTAATGCATCATGAGGGCTCAAAACCTTAAGTACCGGTAAGTGTTCAATAATTAACAATTAACAACTTATTATGATTTTATTACTTTGATATAAGTGGAAGAGATAAGCTCATCATCATTGTTTTTTCAATAATATATTTATTCATCAGCCAGCCAGAGACCCCCTATTCTCGTACAAGGTACAATATATCGTAGGCTTCGGATTGGTCGAGATGACCATCTCGAGAAATCCGACGCCTCTTTTTATTTTATTTGGCAAATATGCACAGCAATGTCAGTCAATGACCTAATTATCTTTCGGGAGCAAACAATTTTAAAATGGCGTTTTAGCAGCCATTTTGAATTTGAGTAAATTTGTGATATTTACACAGCTCAAAATCAAAGCAAAATAGCTGGACCATATAGAATTGTAGACTCACACAAGGATAACCCATGCGAAATTTTGCAGAAATAAAATCAAAAATGGTCGACTGACGGTCATTTTTAATTGTTTTTTTCTCATTATATCTGAAATGTTGCATATTAGCTAACGCGGTAATATAAAATAAACCTTGAAAATGTTTGCTGATCTATATCAAATTTGAAATGGTCGACATGCGGTAACAGAGGGCTGCTTTCGTGTTCGTTTCCGAACAGCTCTTTCTAGTTTCTCATAAACTTACTTACTGGGTAGTTATTATAAAAGTGATTTTATTACGTTGTTACAATGTAAATCACAAATAATTTTATATGATGTTTTTAAACAAAATTGGCGTGATGTTGTTTGGTAACATGACACAAAAACGGCTTCATATGTGTTAACATCCCATGAGTGGTAAACTTGAAATATTGCAAGCGTTTTTATCTAAACATTTTCAGGTTTTTTTCGCTCTGTATTTATTGTTAAATGAATATTATTTCTCTGCGCACAACATAGTACATACACATCTGGCACGTCACCCAGTCCCGGAGCTATTTTGGTGTTGGGTCAGTATCGCTGCCGTTGTCCCTACATCGGGACAACGCTGGGCTAACGCGTCTTGTTCTCATGATCCATTGACTGACTACTATAGAAAAGTAATTTATATTTTTGTCATAGAAAGGGATGGTGTCCCATGTTTTGCCACGTGGAAAAGAGGAAATGAATGATATAATTGTGTTTTTTTTTCATAATTATGAATAGCGACTATTGTGTTTTTGTCATTTCTGCATATTAACAATTCATTTACGGAGGCAAAATCCTCCCTGTGGATTACCGCTGGGCGTTTGTTCTATAAAATATTTTGTTCCCGTCTAAAACGTTGCCATAACGTGTCCAACGTTTACCCAACGATGCAGCAACGTTTGAAAGTGTACTCGCCCCTTATTGTATCACACCCAGCAAACATAAAACATTGACCCTGTGTTGTTTAAATGTTGGGCCAGCGTCTCCGACGCTGGCCCACCATTTAAATAACACTGGATCAATGTTTCATGTTTGCTGGAACATTGAGTAGAATGAAAAAAACATATATATATATATATGATTTACAACCAAATGTTTGTCTCTATGACTTCGAAATGGTGACACGTTTAATTCATATTCGTAATGGATAGTATGGTACATACGCAATTTTAGTTTCAAGGCGACGACATGCTTTCTGTTTGAAATATCATTCACACTCTCAAAGTGATATAAACATGTGTCATGCAAAGACAAACAGCAGTAACTGTTTACTGTATACTGCTGTTTGAATTTGCACCACTAAAATATATCAAGTGCTGAATTAATGCAACGGTAGAGCGCAAAGTTTTTCACTCGAAATATCTACCACTGTGACCATGGACTCTGTTGAATGAGCTGGTAAAATCTACATAAAATCAGAAGATAATATTCGCTATGAATATTTTTCTACCTCCCAATAGATGGTTCGCGGTAGTAGAATCTTAATAAAGACACACACTGCTTTAATTGCTATCACTGAATTAAATTAGAAAATTATGGCGTGCACTAATTGTTCTCGGTTAAAACAATTAATTAATAGGAAAATATTTTTATATTGACACAGATCCTCTGCGTATCAAGCTGATGTAACAACATCACTTTTCGTCGTACAATGAATAATCATCTACATAGTAGCTTTTTTTCTCATTTTTTTCACAATATTTTAACCTTTTATAATTAATTAATATTACGTGATGTTGATGATTTTTGTGTGACTTCATTATGTGTAGGCCAATGTCACTATTATGAAGTGTCGGCTGCGCTATTGGATTTAGTCTGGATCAACCCTATTGCAAGTATATTACAATAAGATTTTGCGCAAGCACAAAAAGTCCTAATTTTGACGAAATATATATTGTTTTTGTTTTATATAATTTACATTTTGTTTCAAACGGCAAGGTTTATATTTGTATTGCGGAAAAGTGTCACGAACAGATGCAAATGGAAATTTATTATATAATACAAAGCGAATTCTTATAAAATACCCCTTTAACGTCTACTTTTTCACCTTAATTCGCCAGGCCGACTAACCTCCAGCTTAAAATGGATGGCAAAAAGTTTAATGTGGTTAAAATGAATTTTGCTTTATGATCTTAAACTTTTAACCACTAAGCACGACTGTAGTTGTTTTGAGTCCCGTTTTATTAGCCGCTCAACCCTATTTTATTAAAGCATCATTTTACATCCCTGAAAACAGTCCCAATTTTCCTAAAACTATGGGTTTTAGAATGGAAATTTCTACGAAATTGGTTTATCAATACTTAGCAATTTTCACCTACTTTAAATTATCTTCATTCACTACAAGCTGGTAGTGGATGAAGATGACAATGGTAAATTCAGGCTTCAAAGTGTTGTTAAATCACAGTTATTGGGAACGAAATGTGTGTTTAACCATCAAAATATTCAAATAACAAATATGAATAATTTACATCCACTTGAAATTGTGAGTCGCGGTGGCAAGACACAACACAACAAAGTAGGTGAGAATTTAAAGTAGGAGTTAATTTAATTGCAGTACACATGCGTTAACCAAGTTGATTGTTTTTCAATTTGTTTCTCACTATATGCATTTCTTCTTGTTTTGATCATTGCATAGCATTATGATTCAGACTAAGTCTCTTTCAGCGGGGAACCGTCTTTATACGGAATTTGGCGTCTGTAGACTCATATTCTACCGTATAAAAACGATCCTCACACTGAAAGAATTAAAATATTTATAATGGCCAAAGACCCAAAACACAGTTATGCAAATGAAGCAAAAAATGTTTGAACTAAAGACATTATGGTGATTTTGAATTAAAAAAAAAACCTTTGGTCTCCATGATTTATACAAAATTAATTCCGCGTTGTTAGGGTTAATCTGCTTTTTTTGCTGATAATACTTGTCCCGGGTTGAATGTGTACTACGCCTGAGGTAATTCCCTCTCCTCCTCGACTTTGCTGTTTCCATTTGGGGGTACATTAGTCAAATTGGCCACGTGTGCCGGGAGTGACAATTAACAACCTCATGTGTGCAACGGCCACATTCAGTCACCCCAAATGTCTCATCTTTCTGTAATTTGTAAATCAAATCGACCTCTTCTATAGATACACTACATATTTTTTTCTGAAAGCGAAGTGGTTTCATCCACGTTGAATCGTGAATTGCGACTAAATGTGGATGAAAATTACATTTGGGACTGTACCCTGGCGTCGAGGGTGTTGAGCCGCGTCCGCCGCATGAGAAAGGTCAGACCCAGATCGAAGAAGAAAACCCCCAAAGGAACCTCAAATAGATTTGCCGCGCACGTCCGAGACTTTTGCTGCGGGACTGCCGCGGCTCAGAGTTGAAAGACGCGGCGCCCCCTCCGGCGAGAGATAAATGCACCGCCAAATGAACAATCATCCGTGGTGGTGCGTTTATTTTCTATCGGAGCGTATTGTTTTGCCGGCAGTGACGTGACGCCCCCGCTACGACTGCGCCACTTTATTCATCAAACCGATTCCCACGTGGCTAGGAAGCATCATAACTGATAAATGCTTGATGCGCGATGTGATACTGTTTGTTCTGAAACATCGCCACTGTGTAATGTGGGTAAACAAACGTATCTATGACACCGCAAAGAGGTGGATTGTGTGTCGCGGTAGCGAGACACAACTTCAAGTGACTGAAAAATTAAATTGAATAGCTCAGTAATATAAGGGTTGAAATTGTATTGTTAAATGTTGGCATATGGTTTGATCAAATTGTACAGATGTAAGTGCTTTTTTACCCACTTGAAGTCGTGGATCGTGGTAGCGAAACACAGCTTCAGGTGGGTTAATTAAAATTAAATTATATAATTTATCGCTTTAAAGGTTAAGTCAATGTTGCACAGAACCCTCATCAGACGTATCGGTTGAAGGAGCCACAATAACGCACCATACCCAATATCCTCATTATCACGTCATCATCTGTACATCATTCGTGTTTCATCTAGATACAGATGGCATTGAACATTACTAACGTATTACAAAGTTTTCAACTTGATTGTCAACTTGATTAAATTAAAAACGGCCGACTCGCGACTATCATTGACTTTAATATCTGTAATATTAAAAATACATAAGACATATCTTATGTATTCTTGGTAATATATAGTGTAAACTGTGCTAGATAGTTGGACCACTACCAGTGATTACTGTACAAGAGGATGTGAGAGTTCAGGGAAGGATGCATCATAAAAATTGTCTGTCACGTCAGCGGGGATATGGTGGACGGCTGGCCTCTTGCTCACCCGAGGAAGTAAAAAAATATATAATCACATCTATATATTTGACTGCAAAGGTTTAGTGTGATGTATGTCGTCTGCGTTAGGTTTAGTATAAAACTAATTTTAACCTTGAAAAATTCATTATTAATAGGATCTATAGAAGACTATTGTGTACGAACAGCGGGACACTTCGGTCCCCAGAAAGCTGAGTAGAGAGATAGAGGCAATTGCATGGAGTACAACTAAAAGCAAAAACGTACATAGAGCGGTCTATAGCTTTAAGCATTATACGACGAAGAATATTAACAGGATTATCGTGATATGACGTGTAATTACCTGGACACGACACTGATTATGCGCCCCCGAGCTCGGTTGTCCCGAGGCGCTTTAGAAGTTATGTAACTGATTGATTGATTGATTGATTGATTGATTGATTGATTGATTGATTGATTGATTGATTGATTGATTGATTGATTGATTGATTGATTGATTGATTTAAGCTTAAAATTACGTCAACTATTTGATAACTATGCGAATATATTACTGTGGGCGTCGTTAGCACTTAGGCGGGCGTGAAGTAAGCACACCTTGGGGTTTGGCCACACACACACTCCCTGCCTACACTACCCGGATAGCTCGTCTCAAATCCTGAGCGGCCGAGACGTGAAGTATGTCATTACCGCGGCAGACGACGGCAATCAGGCCCGTGACAATGCCGCAGATGTAGAAATGAGCGGCCTTTTGTCACGAGTGCGTGTCTCACAAGTAGGTGCGCCGGCGAGATCCCGTGATGAAGACAATGACAAAAAACCAGCCACGGATGCAGCGGAGATGAGAAAGACTCGAGCAATAGCCTGCAAGCGCCAGACACCCCTATGTTGGTTTAATGTTGGGGAAGCGTCTGCGACCATTGCCCAACATTAAACCAACATCGGGACATCGGGAACGGCTTGTATGTCAGACTCGGAGTTTATTTCCCAGCGGAAGAATTTTGTATAAGTGGCAATAGTTTTGAGAACAGCTGAAACCACATGCTAATAATATGTTATTTGCTATTTCACTTGTTCTGATCTGCAAAACCAAAAGGCAGTAACAGCTTTTTATGCACGGCAGTATGCGTAGTCCTCCTTTTCTACATAGATAATGTGTAGAGATATACTTGCAGCTGCCAGCAGCGGCTTGTAACACAATGGTAGCACAATGTCCTAACCATTGACCGGTTGAATTGTTGGGTATTTTTGATTCATTTGGAGCTTACGTAATATCCAGCTTCAAAATAAATGACGAAAAATGTTTCTAATTATGAAAAAGAAGAAATTTGAATTATTTGATTAACTGTCCATTTACAACACGCTATTTAACCCGTCCTAATTATGTACGTTTTTTATTAGCACATTAAATACCATATGTTAATGTTAAAGATAAAACGTGACATCAATCAACAAAATTTCAAAATCGTTGATCTCCATTTTGTCAAATCTGAATACTTTTCACTCACATAAAGTTGAGGATCGCGTCAGCGAGACACAACTTGAAGTAGGTAAAATTCAAAGTCAATAATTTGGCGGTTAAAGTGTTAAACAATTTCACTGGATTTTTTACTTTTTTGTCCTAGCATGACAACTGTTAATTTCAAACAACTGTTAATAATCAAATTAAAATAATACATTTAATGTGTTTTATAGGATACTACTCCTGACGTTGACTGACCTGTGTATTTTTAAGCCAAATGTTTGTTTAATGTTGGTCCACCGTCTGCGACGCTGGCCCACCTTTAAACCAACATCAGACGCTTCTCTTTCAGTTGCGTTCTTATTAGGTGTTTTCACAATTATTAGTTATGTTTGTTGGGGTAGAACGTATATTGGCGTGTTTTGTAGCATCTCTTTGCATTTTCATGGTCATATGATTACTTTCTGTAATATTTATGTCTTAATATCCATCGTATAATTTATACGAGTCATATCAAAGAGTACCTTCCATCAGTATTATTCCAAATCTTTTATTATTCTGGATGCAATAATTTATTGAAAATCATCGTATCGCTAATAACTACATCGAATTTAAGAGGTCAGTATTTGATTCGGAAACCATGGTCAACATATTTTTGAATTGTTTCGTGCGTGTGAAATTAATGAATGATTAAATGAAAAATTGAATGAGTAAATATAAAGATATAAAGTTTAGTAATTTGTAAAAATGACTGTCGCTTTGTTCTCCCTTTAAAACTCGAACCTACGTCAGTATTTCAAGAAATATGCTTTTTAAATCGTTTCCTAGTATGTAAGAGGATTAATCATTTCTTAGTATGATATGAAATCATAATGATTCCTTATATATTATTGAACAGACACATTTAATTGTTAAATCATTATTAATACCTGTTTAATTGAAGTATTTTATAATGTTTGGAAAAAAGATAATGACTTTTAATTTATATAATTTTTATCTGATGATAGTAATATGTTAATTAGGCTTGAAGCTTTTGTACTTAATTCAAATAATTATGTTTTCTTTAAACGAAAACAAATTCGTACTCAATATCGTGTGTAATTACTTCTTAGAATAAGAATAATTATGAGGGCAAACTTATTTACCAGTTATAATGTATGTGTGTCTGTAAAAAACATAACCCAAGGGTGACACAATGGTATAACCGGAATCGAGTGAATAACGTTGTGGGATAATCATAAATACATTTGACGGCCTGATAAAAAATACTGTATCTGCGAAACGTCAACTTGCTATGTTTGCCAACTTAACCTCGTGGGACGCAGGGCTCGCTTGTCCTTTTAACTTAATGACCTATTTGGGCATAGTCTGGACAGTTACACCCGAATTAGTGTGCTTTTATGCTTTCATCATGTAGTGTGTTTGTCCGACCGTCCGTCCATCTGTTCGTCTGTGATTTCACCACTTTAAATGCTGCCTTTTTTACAAGTAATTACAGCTGGTCATTTTGCCCTCTATGTTTGTATTTTGATCTATTTATAAAGAACGCTATGAAGATAATGTTGGCAAGATGTTGCCGCCATATCGCTTCAATTTCTGAGATATTGGCCCGACAGTTATACCAACTTGAGCCAGCGTTGCGTGTATTCCTAGAAGTGTCACAAAAAAAGAAGAATGATGAGGCTGTATGTCTGGGGTAAATTGTTCAGGGATTACTGGGAACCTTGCCCCCCTCTCCCCAGCTAACCCAATGCTGGTTTAATGACAGACCAGCGTCGTAGACGGTGGACCGGCTTTAAAACACCATTGCGTTAGCACCCCCCCCCCCCCATTTGCTGTGCCTAGAAACAATATGTTTGAGGCGGAAAACGTGGGGACGAGGTTAAAATGGCCTCATTTGTATTGTTCTTGTTCTGGTCGGAGGTTTACAGCTTTCATTATGGACGGGAATCCGTATCACTTCATTTCTTCTCTCACATGCAGACAATGTGACCTGTAGAGTCTTGATTTGTTTTGCCAGTAAACCTTTTAAACCCGCACGATGCCACTAAGCATCATTTGACATCTCTGAAGAATGACATAATGTCCTGCACATAGGGTTTCAGAACGAAATATTTCTTAGAACTGTTTTAAAAATAGCAATATCTTTTTTTTTCATTTATCACGCACATCAAGTCATCTTCATCCACCAATTCGCGGCTTGTAGTGGATAAAGATGACAATGGTAAATTCAGGCTTGAAAGGGTTAAATAGCTGCGGCGACCCACTAATTCAAGCTTGTAAAAAATACTTATGTTCGATTAATTTAATTCCGAATTGATTTCACAAACTACTACTCTAAAACATAATAAAGTGAACTTTGGTAAAGTGATAATAGAATAGTTTAATTAGTAACTGCTGTAGATTTAATTAAAATTGCAGAAATAAATTATTGTCTCGAAGTCACCATACACAATATATGTTCTTTAGAAGGAACCCGTCTGTATTATAACCATGCAACCCCAGGAGAACTGGTTGCATGTTAATAGTACTGAATGGTCCTTTTTAAAGAACCTTTTTTGTTTAGAGTGTATATTTTTTTGTGTAGAAGCAAGCAACAGTCATTGCTGATTATACATAACACAGTCAGCTAATACTAGCCGTTAACCCAATGTTCTTTTCATGTTGGTTTACCGTCTGCGACGCTGACCCAACATTAAACAACATTGGTTGAACGTCTCCTGTTTTCTGGGCAGTGGCTTCTCCATTACGTAAATTGCACCACATCGTCTCTATCTGGGTGTTGTTCTCGTTCTAGTGAGTGTTGTGCCATGTCTGTCTGGGACATAGTAATCTTGCAAAATCAATAGGCAGTAACTGCTTACTTGAGAAGTGAGCAGATACCGCCTTTTAGATCTACGTGGCGGAGTAGTCCAGCAGACAGTTGAACACGAACTGTGTTATCACATTAAATATTCATTCTGGAACGCCCAGCAAACACGAGATGTTCACCCAAGGTCGATTCAATGTTGGGCCACCGTCTGCGACGGTGGCCCAACATTGAATCGGCCTTGGATGAACGCACCGTGTTTACTGGGAAGGGACTGCTTTCTGCAACACAGGTCTGATTACTGTTACGATATAAAATGCACAAATCATCTGTTTCGCTGAGCGTGAGTACTCCTGGACCCTTGCGGTGCTGAGATATTTTTGTATATAATAAACCTTGTAGGCCAAAGGGTTTTGTTCAATTTAAAATCATCATAAATGTCTGAGTCAGCTCTTTCCGCATCATTTGAATACCTTTATGTTATGGGTTCACAGCCATTATAAAAATTTCAATTTTTTCAGTGTGGGGACCGTCTTTGTACGTCAGAATCTGACGTCTAAAGACGTTAGATTCTGACGTAGAAAGACGGTCCCGGCGCTGAAAGGGTTAATTTATGTAAAAATTAATCCCCTGTTCCCCAGACTGCTTTTTTCACAACAAGACAAGGCTTACGCTCCACTCTTTCTGCATAATTATTTATATATTATTCTGCAGTGCTCAATGCGGCATGATTCTTCGCCATGTGTCAAATTGTTCTGTAGGGAAATCAATCGCAGGCACTCCGAATTAATTCCATTTAGATTGCAATTCCATTTGCTAAAATAACCTGATCTGTCGCAGTCACACACCCAGTCGACCAATAACGTTGGGGCAACGCTGTTCTAATGGCTATGAACCCGGGACGACGTTGATCTATCATTTTGACAATGGGGGAATCGTGTGGCTTTATAAACTTAATTTACTGAGAACTCAGGTTTGGGAATAGATGGATAGAAAGAAAAAGCGTTCTGGTCATTTGTGGTGGACCTTTGCTTACGAGCGTCGATATTTTTTTGCATGGTATGACATTTTACCAGATTTTCTGATTAGTAAACGTTACCTCTGCCTACAGATGCTGACGTGCACACCCAAAACTGTTTTTTTCTCAAGTAGGCACTTATTACTGCCTTTTGGTTTTGCAGTGCAGTATGATTTAGCGGCTCTAATCAACTAATCTCGGCTTCGCTCAACATATGTTAACAGAAGTATTTATTTGTTGTTTCCTTTTGATATCCAGGGGTATCAGATTTCTAGCATCCATCCATCATGACATCATAACGCCTTTCCTAGATTAAGCATTCTATCTTAATGTATCACCAAGAAAAAATCTGTGATATTTTTCATTGTCACGATGTTTCGCAGTGGACTGAAGCTGGAGCGTATTTTTTGTCATATCAAGCACAGAAAGGAACATTAAATTAAGCATGCTACAAACAATGTATTTGTGTCTGAGAAAAATGAAATGTAATTGTCAGACATTATGTATGCAATGCGTCTGTGGCACCCAATGGACTTACCATCTGGTATCGGGCGCCGCCCTCAGAACAAACACAAAGACTGGATCAATGCTGAGCCAAAGTCATTCATATTGGGCCAATGTTTAACCACCGTTAATCTTGTATGTGTTGTGGGTGGATCTGGTATCAAATATGGTCTAGCCAGCTGGAGTTATTAATCCATTGTTGGGTCAATGCTATCCCAACGTCAGCCGTTGGCCCAGCATTGGATCGGCGTTATGCAGATGTTACCGTTGACGGACCTCCAATCAATCAGGCGGGAGCTGGTGGGATCTGTTTTCAATGAAAGCCAACCCTCTATTAAGTTTGTTATTGTGACATTCGCTGCGGAGAGCGCATTAGCAAAGCAAATGATCAGATCAATCCCACAGAGAAGTCTCCTGTTTTCACAACCCATTTAACCCTTGAAGCGCTGAATTAATTCGTAAAAAACATCGCAACCAAAGGGTTTTTTCGGCTTGAAATCATCATGAATGTCTTGGTTAGCTTCTTCCGATTCATATGAATACCTATGTTGGGGGTCTACGGCCGTTAGAAATATGTCTACACTTACAGTGCGGGGATCGGCTTTAGTCGTCAGAATCTGACGTCTACAGACGTCAGATTCTGACGACTAAAGTCGATCTCCGCACTGTAAGGGTTAAACTGTCTGTCCCCGACTCACACTCTAAGCTCCGAAGTCATAATTTATGTCGTCAGTACTTATACAGTACTTATACTTCCAAAGAAGTACTCTCAGTCTCTGGTAAGATTTATAAACGCACTATTTATGGACGCACTTACGTTTTGATAAATTAGCGCACAGTTTTTTTTGCGTTAGCTTAGAAAATTTATTTTTAGTCCGCCTATTGATTTTTAGCTGCGACCTACGCCGTTGTCTGTCTTTCTGTCGTCTGTAACACTTCGTTTCCGGGTAATATAGTCAAAGTTTATTGACCAATCAACTTCTAACCTGGCACTAACACTCATGGGAGTTAGGGTCAGACCTGATTAGTTTTTCACGAAAAATGGCCCATTCTGGTGGCTAAAAAATATACGAAAATCAACCAGAATCGAGGTTTCCGGACGCTAATGTGAAACGTTTTCAACCAATCAACTCCTAACCTGGCCCTAACACTCATGGGGGTTGGGGCCAGACCTGATTAGTTTTCCACGGAAATCGGCCCATTATCGGCCGGCCCTCTGGTGGCAAAAAACATATGAAAATCAGCCAAAATTGAGGTTTCCGGACGCTAATGTGAAACGTTTTCAACCAATCAACTTCTAACCTGGCACTAACACTCATGGGGGTTAGGGCCAGACCGGATTAGTTTTTCACAAAAATCGGCCCATTATGGGCCGTCTGGTGGCCAAAAAACATACAAAAATCAGCCAAAATTGAGGTTTCCGGACGCTGATGTGAAAAGATTTTGACCAATCAACTTCTATTCTGGCACTAGGCCTAACACTCATGGGGGGTTGGGTCCAGACCTGGTTAGTTTTCCACGAAAATCGGCCCATTATCGGTCGGCCCTCTGGTGGCCAAAAACATACGAAAATCAGCCAAAATTGAGGTTACCGGACGCTAATGTGAAAAGTTTTTGACCAATCAACTTCTAGCCTGGCACTAACACTTATGGGGGTTGTGGCCAGACTTGATTAGTTTTTCACGAAAATCGACCCATCATCAACCCTCTGGTGGCCAAAAAACATACGAAAATCAGCCAAAATTGAGGTTTCCGGACACTCATGTGAAAAGTTTTTGACCAATTAATTTCTAACCTGGCACTAATATTCATAGGGGTTAGGGCCAGACCCGATCATTTTTTCACGAAAATCGGCCCATTATCGGGCCCTCTGGTGGCCAAAAAACATACGAAAATCTGCCAAAAAACGTCGCAGCTATCAAATCCCTCTGATTTGCACTTCTTCTTGAAAAAAGTTCGGCATCGTGAAGTTCGGCGTCGTATTGTCGGTGTTAACATTTCCTTGTGGGATAAGTTCAATAATAGCTGAAAAAATGGCGATACATGGCAATTTATCGCATTTTACCTCGTTAGTTTTGCCTTGTGGGAGTGATAACTTTAAAAGTTGTTCATTTTTCCTGCTCAAATTTGTTCTGCGTATTTTCAATAAGAAATTCTCGGACAAATTCAATAATGATCGATTAATCAAGATTTATCACATTTTACGTCGTTAATTTTTAACCTTTTGGGCGCATTAATTTAAAACGTTTTTCATGTATCCTGCTTAAATGTTCTGCGTGCGGGTTATAATAATTTTCGAGTGTACTCTTGTTCATAAAACAACTTTTTGTTATGATATTCAGGGAAAACTGTGTTTGAAAATTATTGATTTGCAATTTCACCTCCGCGTAGTAAATGATGGAACATCCTTATACATGTATCTGTGATGTATAGATATTTCGCTAATCAATTACAAATTAGATTAGCAAATGGGCAGAATTGCATAGCATTGCATTGCATATGCTATACCAAGGAAAATAAAATCTATTTTCCTTGGCTATACCTTGGCTATGTTAAGATGGCTATATTTCTCGGTCTAACTGTTTATTAAACTGAAAATAGCCTACAAAAACAGATCTTATTTTGATTTGCTTAAAAAAAATTGTCGAAAGCATACTTTACATACAGTATTCTGATCAGCACGAGGCATGTTTATGGTGGACCGTCCGATCTCTCTTGTTGCCAATGGCTACTTTTTATACATGTCCAACATCATCTGATCAGCTGCATGCCATGCATCTGATCAGATGACTTAGGACATGTATAAAAAATAAGAATTTCTACAAGACAGGTATACGTGATTTTTGTCTGTAAGACCTATAAAAGATTTCTTACCAAATAAACATATAAAAACCTATATTTTTATATAATAAAAACTATATAAAAAACCTACAGACCTAATGTGGCTGAAGCCTGCGTAGTGCATAGGCTCGACTTCGTCGCGATATTGCGACATTGTGCAAAAACAACTAAGAGCAATATTAACTCGCTCACTAGCATATGTATCTTCAAACTGGCAGCATCAACAGTACTATAATATTGTACATTATTTACTAAATATTGTTATTAAAATGTACAAGGTCCGCTTCGCCTGAAATTTCTCTTTCACAATTACAATAAACTGTTAATTTTATTAGGTGGAATTTCCGATAAATGTCTAAATTTAAATTTTCAAGCGCGCGCTTATAATTAATAAGCGTGCTTATTAATAAAAGGCACATAAATTATCCATAAAATAATAATAACGAATTTTTCACCCAGGAAATTACCTCTCAGTAAATGATTAATTTCACTGGAGAAAATCGATGAGCTCACTGTTATTTTACATCTGAATGATTGTCACGAATGAGATCCAGTCGTTAATTGAATTTAGGGCGGGCGTGATTCGTGGCTCACGGCGCAGTTATGCCCTGTGTTCCTGCTGTTTCCGCCGGTCCAAATGACTGATTGCCTCTTTGTCGTATGATGGATGCTTTAACTTCCCACGTCAACTTACATTATAATACATCTATTCTGATTCACGCAAAGTGGTCGGCTGATTTTCGCTCAGTGTAATATATCTTGTATAGAGTTATCCCTTGGAAATGCGCTGCTGTTTTGTAGATTCTGCAAATTATGCATTACCACAATAGAATATTTCCGAAAAATACTTAATGTTTCGTTTTTTTATCAGCACATTAAGTACCACCTTTTAAACATGTGACAAAGATAAAATGTGACATCAATCAGCAATATTTGAAAACATTTTGCCAAATCTGACTAATTTTCACTCACTTGAAGTTGTGGATCGCGTCAGCGAGACACAACTTCAAGTGGGTGAAAATTCAGATTGAAGAATTTGGCGGTTAAAGGGTTAAAAGACCTTTTGTGCCGAAAAGTGACGTAAAGCAATGATTTACTACCACTACTACTAAGACATTTATGGTGATTTCAAATAGAACCCCCCCTTTGGTCTCCATGGCTCATATAAATATATTTTAGCGCTTTTAGGGTTAAGTGTTATTTCTTCTTTGGACATCTATGTTCCACCAGAGATCCATATTTCAACCCTTTAACCCTTAAAGCGCTGAAATATTTTTTTATCAACCGTGGATATCAAAGGGTTTTTTTCAATTTGAAATCATCAAAAATGTCTTAGTCAGCTCTTTGTCGTTCATTTGAATACCTATTATATATGTCTGACGCCATTATAAATATTTCCACTCTTACAGCTCGGGGATCGACTTCAGACGTCAGATTCTGACGTTTGAAGTTGATCCCCGCGCTGCAAGGGTTCAGCTTTTTTGTCTCATAAATAGACCAAATTGTATATTTTCAACAAGATTTATTCACCAGAAAGACATATATATTCCATGAATACATATATATTCCATGAATATACAGACCATCTGAGCTTACATTTGAGATTATATTTGCGTTTCTTCTTTTGCTTCATTATTCCAGTTAATCGCCGCCCCCGCCCTCTAGTTTTACTGGGGGGATGCTTATAGCGTTCGCTTGGTTTTCGCCACCGCCTTTGTGATTGTTCGTACCACATTGTTTACACGTCTCACTGCATCTGCATGGGAAATTCTGTGATTTTTTTCCAATAAATCATTGGTCAGCTAATTTCTGAAGATTACCGTCAAATATATTGTGGACTTCTTAACTCTGAATCATTTACTGTAATTAGGTGGGATTTTTAGTGTTTGAGATAATCAAATGTTAAAAATATGTTGTGAACGGGCAAAATACCGCTTACTTGATACGACAAAACCACTAACAAAACAGTTAGACAGCTGACGTATATTAGGACACCGGGAAGAAAGAGAAACAAATTGGCCTGTAACCGGATGTCGTCGTGAAGGGAAAGAAATTCAATTATTCTTACATTAGGTTTCGGGTTATTCTACAGAACAGCTCGCTATCTATAACAAGCGGTTGTCTCTGGGGATTTCTCGCGTTTTCATGCCCATGCTTTACATTCTTTTTCATCAATTATACAGTAAAAGTAGACATTTTCGATATTTTTATTTCAGCCTAATTGCGGAGGATATGACGTTATAAATTCGTACATCGAAAAATGGCGAAAATCTTGATAAAATGTGTAATTTTGTTAAGTTTTATATTTTCCGATGGTGCAAATTTATCATTGTGGAAACGTGAGGAAATAACGCGCTTGGCCAAGGTCCAATGTAGTAGGATCGGCTGTAACCAATGTGGTGCCCTTTGGATGATTGTCTGCTGCATACAGAAAACACATCAGGCCTACAGCCAAGGTTTGATAAATGGTTGTGAAATCAGCCCCGCATTAACCCTCACGCTGCCGAATTGCTTAGGACTATTTTTCATTCATTTGAAGCTGGAATTGCTAACGCAATTTCCAGCTCCAAATGACGAAAATAATTCTATTCATGCAAAAATATCCGTCTTCAAAATGTAATTATTAGATTTACTAAGCATCTATCACTAAACATTTCAACAACTTTAGTTGAATTATACTCGCCGTCAAATTAACCAGGATCGCATGATTTTCGGCGATTTCTCCGTCAATTTTAAATCGACTTCCATCAATTTTTGCAAAGATCATTTTCTATCCCATTCCTAACAGGGCTAACTTTTGAAATATTAAATATAATTTTGCGAATTTTTTAACCCTGTTAGGATTTTAATAGAAAATGGCCTCTGCAAAATTTCAAGGGAATCGGTTCAAAATTGACGGAGAAATCGCCAAAAATCATGCGATCCTGGTTGATCATTTTTAATTTGACGGCGAGTATAATGCTGTCTGAACTTGCCTTGAAAACGGATATATACGGTTCGGGCAGCATAAGGATTAATCAAACATTGTGTCTAAATCTCGTGTTCGGTGGAAATACATTGTACATTACTTAACCCTTTCAATCCTGAATTTACCATTGTCATCTTCATCCACTACAAGCCGCGAATTGCTGCCGCAATTCTCGGCTTGTAGTGGATGGAGATGACATGATGTGGTTTGAAAATTAAAGAAAATTACCACGAACTGGTAAACCAGTTTCATGGAAATTTTCGTTCTAAAAAGCTTAGTTGTAGGAAAATTAAGTCTGTTTTCAGGGATGTAAAATGATGCTTTAATGCATCTTGGGGGCTTAAAGGGTTATTGACAGTCTAAGGACGGTAGCATGTTTTATATCTTCAGAGCGTAAACACAGGGATTTGTACAAAGTTTGTGTATAAAGTCCCGGCCACACCTACGCCGGAAACTAATACTGCACCGGGAACATTAGAGAAGTATTTCTGGCTGAGTGATCACACAACCACCTGATTTTAAAAGTTTGATTTTTCCAAGTTCGGGACCAGAAGTTGGATGACCTATTTGTCTGTCTGTGATCAGAACGAGAACTACATATCAGCGGGCTGAGCCCAATACATCACCCACTCCATAAAAAAAGGTAGCGATTTTTGTAAAAAGGAAAACAGCACCAGCTTCATGTATATAGGATACGCCCTTTAGAACGTTGAGATGAGCATGAAAACTCAAATAGCTTGGTTAACTATAGATGAGGAATGGTATACTAAGTAGCTTAGCGTTATTCGGTGATTGGTCTATCTATGTCACGCCATAGTCAAGCGGAGACATAGAACTGTAGTTTGAAAACTATCATCATCAGAGGACCGGGCTTAGAAGCTTGTGACAAAACTCAAACACGTTTGGCCAACACGCAGCCGGATGAACAAGGTGCATCATAACAGTAGAATATAAACACTGAAAGATTAATACAACAAGATGTAGTTATTGTACACAATGTATACCATTTATATGAAAGCCAATACATGGAATGCACAAGTATTTTAATATTGAACAGAAAGCAAGCATGTTACGTGGATCTCAATATAATGTTACTCCTTCATATCATCTATATATCATTGCTTTCTGTTTATTATTATATCACAGTTATCATGGGAAATGGCCTCGTCAATATTTTAGTTAGTTTTGAAATACCAGGGCTAAATTTCTTCACCTTTGTCTCTACAATCATGAATAATTCCTAAAACACATGTGGTATAAAGCCCCTGTCACACCGTCACGAGCTGGTAAACTACCTGGCTGTTTTATCACGATGCAGACATCAGTGTTCAACCCATGTTAGGGTTGTTTTTCGCTACTGATCAATGCGTAGGTCTACTTGACAATGACACGTATACATATTCTAGTAATCAAACCCTGACCAATTGACAGTGGCACTTCTGTCACATGAAAGGGTCAGCTACATGTAATCACCGCTCGTTATTCCGTTGTTATTTACATATGGGTGGAATGTCATACTTCCGACATACTGAAAAGACCTGCAGAAAATATTGCTTTGAGTTTATTTCGGAAAATACGAGTATGCATGAATTAGTATAATTAACGGAGAATTTTGATGATACGAGATTTGATGCAATGCTGATGCTGGGCCACCGTCTGAGACGCTGGCCCAACATCAAATCAGCATTGAGAGACAAACATTATAATGATTTGGATATGATTGATATTTTGGATCAGTCTCCAGTGAATCTTGGTCAGGGAACACATCATGTAAGCCTACATTTTCGCGTATGATACCATTTATAATGAGACAGTGTGACACGGGCGTATAGTGTCTATATTTACAAACAGTAATCACTAGTTATTACTGTATCGTCCCCTTGGCTACTTAATCGTGGCAGATACACCCTTTCATATCCAAGGGGACGATTTAGTTATCACCATTTGACTACTAAACCGTTCTCCTATCATGCATCGTGAGATGTGACCAGCACCTGCTGCACGACAGGATGAATTCAGCCCGTAAAAATAGCAGAAAATACTAATAGTTTCGTTGTTTTGTTTCTGAACGGTCAAGTTTTGTCGTCTTGTTACTGCTGTGTAATTTTATACTATCTGCCCATGTGCATTTGCATTTTGCAATGTGATTTATCTGCACAAAATAATTGAATGAATCTATTGACAATAAAAGTTCACTACTACCACCCACTGCCAATTTGCATTTATAGCAATTTTATTGCAAAAATATAACTATAACATCTTTCGCTTGGCTAGTGCTGGATTTGGTATGGAAAATTATTGTTCTCAAAATTAGATATAATCCCAACTCTGTAGATACATTCTCTGAATTAAGCAGTAGTACACAACTTTGCCTTAATTATATTTTGTGCTATATTTCGATAAATTCATGCGTGAGTTGACCCATGTATATATCATGTATATTCAAATTTAAGTATCAATATAGCTACATTGAAAGAACGCCATGCTACTTTAACTAGCAAACAGTTGACCCTTTGATTCGCACGCGATAATAAATTAAATATTAATAAAATATTATTCGTAGCACACGGCAAAACCACATATTGAAAAATATGTCAGCATTAAATATTTATTATTGTCTCGGAATTTCAATGCTTGATTTTTTAATGAGATCATAGATAAAGACGATTGGTGTGATATCGGCAATCGCGGCCTTTTTGTGTGAGTTTATCTAATTTATTTCTTTTTATTGACAATGCTAATACGTTTTCTTTGTGAAAATACCAGGTTTAAATATAGAACAATAATTATTGTGAATGCACTGAAAATTCCGAAACTTGCGTTACAAGCATCACTATGAACGGCTTAGGACGCCGTATTTGGTCCTGGGATGCCTTCAAGATATTGAGACAGTATTTTGTGCCCACGAAATAAAATCAACATTGTGTTTATTTTTTTATCAAGAAGTTTAGCACCATTCTGAAAACTTACTGGTAAATAATGAGTTCATCAGTTCATCTGATTTCATCGGTAGTAGTGTTGGTGATCTGGAAAATATTTGTCTATCTCTTTTAGTATCCACAAAGTTTGGTGTACATTGTGTCTTAAGGTGGGAATGTAGTCTGAAAGACTCTCATCTCGGGCAAACACCTGGCAGTTCATCTTAGGATCAAAGTCTGTAACACATTTTCTGTAGTGGTGGATGAACGCAGCTTCTGGCTGCACGAAATGGGGCTGTTTGGACTCGTTGAGCGGTTTACTGATGTGATGAATCCCCAGCTCATAAATGTGAGCGGGATCCACCATCACCTTGGTGCGCACCCTACTGAATGACTTGGTACGAAGGTCCGACTCTAAGTCATAGAGCGCCCGACTGGCTCCAACAGTCATCAGCGGGTCAAAGAAGGCGCTCTGGAAAGTCATGCCGGGTTGAGAGTCTTGTTGTGATAAGGGATGTCCCTGTATGGATTCCACCATTGACGTCCAGTTAGATGCCCCTCCGTGAGGAACCACAAACTCATCTATGTCATTGAAAGCCAGGTATTTAAATCCGTGCATGCCACGGTGTAAGCAGTCATTGATGGCAAGTAGCTGGCCGTGATACCAGATAGACCTGTCTGGTACGGGAAGCTCCCAAGGTAACACTGTCAGTACACCAAGGTGCTGGTAGTAGCGCAGTACTTTACGTACTTCACGACTCACCTGCTGAAGGTACACCACCAGGTGACTGGCACCCAGTAACTGAGTCAACTCCACAAATTCTATCAGGGTCGTGGAAGGAATATAGCCAAACAGCGGTGGTACGCACACCCCAAAATTACGTTTATGTTCCCATGAAGCATGAAGTGTGAACACGGGTAGCAGGACACTAGTTGTTTTTCGTCTTTTTGGGTTGCTGTGCAGTGACATAGTGACTTCACAGGGGCGTCCTTGGAGCTGTGAAGGTATGTCACATGAGAGCATCCAGCCACCAAAGTCCTTAGCGTGGTTCTCACACATCTCGTAGTAGTCTGTGATGGGGGAGCTGTAGAACCGTCTGCTTTTGGTACCAGTGGCTCGGAAGTGACAAAACATGGCCGGCTTGCTGTTCTTCTTGAGTAAGGCTATCAGCATTACGCGGGGAGTATCTGATCGCCTATCATCATAATAAGCCGAGTATATGTAGTTACCCTGCATTGGGTGGAAATGTCCAGAGCTTTCTAGCACTGTCTGTGAATGTCTGCAGTGTGATTGAACTGGAAACCCTGGTCCCTCACGTACCACAGGATCTGGACCACCTACACCATCAGCCAGCGACTGTAGCAGGGTACTGTTAGCTAGTTTATCACCCAGGTCTTTGTAGGCTTTATCTATGAGGGACATGCGTGGAGGGTACGCATCCTTCATCTGGGCGCTATCTCTGCTGATTTTGATGTTCTTAACAATACCATGCATGTCTTTATCATTGCGCGCGTGTAGGGTGGATGACATGTGTTGTTTTGGTAGTAATTTAATAGCGGACGCATTCAGGATTCCCTCTCCTAAATAAGAAATGGGTTTGTTAAGTATCACCATCGTGTTGTGAGATTTGACAGGAGACCCCGCCGCCGCATCTACCTCGTGATCTCCAGCAGCCACTACACCCTGCAGCTGTAACTCTCTCAGTCTGAATGTATCTTGCTTGGCAAATGAGGTGTCCTCTTGTACTCTGGTGACACCGATCTTGTCCTCCAGGCGCTGGTGGTGCTGGGTGCCTCCCTGTAGCTGTGTGTGGAACAGGGCAATCAGCACCACGTATGGCACTAAGATGAATAGCACGTATGACCTGTATGGCCTCAGTGTACTGCACCAGGCCGCCATCTCTCTGCCCCTCCCTATACTCTCACTCTTCACTCGTTAGTGGCCATTGATGCTCACACCCTAGGAGTTCCCAAGCGGGTGGAATTGAAAATGAAAGGTGTTTTAATTCTGGATACTATACTGTTTTATATACTCAGTTTACAGAGCAGCGTTACCTCTGAGAATTATAATATGTAAAGAATGTAATGTTTGTTTGAAATGGACTTTGCGCCAGCAAGTCCAGCTTCCAATGGATGAATGCCAGTAGCAAAAAAACAGGATTTTTTTCTGTATTTAAGAGTAAGTTTCCGTTACTGAAGGGTTCAGGAGGAGCCGTGATGCTGCAGCTGAACTCATTTCCTGCGGTGGCCGTTTTCCACTTGTTGACGTCGGCTAATGGCCGTGTTTAGCAGGACTAATTTGACGACGACCACACGCCGGCTTAGGCCTGGCCAGGCGGCTTTCATTACGGCACCCAACGCGTCCTGTACACTCAGTCACAATAGTCAGGGCTTTGGCACCTCCACATGGCAGCAGATTCATCACTGAAACACAAGTTCAATCAGTCTTTGAGATGAAAGAGAATATTACCGGGAGCAATGTTTAGACTGCGATGTTATTAGAATGTTATTTACAATTGTGAGAATTCGTAATTCGTTTTGTCAAATCTCAAATTATGTTCATGTCTGTTGATTATTTCATTAGGAAACTGAACTAGTATATTCTATCCAGCATATTAGTCGCCATTAGGAACAACACTACATGATTAACCATTTAACGGCCGGGGCGGGGGCCCTAGGGTAGTGGTTAGCACCGCTGCCTTTCACGCCAGAGTTCGCGGTTAGGTTCCCGCTCCCGGCGGTTTGAAAGAAAAAAAAAGTTTCTTCCCCATCCACGTGTGAAAGTCAGTATTGTGGGGAGCCTCTGTGACCGAGAGGTAGCGTGCTCGGCCTCAGACCGCCAGGGCTCGAATTTTGAATCCTGTGTCTGGAGGACAGTGTCATCTCAATCATCTCACCATCCTGAGGAGGTTCTCCTGGCCCAGTTAGCCTATGTGTGCACAAAGGTAGCCTAAAGCCCGATTCATTTCATTTTCATTTATTTAACCGCCGGTGCTGTATGTATTCGGGTTTTCATTTTTTATCAGCACATAAGGTGCCACCTTTTAAACGTGTTAAAGATAAAATGTGACATCAATCAGCAATATTTGAAAACAGTTGACCTCCATTATGTCAAATCGGAATAATTTTCACTCACTTGAAGTTGTGGATCGCGTCAGCGAGACACATTTTCAAGTGGGTGAAAATTCCGATTGAATAATTTGGCGGCTAAAGGGTTAACAGCTCTACACGAAACAAATTATGCACACTTTTAACATATATTGCACTTAAGTGACACCCTGCGATACAGGGCACGCCCACCCAAATATGGCGACATAAATTTGCCAAATATAGCAACAGACTGAAAAAGTAAAACATCCATTATTTCGTGGAACAAAACAGATCCGGGAAGATATTGTTTGTGTACATTGTGAGTCACCCCGTGGTGTGTGCAAAGGATTCAGCAAAATTTATCTGCTATTAAGTGAACTCCCTTTATGGAATCATTTTAACAATTATATAGAACAAATCTCGAAAGTCGCACCACAAAGTGAGTGACTGAAATATATTTATTAGGAGACTTCCTTTGAATCTATGAAATGTAGGATAGGTTACTCTGAGTATTGCGTTGAAATGCATACATTATTGAGTATTGGCAAACTGTCGCCATAGTATAAATGGTATGAATAATATAGAACAAACATTGTGTTTGACAACAGTAATTGGTTAGATTTTCAGGTACTTATATATGTTACATGCATTTAAAAAATACAATTTGAAATATGAAAACATTTTTTTAAAGTTCATTTTTATCAGATGAAAATTCCTTTAGCTGAATTCAGATATCATCCGGATTGCTACAAATACAATACCAGGACAAGTCCTATGCTCATACCGTCCAAATCCAAAATACAGTAACTGTTCACTTTTCAAGTGAGCCGTCACTGCCTTCTGACTTTGCAGAGGACTACTGGCTATCATGCCAGACTTAGTGTACGTGACAGTGTTGTGTGACCGTGAACAACTTACAGTGGCAGGATTAACACCGGATCTGTCAGGACACCGTGTCTTCACAGGCTTCTCCTGACAGGATCTCTTATCTTCTCAGCCAACTGACAGAGAGTGGATGGATGCTGAAGAGGTGGCTGACCACGTGGTGGCTGCTGATGATGCTGCTTCTGAGGCTGCCACAGCAACGTGTCCCAGTCTCCGTTGACGTTTTGTCTGATTCCGCGATGGACATGTTTATATAGCAGTGGCTAGGATCCAGACAAACTTGTGGACATAGCCAGGGATTTGTTTTCGTCCTGTCCTCAGCCATGTGCCTGCTGCGTGCAGTGTCCAAATGACAAACGCTCATCCAGTATAATACGCCTGCAGATCCACCGTAATTATTTCCTACCAATGCACGTGGATCAGCGGATTCCCTTGTTCATAATGTGGATCGCGGGGCGATCTGGACGGAGGCTGGGTACCTGTATACTGTGGTGACAAGGGTGAACAGGCACTGTGGTGTAGTCCGGAGGTGTACGCAAGATCTGACGGTGTACACACAATGCTAGCCTGCCGCCACAACAACAACAACAGAGCGTGCACGCCTTCTGGCAGTGTCGTCTTCTGCCATCGAGTCATGCAGGCTGCACGCCAGACTGATGTGTGACGCTCTGCACAACAGACGGCTATCTATATAGGCTGCGGGACCAACACAGAGGCAACCGCACCCAGCCTACCCCTTATTTGTCTCTCGTCTTATTAATGCTGGGCCAGCGTCTGCGACGCTGGCCCAGCAATAATAAAACGCTAGAGAGCAGCGTATCTAACAGTGGACCACACAGGCCGCTACAGTTTGGATCAATACATTGAGAAGTGGCGGACTAGACGGCATCCGGCTCACTAGGTGGAGCTCTCTCTCCATCCCCCTTTCCCTCACCTCCACTCCTTCTCTCTTTCACTCCTCGTATTTTCTCTCCTCGTTCTTGTTTCTTTACAGGTACTTAAATTTGCATTGCCTAATTTTTTTGCCCATTTGGCGTCGCGAGATATTGCTGAAGTGGATTAAGTAGCCTTAATTTACTGTGGATGGTGAGATTGTTGCGTTCTCTTTCTTTTTCGCGATTATGACAAAAAATGAAACCTCAAAATAATTGTACAGCAAAACTGACGGAAAGTAAGTTCTAGATTTCACATATTACGGTTCGCAAACAGAATAAATTCGATAACTTCGCAAAGTTTCACTTTTATATTTTTATATATTTACAGTATATTTAATGATTTTTCGCGTGTACCTTTTGTCAGATTCGAAATCTTTTGTCCACGTCTGGCGCACTGCTGAGACTAGCAAGTCAATTCAGGATTGTGTAAAGACTCAAGTGACACAGCGTCGAGACGTTGGCCCAACATTGAGACAACGTTGTCTCGATGATGTTTCTCAACCTGGGTACACGGTGGTCAGCATAATGGGAATCATTGGATTTGCAGTCCGTCGCGGCGCTCTGGATCAAAGCCAGGATCTGACCAAGTTAAAACAGCACACCGCACTAGATCCTTTCTTGGGAATTTCATCCGAGAAATTGGGACTTCTTTTATTTCATTTCTACCACTGTTATCTGAGGAGACCTGCCTCTCTTCTATTTTCTCCGTTGCATCTCCACGTCTTTGGAGTCCATTTCTACGTCTTTAGAATCTGTTTCTGTCAAATTGAAAAAAAATCTAATTTGCCTAGTAATTCTTTTTTGGGCGTTTTTCAGTTTCGCCAAAATCCTATATCACTCTCTATAGCTTGCACTGCTTTAGGGATTTGTATCATGTTTGTTTCAAAGGAAATACCTTACCTTGAACGAATGCTGATTAGTTTTCGGTGTGATTCTGATCATATTTTTTTTGCGATTTGGATTTTTAGCAGATATTTCAGGTTTGCTCATTTTGGCTATCATCAAAATTTTGTAATATAGCTATACACCCCCGCTCAGATTATTTCAAAATATTTGCAGTATGCATATTGCCCCTGAGAATTGCCTGGTGATTTTTTCCAACAAAATCCAAGATGACCGCCAAAATCCTATGTTACTCTCTAGAGCTTGATCTACTGTATGGATATTTTTCATGTTTGGTTAAACGGAAAGTCCTTACCCTGAACGTGAGCTGATTAGTTTTTGGTGTGATTCTGATAATAAAAACTTTGATATTTTAAGTTTTAGAATTTTGGCGAATATTTCAGTTTTGCTCATTTTACCAATAAATTATTATCAACATTTGGTAATATAGCTATGCAGCTCAAGTTTTATCTTTTGGGAATGCTCACTGGCCCTGAGAAATTTTTCTGAGGGATTGTTTTTCTTTTTTCATTTTTTCAGCAAAATCCAATATGGCCGACGAAGCTTGAACCGCTTCACCAATTTGTTCCAAGGAAGCACCTTACCTTGGCCATATGTTCAGTAGATTTTGGTGTGATTTTAGCATCACATTTTTTCGTGTTCAGATTAAAAATTAGCGATAGTGCTGTACTTCTCTGTAATTGATGCAGTTTGACTGCGAAATCTATTTGAGGCGGGTCGAGACGCAAGCTTTGGCCCTCAAATAAATCTAGTTTGTTTTGAACCTTGTTGCAAAAGACCTTCATATGCAGGAGTCAATGACAATTTCAATAGCTACAGTCCAACTCATCTTCGGAGGAGAAAAAAGTAAAATGACCCGACATATAATTAGAATATTTCTCTGAGAACAAACCTGACCCGTCTGACCTTCAGGTCTGCGGATAACACCACGTAGAGGGAAGTTCACCTATACCTCGCCAGCCGGATATTATCAATATTCTGCAATTTCCGCCCTGACTGGCCGCGACCAGATTGTTCAGACAGCAGAATGGGAATGTCATACGTGATTGAAGTATAATTATCTCTCGGGTTACACCTCTAAATGGCACAGCAACAGGGCCCGTATTCTCCTACAAGTTACGATATCTCGTAGGCGTCGGATATATAGAGCCTTGCACGTGTGGAGCACGTTGCCCCAGTGGCTGAAACAGATTGACCGCGTACAAAATCGTGGGACATTTCATATCCGAATATATCGCTGAATAATCTGTGTGTCCGGAGCCTACGACATATCCTACGAGAATACGGGAATTCACTTCCAGGAATCGAGAAACAACGACGCTAACTTGACCCGGTATTGGTGTTATGTTGTGCCAGCGTCACAGACGACGAGCCAACATTGAATCAACATTGGGTTAACGTATGGTGTTAGCCAGGGATGCACAGTGACATGTATGTCAGGAGTAGTTCATATAACAACGACGCAGGGTTTCTTTCCTGTGGAAGATAAATGTATGTCCCATAAAATGGCGAATGCTTCTCGATTACATTTCAGCTTGATTCTCTTTCAGATTTCCAACATTCATTTTATCAAAATAACGTATTTTAGTTAGTATTATGTACGTTGATAGTTACACAAGCAGCTTTTGTTTGCAACCCAAGATCGTCACACTGTAAAAATGATGTATACGGATATTCGTAAAGTTTAGGGGGAGGGGATGATTAGGTAGCACATCATGTAGAACTATAGAGTAAAGGTTTATTTGAAAACATGCACCTAACATTTCTGTATTTAAAGAAGTGCTTGAAAAAGATGTTACACACACTACTCGACATGAGAGTTAAAAAAAAAATATATAGAGCCTTGCACGTGTGGAGCACGTAGCCCCGGTGGCTGAAACAGGTTCAGGTTTCAGCCACAGATTGACCGCGTACAAAATCGTGGGACATTTCATATCTAAATATATCGCTGAATAATCAGGTCAAAAATATGTTTTTTTAGAATCAGTAACATTTCGGTGCCATGCCCGCTTGCTCAGCTCAGCTCAGCACTGTTCAGCACATGCATTAACAAGTTATGGACATTTTTCGGACCTTAGGGTCGAGATCGCTCTTAGTCACCGTCCTTTTGATTTTTAGGGTAAAGCAAATATATCAATCCACGGCATCGGAGAGGACGACACGGCTATGGAGCACGAGTCTGAGCTATTTGTACATTTTATGGAGTTTGGGCTAGCCTGTGTGCTTGATTTTTTCTGGTAAATACTAGTTTAGCTGCAATGCATTATTTGCCTGCGGTAAATCGTTTAAAACATTCATTCCACTTATATTTACTGATGATTACGTCACTATAGGAAACTGAAAAAGAACACACCCTTGACGTTGATCCAGCATCGTTTCAAGTTGGGACAGTATCGTAGGGGCCGGCCTGACATAGAATCAGATTTGGACAAGCAGCCCCTGGTAGCTGGGCCGTGAATATGATTCGTGTGTGTGTGTGACTACAGGCTGATAGGAAAGGAAAAAACTGTGGGGATTTGTACTAACCCATGGGACAACATATGTGATCTCTCGACACACCCGACAAAGCTTCATCAGCTCACTATCTACATTAAAAAGTATGCCATTTAACCCAGCAGATGATCCAATGTTGTTTTAATGTTGGCCCACCGTCTGCGACGATGGGCCAACATTAAACTATCATTGGTTCAAAAGGACCTAATGGTTTGTGGGCCGCACCCACATCGATCAACTATGCAAACTCTGTCACAACTCTTGATTACATAAAACAAAAAAGGTTTGTTTAGAAAAGGTGGTAGGCTATATGTGGAAGATGAAGGGTATCACAACCAGAGATAACTAAAAGTCGTGAAACATTTCACATAACTGGGACAGGCTCGGAGCATCAGAAATGTTTCTCTTGAAAAAAAACTAAAAAAAGTTCCCAGGACCTTCACAAAAAAACTGTACTTTATGGTTGTTTATTAGATTTTGCAATATAACATAATTATGGTAAATCTGTGTTGTGGAAGCGAGATTCCTCTTATGGGGTTTCCGCTGAGGAGACGCTTCTGTAAGGTAAATTTTCCTTTTAAATGCATCACAGAATAATAGTATGTAAATATGGTGTACTATCATAGGTAGAATTTACACAGTGTGTATTAGGATATATATTAATATTGAATAAATCCTTATACAAGGTTTACCAAAACTGTATATAATTTGTTATTTAAGTGAAAATGGAATGTTTTACTAGATATTCGTGTTAAAAACTTGCGGAGGCTGTCCATAGTCCTGAACACTACAACAGGCCTTCGCCCCAGAACGATATATTCAGCTGTGTTTATGAATTGTCCCAGGAATTAAGGCACGGAGTAGGTCCTATGTTTTGTTAGATTTGTCACCGCCTCGCGGCTGGTGCGTCGCAGGTTGGAATCGCAACCGAGCTTTTTCGCCCCCAGTCATTGTCGGGGAGTAGTAGTAGTAGTAAATCTTTGCTTTACGTCACTTTTCGGCACAAAAGGTCTTTTAAGTGACATTGTAATACGATAAAAACGTTGTAGTCAATTGATGAGATGAATGATGTACAGATGATGATGTGAGGGTGGGGGTGATAGGGCATGGTGGGTTATTGAGAGCGTTTTTCTTTGCTCGCCCGATAAGGGGTTCTGGGCAACTCTGTGGCATTTTGCGCAGCTCCGCTATCCTCAGGTGGGATAGTCCCCCGAAGTAACAATAGGAAGGATAACTCCCTCTGGGTAACTCCATTCATCCCACGTGAGAGACCTAATGTCAAACACGCTATTGCCGGTTATTTAAGACTACCACAGCCTACATCAGCGCCAGCACTGATGCGGGTGCTGCATTGGCTCCGCTGTTGAGCGGAGGAACCAGGGTACACCACTGGCAATCCGTCCGAATATTATGGCCAGATACGAGGAGGCTTCAGCTGCCCTTGGATGATTGCTGTAGACTAGTGCTTCCGTACAATGCCGTACACAGCATCCAACAGACGAAACAGATCCCTAATTACCCTCCCCGGATGGGGGAAAAAGTACTACTACTAGCAGTCATCCCAGTACCCGGGGGGGGATTGTCGGGGAGGCTATAATTATCCACGCTGATTTCATTGACGAGCCCGATAACGTGGAATAAACGTGGCGCACGTATCTCGGCCCTTTAACGGCCGGTGCCACATATTCGGGTTTTCATTTTTTATTCGCACATTAAGTACCACCTTTTAAACAGTTGTGTGACATCAATCAGCAATATTTGAAAACAGTTGACTTTTATTTTGTCAAATCTGAATAATTTACACTCACTTGAAGTTGTGGATCGCGTCAGCGAGACACAACTTCAAGCGGGTGAAAATTCAAATTGAATAATTTGGCGGTAAAAGGGTTAACACTTAGAACACTGATGTCGACTACAGTAGACATTCTGCGTTTTTATTAGCACTTGTTTAACCAGTTGTTAAAGTAAAATGTGCTTTCAATTTTGAAACACTGATATATGTTGGAACCTAAATTTCACAAATCAAACAAATTTTCAGTTACTTGAGGTTGTGGATCGCGGTAGCGAAACACAACTTAAAGTGACTGAAAATTGAAATTGTATAGCTCAGTGCTCTAAGGGTTAACACTTGTCCTGCTAGACTCGTGTAGGCCTATACACGGAATTAAGCATGTTTTGGATCAATATAAATATCACTAAATTTGATAAAATATTTTTTGGTCGTTGCTTAGTTAATCAAATTAATTCAATATTTCAGTTGTCTATTTTTCATAAATATAAATATTTTTCGTCATTTGAAGGTTTGGAATTGCGTTAGAAATTCCAGCTTCAAATGACCTAAAAAAAAAATCAAACAACGGGGTAAATACCACTTGGGCTTCTAGGCTTGTATATACGTTTTTAGACAATGTTGATACTAAATAAATTATCTCTGAATTTGAAAAATATGTGGTAGTGGAATTTCAGCTGATCAAACAATTCAACTTGAGAGATGTCTGATTTTCTTTAGTAGATATTTTTCATCATTTGAAGCTGGAAATCGCGTGAGCAATTCCAGTTTCAAATGGCGCAAAATAGTTACAAATAATTCAGCATGACAAGGGTTAATTAAATGCCTCAGTCACACACACAGCTGGATCAATGCTGGGCCAACGTCGCTGATGCCGGGCAAACGTTGAGGCAGCACAGGATAGGCGTTCCCGCGTCGAATCACCGGCGGCCCCAGGGCGCACGCTTCGAGACCGACGTCGGCTCGTCAGGGCGGGCGTTTTATGGTGTCTGTGGAAAATATTTTGCAAACAAAACTGATTAGGAGCGCATAGGAAGCGTCCATTTGTGCGGGACCCGCTCGCCCGCTCCGGAATCAATCCCGTTAATTCGGGGGCTATGTAAATGACACCGTCCGCTTGCGTGTCCGTCCCCATTAACGCGGCTCTGGTGTGCCCAGCGTTGGATCAATGCTGCGCCAACATCTACGACGTCGTCGCAGCATTGATCCAACGCTGGATCAACGTCTTATTTTTATTAGGGATACGTGTAACCCCTGATTAGAATGATCATGTCCGCACATTTTGGGATCCAAGGCGGACCAGTATTTTCAATGATTTTATACTGTTTTAAGACCTATATTCTGACTTTATTAATTTTAATTTATTCACTCCCGTAGACGCTTTAGTTGACAAGCTTGGATATTTTTGAAAATAACATAAATCTTTTCGAACTCATCAGTTTTGTCGAAACACGTTTCATGGGGTATTTTTATTACTTTGCTCTGAGATAATTATCCAAAATATTGATCAAAAATAAAATGCTCTCCCGAACGTATTTATGTTGTTAACGGGTAACTGGTTAACGCTATCATTATTTTGTCGTACTTTTTAAAACTTGAATGTATGCCAATTTCGGTGTGGGATAAAACCATAAAATGTATATGAACAATCCAGGACGCATGTCGGCAACACCTGAAAGCAGGTGCTAATTAGGAATCTTTGGGAAGTATAATGCCAGGAGCCATGAGAGCTCAGTGACGTTGAAGCAGTGTCTGCGACGCTGGCCCAACATTATTCAAGCACGGATTCCACGTTTGTGTTTGATGAGATGGTCAATAACTGATCATCGCCAGGTAGAATGAGGCTTTCAGCTCCAGAGAGCGAATGGCAGTTGTCACTATAAATTATCAACCCTTTGATCACGACTATTGTCGTTTTTAATCTGTTTTATTAGTAGACCGAATCACTGTTATTGGGAAAGAAAATGTGCGTCTAAACATCAAGATTTGCAAATATTTGTGCTCAAATTAAACAAATATGAGTAATTTTCAGTCACTTGAAGTTGTGGATCGCGGTAGCGAGACGCAACTTCAAGTGGTTGGAAATTTAAATAAACTTCAAGATAAGGGTTAAATTATATTTTATATCCACTAACCCACCCTTTCCTACCAATACCAGTCGCGATGATTTCTGTTTAACATTACACATCAGTTATTTTACTTATTTTAGTTGAGCAGATACTAACTCTTATCCAGTAAGGTGAAAAGTAATTTTCATCCAAGTTGTGGGTCGCGGTAGCGAGACACAGCTTCAAGTGGGTGAAAAATTAAGTTATTTTATTAAGCACTTCAAGGGTTAAATTTGTGTTGATATGAATGTCTTTTTTCGCATTATTTTTCATTCGTTTGAAGCTGGAATCGCTAACGCAATTCCCATCTGCAAATGACGAAAAATAAAAATACTTATCAAAAATTTACATCTTCAGAATATAATTAGTATATTAACTAAGCATCTATCACAAAACATTTTAGCAATTCGAGATAAATTTATTGGTCTGAAGTAAGCTTGAAAACGGATATACACGGTCCCAGCAGCATAAGGGTTAACCCTTTACCAGCCAGATTATCCAATTTGAATTTTCACCCACTTGGAGTTGTGTCTCGCTGACGCGATCCACAACTCCAAGTGATTGAAAATTATTCAGATTTGACAAAATGGAGGTCAACTCTTTACAAATCCTGCTGGTTGATGTCACATTTTATCTTTAACATTTTTAAAATGTGGTACTTTATGTGCTAATAAAAAATGAAAACCCGAATATATGCAGCACCGGCGGTTAAAGTGTTAATCCGTACATATCCGTAGCGTGTCGTGAGAACAGGACGCGCCGCGTGGTCGTGACTCGTGATCATTCACGTGGAGCGTTCAGAACACACAGCTCTCTCAATTACTCTCTGATCCTCCACTATCTTATTGCTAATCACGGATCTTCCCGCCAGATGAAAGAGAACACACAGGGATCAGTTGATCCTTGTGTCTTTGCCATCTAATAATTGATCCTGAAGACGATGTACACAGATTTTATTCTTAGTCGATTAAAGACAGACAGCCCGAGGTAAATCTTAAGTAATGCAAAACAAACCACATTTATACAAATATGGTAGCACCGACAGTGCTACCATGTTTCTATTAATGTGGTTTGTTCTGCAATACTTGAGATTTACAGTGCTACCATATTTGTATAAATGTGGCTTCTTCTGCATTACTTAAGATTTACCTTGGGTTGTTTGTCTTTATTCTCATATAGAAGATAATTTGAAGCCCGCCCCTCATTTTTAGCTCCCGCCGTCACCGTAGGTGAGACGGAGGGAGCTATGGATTCTACCTCCTTTTTTTTTGGCCTCTTCTTTTGCCTATAACTTTGTAAGAAAATAAGCTAGGATAACAATTTTTGGTATGTGGGTTACTTCCAGGTGGATAATGGACAGGTTAAAATATTTTTAATCTGAATTCAATACGCAAGGTCGCAGAGGAGAAAATGATGATGTTACGGCGTTGGGCCGTTGGGCCGTCCGTAAACAATTCGTTTCCGGAGCATATCTCTGAAAGTACTTGTCCTATTGTCTTCAAATTTCACACACAACACCCCTAGGGGGTCTAGTTGTGCCTTTTGGGGTATTTGAACTTTGACCTACTTCTGGTTCAGAACTTTGACCTATTTAGACGTTTTGACGCGCACTTCGTTTCCGGAGCAGATCTCGAAAAGTACTGGGCCGATGACAGTCATATTGCACATACATGTTCTCTAAGGTCCCTAGTTGTGCCTTTTCAGGTTTTTGGACCTGACCTTGAAGTTGACCCAGCACTTTGACCTAATTTATAACATCGGTAAATCCGACTGAAAGATTTTGCGGAATATCATGAAAACCGCTCACGATTGCTACACCATTACTATAAAACAAATTGTGAGGTTTCAGGAGAGGATGCATCTTGAAAAATTTCAAGTCGATAAAATTCAAAATGGCCGCCTATCGGCCATTATTCACCTCGACAGGCCTTATATTGTGGAATATCATGAAAACCGCTCAAGATATCTACACCATTACTATAAAACAAATTGTAAGGTTTCAGGAGAGGATGCATTTTGAAAAAAATCAACTCGTCCAAGTTCAAAATGGCCGCCAATCGGCCATTATTCACTTTCACATGGCCGTTATTTGGTAAACCGTGCTAGATGGCTAGACCATTACTATAAAACAAAATGTGTGATTTCAGGAGAGGATGCATCTTGAAAAAATTCGACTCGATAAAATTCAAAATGGCCGCTTATCGGCCATTATTCACTTTCACATGGCCGTTATTTGGTCAACCGTGCTAGATGGCTAGACCATTACTATAAAACGAAATGTGAGATTTCAGATGAGGATGCATCTTGAAAAAATTTGCCTTGATCAAATTTAAAATGGCCGCCTTTTCGGCTATTATTCATTTTCACATGGCTGATATTTGGTAAACCGCGCTAGATGGCTAGACCATTACCTGATTACTATAAAACAAAGTGTGAGTTTTCGGGGGAAGATGCACCCTGAAAATTTTTAACTTACGAATTCAAAATGGCCGACAATCAGCATTATTTACCTCGATAGGCCTGATATCAGGTAAACCGTGCTAGATAGCTAGACCATTACTATAAAACAAAATGTGTCGTTTCGAGAGAGGATGCCTTTTAAAAACTTTCGACTCAATCGAATTCAAAATGGCCGCCTATCGGCCACTATTTACTTTCACAGTGCTGATATTTGGTAAACCGTGTTAGATAGCTGGACCATTACTATAAAACAAAATGTGACGTTTCGAGAGAGGATGCCTTTTAAAAACTTTCGACTCAATCGAATTCAAAATGGCCGCCTATCGGCCACTATTTACTTTCACATTGCTGATATTTGGTAAACCGTGTTAGATAGCTGGGCCATTACTATAAAACAAAATGTGAGATTTCAGGTGAGGATGCATCTTGAAAAATTTTGACTCGATCAAATTCAAAATGGCCTCCTATCGGCCATTATTCACTTTCACATGGCCGATATTTGGTAAACCGTGCTAGATAGCTAGACGATTACTATAGAATGAAATGTGAGATTTCAGCTGAGGATGCATCTTGAAAAATTCTGACTCGATCAAATTCAAAATGGCCCCCTATCGGCCATTATTTACTTTCACATGCCCAATATTTTGCAAACTGTGTTAGATGTTAGTCCATTACTATAAAACAAAATTTGAGGTTTCGGGGGAGGATGCACCCTAAGTTTTTAACTAATTTATATCGAATTTAAAATGACCGTGAATCAGCTATTAGTTACCTCGATTGGCCTGATATCGGGTAAACCGTGCCAGATAGGTAGACCATTACTGGGATACTGATTAGGATCATTAATTTCAATGGAGGTTTGCAATCTCTGACAGACTTATCTTCCTCTTAGACTGAGTCTCTTAGACCTAGTTATCTTGCGTCTTGATTTTTGACCTAGCCTAGGACTACTTTAATAACCCTACACAAAATTGCTTAAAGCAAATTCTAATTCGGAGCGGGAGCTCCTGGACTTATGTAGTCTTGTTGTCATTGATTCTATATATAATTATACAATGTTAACTACACATATTTGTGCTTGATAAGTGAAATTGGCTGATTATTGTAAATCTACTTTATTATTAAATATCATTATCATATAGTGGTCGCGATCAAAATTAACGTAATTTATTTCACTATTATTTATTTCATGAACAATTTGCAGACAGACAGACAGATATTTTATTGACAGGAAGAAAGTCAATCCAGACTTATTTGTCTAACTAAATCTAATAACTGCTGCTGTTATTTATTTTTTTATCTAGGGAGAGTCACGCACACATGAGTCTTCTTTAAATGTCGTTAAGACATTTTGAAAACATGTTTATTATCATTGTCAGTTTTCTCCACAAGTCATTTTATTGTCAACTTTTCAAGAACCTATGTATTTTTATTTCGTCAGCTACTAAGGAATCTTACATTTCTACGTCCGTCCGATGGCTTGTGGCGTCAATAATTTTGGACGAAAATACCACAGAATAACAACATTATTTTGATATGTGACATTCACTTCGCATGTGTGTGATTTTGCAGCAATTCTGTTTTTATGTAATTATGTAATTTCAGTTTAAAAAAGGATATCGTCGCCTCGGAGCTAAAGGATCCTATCTGCCACTCTGACGAGTGTCAGATAGGATCCTTTAGCTCCGAGGCGACGATATAGAAGCCACAAACACAAATATTTTCTCAGCAAGGAACGCGTGCAGCTGGTTAATCTACCCCCCCCCCCCCCCCTCCCTCAAAGACAACCACACCCCTTACTTAGTTTCTCTTCTCATGACTATGTTACACGACACCTCTAAGGAGCTGAACAGAATGATGTTCTAACCCTTAAAGCGTTAAATTTTCGCCCCCTTGAAGCTACCGCGACCCATAACTTCAAGTGGGCGAAAATAACCCATATTTGTTTAATTTGGGACCAACCATTTGAAAATCTTACTGTTTGAACACTCATTTATTCCCAATAACTGCAATTTTATCTGGTGATAAAATGGTTTGAAACGATTATAGTCGTGCCTAATGCATAAAGGGTTAGACAACAGAATTACAAGAGGGCGACAATTAGGCCTACTCATATTAGTTTAATTTGGGACCAAACATTTGCAAATCTTAATGTTTGAACATTAAGATTAAGATTTATTACCAATAACTGCAATTTAATCTGCTAATAAAATGGTTTGAAACGATTATAATCGCGCCTAATGCTTAAAGGGTTAGACATGAACACTAATCATAGCTACAGCATGAGTGGGTGGTTGATCCGCATACCTTCGAATATAACCCCAGATAATGTCTCATTCCATCACGGATACGGCAGGCCTGCCACACCAATCTATCATGTATTCATTTAATCAACTAAGATCCTTTTTCGTTGTCCTCGGACCCCTCTGTTTACGACCTTTAATAGAACCGTATAACGGTATTCACTGCCCCTTTGTCATTTGTCTCGAGGCGTAAAAAAGCCTGCAATCATCCGTTTTCAATGACGGGAGTTTTTCAGTTAGATGTGATGCGATGTTTTGTACATTGGTGAGTTCGTCCACTGTTATGTTCGGCCTTTAACCTTTTTACCATTCCAGCGCGGGGACTGTCCTTATACGTCAGAATCTGACGTCTAAAGACGTCAGATTTTGACGTATAAGGACAGTCCCCGCACTGAAATAATTAAGATATTTCTAACAGCCGTAGATCCACAACATGTGTATTAAAATGACGCTGTAAGAGTTAACTAAGACATTTTTGATGATTTCAAATTGAAAAAACCCTTTGTTCTCCATGGCTTATATACAAATATTTCAGCGCTTTAAGGGTTTATACACCTGTATTCTCTGCCCGTTTGTCATTTGTCTCTAGAGGTAAAACAGACACACTTTGCCTGCAATCAGCCCTTTTACGTGATTGAAATTTTCCAGTTGTTTGATTTTTGTTTTTACATTGGTAAATTCGTCCACTGTCATCTAGGTTTTAACCCTTTCCCCGCGGGATCGACGTTAAACATCAGAATCTCACGTCCATAGACGTCAGATTTTGACGTCTAAAGTCGATCTCCACACCTGTAGAATGCAAAAAATATATAGTGGCCGTAGACCCATAACATACATATGTATAAGTATTTAAAAAAAGCGGGAAGAGCTAAGTAGAACATTTATGATGATTTCAAATTGAAAAAACCCTTTGATGTTCATGGTTAATGCAAAAATATTTCAGCGTTGTAAGTGTTAAATTAACGCTACCCAGAACGCACCAAGTGGATGCCCAGCAAACACGATACATTGAGCCAATGTTGGGCCAATGTTGGACCGACGTCGTAGACGGCGGGCCAATATTGGCCAAACATTGGTTCAATGTATCGTGTTTGCTGGATGCGATCAATCCCAGATATCATGTGACTCATCTGCGACACATTCACCTTTTAAATTTAATAGCTTGACATAAGCTGATTATTTTTTTTTAAATGTTAAATGATTCGTGCACGATGGGTTGGGAAATATTTTGCAAAATGTGAGCTTGTCCCTGAGATTAATTGGATTTTTGCTGGATTTTCATTATCGGCAAATTAATGCGAAAACAGATATAACTCGCGGAAAACATGCTGCACAAAAGATGCTGACATTTAATGTCAGAATGATTGAACAAAAATGTCAAAGTTATCCTGAAGAAGTAAGATATTACCAAACGTTCTTTTTCATAATCTATTGTGTATATTTTAAATTCCAATTCTGATTAAAGCGCAAAATAGAGAGGGAAAACGCAGGCAACGACAGCGCGCGGACAGACGCGAAATTCGGCTTTTATTTTCCCGCATTTCCCATGCGAGACCGGCAAAAGCGCGAAAAAAATCAAACCAGTTTGAAATTGTTCGCATTGGTCGCGGGAGTTCGCCTTCACGTTGGTGTGGTTTGGAAATGATAAAATGTATGAACAGATTTCAACAGGCATCTGCACAAACAGATACCAGCAAACTAGAGAGTTTGGCTCAAAGTAGATTAAATCATATATTTAGTTAATCTATGATTTTATGTTGGTCAATCGTGTGCGATGCGTATGCGACGCTGGCCCAACATTGGTACAACGGCTCATATTCCTGCTGGGATGGACGACCATCCTCTATAAGCACATCCCAGCAAACACCAGAAGCTGGCCCAATGTTGATTTGATGTTGGCCCACCGTCTGCGACGGTGGCCCAACATCAAATCAACATTGGTTCTCCTGCCAAGAGTAAGTACTGTCAAGCCGGACCCCTCTTGTCTGTGATGTACCGGCGTGGATGAGAATTAACGACGAGTAAATATATTGAGTGTGATCTCTGTTCTGGCAAAGACGTCTTCTCCAAATGGGCAAACGAACAGCAGCCGACATCTGCTGGCCAGACGGACCACGCCTAAACATGCTAAACAAGGACAAATATCCTTTTAGTCCACTGACAGGTCGCTTTTAACCCTTTCAAACCTGAATTTACCATATTCATCTTCATGCACTATAAGCCGAGAATTCTCGACTTATAGTGGATGAAGATGATTTGATGTGAGTGATAAATTAAACAAAAATTGCCATGTATTGTTGAACCAGTTTCATGAAAATTTTCGTTTTAAAACCCTTGGCTGTAGGAAAAATTAGGTCTGTTTGGAGGGATGTAAAATGATGCTTTAATGCATCGTGAGGGCTTGAAGGGTTAACCCTGCGCCTGAGGAAATAAGGATCCGAATATTTTCGCTAAAATTTAAATTCCCATCTACATTAAGTTATGAATCGTGCTGCGATTCATAACTTAAAGTAGATGGAAATTATTTGTAATGTACTCATGCACATCGAAATCAGTATTTGTAATTAGGATAGAGTACACGTATTTACATCGTATTACAACATGAATTTTGCCCAATATGTTGTATGTTATGTGCCTAAAATGTGACAGCGAGAGGGTATCCCTAAATATGATATAATGATATGGGCGAAAATGTATCTTTAATATCCATTACATTCAGTGTATTTAATTATTAACCTTTACAGTCGCACTGTAAAAGTAAAAATATTTCTAATGGCCGTAGATCCATAACATAGGTATTCAAATGAATCGGGAAGAGCTGAATAAGACATTTATGCTTTTAGATTGAAAAAACTCTTTGGTTTCCACGGTTTTCATAAAATTTAACGCTTTAACCCTTTCAATCCTGACTTTACATTGTCATCTTCATCCACTACAAGCCGCGAATTGCTGTCGCAATTCTCGACTTGTAGTGGATGAAGATGATTTGAAGTGGGTGGAAAATTAAAGAAAATTATTATGTATTGGTGAACCAGTTTCATGGGAATTTTGATTCTAAAACCCCTAGTTGCAGGAAAATTAAGTGTGTTTTCAGGGATGTAAGATGATGCTTTAATGCATCGTGGGGACTTAAAGGGTTAAGGGTTAAAAAAATCCTGTCATTTAAGGCAGGGATGTGCGGCTACGTCTCCCGTGCCTGATATAGGATGGATCTGTGGCCGACAAGGGTCAACCCTTATCTTGCTGTGACCGTATATGTACGGTTTGAGGCTACCCAGCAAACACGAGACATTCACCCAATGCTATTACAATGTTAGTCCAGCGTCGTAGACGACGGGCCAACAATGTACCAACACTGGTTGAATGCCTCTGTTTTTTGCTGGGAGTTTCAAACCAAGTAAAATGCCCCACTGAGATTGATAATATAGCTTGTGGTAGATGATCTGCTAATCAAATATTTAAATTTGTCATATGTCTATTTTTAAAGGATATTATTATTTTTCGCTGGAAATTGAGACGGAAATTGCGTTAGCAATTCCAGCTTCAAATGACGAAAAATAGATAGAAACAATTCAGCAGCACAATGGTTTAACCCTTTAAGCCCTCACAATGCATTAAAGCATCATTTTACATCCCTGAAAACAGATTTAATTTTCCCACAACCAAGGGTTTTAGAATCAAAATTCCCAAGAAACTGGTTTACCAGTACATGGCAATTTTCTTTAATTTTTCACCCACTTTAAATCATCTTCATCCACTACAAGTCGAGAATTGCGACAGGAATTCGCGGCTTGTGGTTGATAGAGATGACAATGGTAAACTCGGGCTTGAAAGAGTTAAGAGCTGGTAAATTGGCAAGGCGGGTTTTGGGGGGGGGGGGTGGAATCAGTCGGCGTGATCCAGATTCTCCGGCCTCGGGCACGCGTCCTATTGACAGCAGTCATCTTGCTCAGCAACACTTGGCGCGCTGGATTGTCAACGTGTAAATCTCAATCAGTTAAAACCGCAATTGCTGACAAATGACGGAAAATCTGCCTGTTTGTATAAGTTACATAGACCTTTCCCTGAATAATTTGATTAATCAAGCTAAGCTGTTTTGTTCTGATATATAATGTATTTAAAAAACACCGGTTGAAAACACAGGTTTGAAAAACAGGCTGAAAATGTACTTGATTACTATACGTGAAATAAAACTAAACGGCATTGCTATGGTAATTATTTATTTATTCTGTTTCCCGCTGCGGAAAAAGAGATAAAATAACTGACCAGAAGTAAAATAACAGCAGGACAAGAGTACATAATGGTTGTCCCAGGGATTGGGTGTCGGCTGGCCCAGCATGGCAGAGTATCCAGTATTAAGAGCGGTAATTCGCGGCTCTCGGCGGGAACAACTTGTAATCCAACCCCCCCCCCCCCCCGGTGACGTCTGCTCGTCGTCTGCTAACTTCTCATCAATCCCACCGCTGATATGCAAAGGCAAACGGCAGTAACTGCTCACTTTTCAAGTAAGTAGTTACTGTTGTTTGCCTTTTCACCGCAGAATGGCACTGTCTTCTCTTCCTCTCCGGAAATCATTGCGTGGTTCAGCCGTGCGAATTGAAATGAGCCACGTTTGATTCAGGTGGGGCTTCTCCTATATTGAACTAATTTGTTTTAATTATTTTGTAGAAGTTGGTGTTACCTAATCCAAGCTCTTTCGTTAAGATAGAGCGATGGTGATTGTTATTAGGATTATCAACGTTTTTCCTAAAGTTAACTATTAGTGCCGGAAAGTGACGTAAAGCAATATTTTACCAAGTACCATGTATATATAGTGATGAGCTTAAATAACTCTTCAATTCTTAATTTTCTGATTAACCGCGGGGATCAATTTTTCACGTCAGAAAGTGGCGCCAAAAGTTGATCCCCGCACTTTAAGAATTAAAAAATATCAATGATCCTATAGTATAAGCGGACTTAACTAATTATTTATGTAGTTAAGCAGCTCTCGCCGAGGTCATTCAGTTGTAAGGGACATACACCCTGCTAGATGACAGGATGGCCAAAGCGGGCTGCTTACTGTATTCCACACAGTCCGCCGCAGCCTCAGTTATTTCTTTTCAAGTTAGCTACTAATCTATCAACTTCTGCTTCCTCATACTTCACATAGCCATCACATACCACTGGGGAATTGTTTTGGTGACATTTTGACCCCCATATCATCAACCCTTTAATTACTATGGCCACTAACAAAGAATAGCTCATTAGAGCGTTTCAGGAAAAAGTTTCCATCAGATCTTTTTTTAATTTGGTAGTATGTTCAGCTATGTCAGCCAATGACCTGATTAACTTTTGGGAGCTAACAATTTTAAAATGGCGATCTAGCGGCCATAGTAATTTTCTAATATTTACGCAACTCAAAATCAAAGCAAAATAACTGGATCATGCATATGAAACAAAATGTAAGGACTCACACATCTTTTGGGAGCAAACAATTTCCAAATGTCAGTTTAGTGGACATTTTGAATTTTAGTAATTTTGTGATGTTCACTTAACTCAAAAAAATGCAAAATAGCTACACCATGGATATAAAACAAAATCTCATTTTCTCGGAAATCTTGCATGATAGCTGATCTATGAACTTCTGCTTCCTCATACTTAACATACCCATCAGATAACACCGGGGAATTTTTGGTGACATTTTGATTCCCATATTATCAACCCTACAATTACTTGGGCCACTAACAAGGAAATACTTGTTAGCACATTTCAGGAAAAAAATGCCAGTCAATGACCTGATTAACTTTTGGGAGCAAACAATTTTAAAATGGCGATCTAGCGGCCATTTTGAATTTGGGTAATTTTCTAATATTTACGCAACTCAAATTCAAAGCAAAATAACTGGATTATGCATATGAAATAAAATGTAAGGACCCACACAAGGATAACCCGTGAAAATTTGGCAGAAATGAAATCCAAAATGGCCGACTCACGGTCATTTTGAATTTTGTTTTTTTCACATTATCTTGGAGATGTTGCATAATACCTAAAGCGGTAATATAAAATAAACCTTGAGAAAGTTTGCTGATTTATAAAAGGGAGGGCTGCTTTCTAGTATTCAAACTGAATGACCCATAGTATTTACCCTCACAAGGCCGAAATATTTTTGTCTAAACAATAGAGACCAAAGGGTTTTTTTCAATTTCAAATCATCATAAATGACTTATATCTATATCAACTTTTCTAATTAAAGTCACATCTATGTGGCCCAGTCTTCGTCTGAATATTATATTATTAAAAATCTTTATAGTCGTTAATAAAATTGAGTGACCTCAGACTATTAATGTAGGTGTTTTGTATGACATTATCATTTTCAATATTGACACGAATGATTTTAGTTCATACCTGTAAATCCAAATGTTTTCTTAATGACAGACGTCCGTTTAAACCCTTTCAGTGCGGGGACCGCCTTCATACGTCAGAATCTGACGTCTGTAGAATTAACATCTTTATAATGGCCGTAGACCCATAACATAAGTATTCAAATGAAGCGGAAAGATCTAACCAAGACATTTATGATGATTTCAAATTGAAAAACCCCTTTGGTCTCCATTGCTTAAACACAACTAATTCAGCGTTGTAAGGGATGCGCACTTTAATTTTTATAATTCACCCATTTGATGTTGTGTTTTGTTATATAGGCCCTAGTGACCCATGCCAGTGGATGGAAATTAGTATATGAAATTTTCTAATTAAAGTCACGTCCAAGAATCATTGTCTGGATATGAATATATTATTAAAAATCTTTATAGTGGACTCGTGATTGAAACTGAAGTGACCTCAGACTATTAATGTAGGAGTTTTGTATGACATTATCATTTTCAATATTAACATGCATGCTTTTAGCTCATACTTGTAAATCCAAATGCTACTTATAACGACATATAACCCTTTCAGTGCGGGGACCGTCTTTGTGCGTCAAAATCTGACGTCTGTAGACGTCAGATTCTGACGTATAAAGATGATCCCCGCACTGAAAGAAGTAACACATTTATATTGGCCGTAGACACATAACATAGGTATTCAAATGAAGCGGAAAGATCTAACCAAGACATTTATGATGATTTTTAGTTGAAAAAAATATTTTGATTTTTATGTTTTTGCAAAAATATTTCAGTGCTGTAAGGGTTAATGCCTCCCGACTCGATTTTTGTAGTGCCGTATATTGTATCATCATGGGGGTGAATTACAGAACGTGTCAGGGTATGCATCTTGGTGACCTTTGAACTCTTGAACTTGACCTCTCTATTACTCTCAAGACCCAAAAATAAAAAAATACATCATTGTGTACGAAAAAACATATCATAACAAAAATAAATAAATATAGATTGTGAGATTGTATACAAATAAAACATTTTTTTTAAATAATACTGATATGTGATGGTGAACACGATACCACAAATCTTCATTATTTAATACTGATTTAAAAATGTACTTTAATATTATTTTAACACATCTTCAAAATAAAACAACAACATTTTGAAAGTTATCTAAAGTGCGACATCATTATTTTACCAAAAATTGCTAACTTATATTGTTTTTCATTATTTGAACTAGACAATAATACACTGTAAATCTAGCTGTGGCGGCGAGTGAGGGATTCCACAGGCTCAAGTGTTTCCATGCCCCGGTGTAGTGTGGCTGAGGGATGTATGTGGTCGACGACATCCATATCAGCGGCGGCGGGCGCGAGAGGAGGGGGGGGCGAGGGATGAGGAGGAAAGGACTCGAGCCTGCTGATTAGGACTATCGATCTTTTCCGGATCCAATCCTTGCAGCGTTAGCACCCGCTCGAGCGCGATCCTGTCACCTCATTCATGAATGCCTTCCTCCACCAGCCGCTACCCCCCTCCCCCCCCCCTCCCCCCGTGGACATCTCGGCAGTGTTGGATTAATGTTGGGTCAGCGGTACCCTCGTCAAATCAAAACCGCTCTTCTCTCGGCCACCGCTGGCTGTAGGAGTTGTAGCGTATTGTCACGCCGGCCCAACATTATGCCGACATTGTGCCGACGTCTCTGATCCAGAGATTACTGTCACCAGGACGCCCCGCCAGATCAATGTCTACGACACTGCTCATCAAAGTCGAAATGCAGTAACTGCTCACTTGAAAAGTAAGCAGTTACTGCCTTTTGGCTTTGCACGGCAGATCAGTCCATATCTCACAAGACAAACCAACCGTAAGCACGTGGCACTCCGCTCTTCAAATTCCTCAAATCAAGATTAACACTACTTGTCAGGGAAATCTAATAATAGTCAGGGGAGGCTATCCCAGCAAACACGACACTGAAACCAATGCCGATTTAATGTTGACCCGCCGTCTCCGACGTCGGCCCAACATTAAATCGGCATCGGTTTAACCTATCGTGTTTGCTGGGATGTTGTAATAGCGGTTACCCCAGGACAGTAAATCCAATCTCCTTTTATTTTTACAACGCATTCATGTAGAAGAGCAGGGGCGCTTGTGTAGTGTTTGACATTGCCACCGTCACACCGCGGTTCTCGGGTTCGGGCTTTGCTCTGGTATTGAGGTTTCAAAGAAGCCAAATGGTTCTTCCCCGTCTACTCGTAAAAATCCAGTATTTTGAGGATCCTCCGTGACCGAGAGATACCGTACCGTGCTGGATCTCAGGCATCCGAAGCTAGAATTTCGAATTCTGTGTCTGAAGGGCAGTGTCATCTGATTCATCTCAGCATTCTCAGGGTTTGTTAACTACAGTGGTTTGAAGCTCCATTCATTCATCCATTCATTTTTATTCAGATTCATTTATTTATTTATTCATACTAGGCATAGAACAATATTTCTTTACTGAAAAATTAAAGAAAATTGCCACATATTGGAATACCAGTTTCACGGAAATTTTCGTTCTAAGACCCTTAGTTGTAGGAAAAATAAGTCTTATCTCAGAGATGTAAAATGATGCTTCAATGCATTGTGAGGTCTTAAAGATATAAAATCTTGACTGCAAACGAGGCCAATATTGGATCATGCTTTCTAAAGCATGATCCAATATTGGCCTCGTTTGAAAATTATGCCTCTTTGTTTAATTTGACATCAAACTTTTGCAAATCTTGATGTTTAAACACACATTTCGTTCCCAATATCAGTGATTTGATCGACTAATAAAGCAGGCTAATAGTCGTGATCAGCAGGATGACCGTCACAGTCGAACGGGACGTTAAGCCACAAGTTTACTTACTTATCTCACTGCACTAATCATTTATTACAATTTAATTGTAATTGGTTACTTTTTAAAGTGAGTGTAATGCGTTGTTGAAAATACATTTCAGGTATAAATTACATTTAGTCAAGCTATTGAATCCGGTTATAAATGCTAACATAACTAACTGATCTAAATCGAATACATCAATACTGCTCTGCAAAGGCAAAATACAGTACTGCATTTTGCCTTTGCACGGCAGAATTGTTTTGATTGGTGAATATGCTTGGTTTATTGTAGCAGACTCCTCTAAGAACCATGATAAACCAGGTTATAAATGTGGTATGGCGGTGTTGGAGCTTTGTAATTAGGACTGCGCCAAACGACATGCATATTTACACAAGGCAGATTAATAATCCAATCTGCCACATTTACGTAACTATTGCTTTCAACCACAGTTGGCGTTGTCACAATTTGCATTCACACCAAGCTTTGCATCGCAGGCGATGCAAAGCTTGGTGTGAAAGCGAATTATCTGCGAATTGTTTGCGAATTATTTGTCAGGGACTGAGTCTGCCCTGATTTTACGCGTATATCGCATTCCCGGGGAATTAATACATTTTCGGGTTTTTATTTGTCGTCACTTCTAGAACGTGGATGAACGCAGTAACACACACAAGTTTTTGTTTGTTCTCTCTGCATGATATTAGATCGGGAAATAACAGGATTATTAAACTCGGCCAAATTGGATTGCAGCACGATCCCGCTGCTAATTTGTAGGCTGCTAAGAACGCGAAGTATTCACCCAATGTCGGCGTAGTTCCGGACCAAAGTTTTTGACTGGATAATATCTGTTCTCCCAACCATTAAAACAAGCAATTTACAGTTATTAGTTTTGGAAATTCAGATTTACATGTGTTTGATGGGCTCTTTTAAATGACTGATTGATTATGTGGATAATTATTTTTTGTTTGTTTGAGAAATGGGGAGTAGCCTACGTTACTGCCATTATTAGTTAGGAGATTTTCATTCAGTGGTGTATGCCTACCATGATATTTTGAGGTGGATGGCTGTGGAAATACAGTTTCTTCTTGTATAGTAAGGCTCATTTAGGACAGCAGATAAGGTGCTGGTATCAGACATAATTCTGGGACTCATCCCAATAAACATCTCAACCCTCAAAGCGCGTTTTTTTTTTAACGTGGGAGGCCAAAGGGTTTTTTTCAATTTGAAATCACCATAAATGTCTTATAGTTAGCTCTTAACGGTTCATTTGAACAACTATGGTATTGGGTCATCATATATATTTTATTGCTTTCAGTACGGGACCGTCCTTATACGTCTTTAGGCGTCATAATTTGACCTCCACAGGCGTCATATTCTGTATCTCTATCAGAAGGCTCCTTTAACCCTTTCAGCGCGGGGACCGTCTTTATACGTCAGAATTTGCCGTCTGTAGACGTCATATTCTGACGTATGAAGACGATCCCCGCACTGAAAGAATATAAATATTTAATAAAAATATAAAATAAAAATATTTACAATGGCCGTAGACCCATAACATAGGAATTCAAATGAAGCGGAAAGAGCTAACTAAGACATTTAGGTTGATTGCATATTGAAAAAACCCGTTTGGTCTCCATGGTTTATGCAACAATATTTCAGCGTTGTAAGGGTTAAGACTCATCTCGGTGGGATGGGCCCCAAAATCTGGCGCATCAGCTCGCCACAAGTTAACACGAGATGTTGATGTTGGTTCAATGTTGGCACACCGTCTATAACTGATAACAGCTAGTGTCGCAGTGTTCACGCAACACTGTCTTTTGTACATAGGCGCTCTCTTATTTCACATTTGAATCTCGTGGATATTTGTAGTGAAAATTGCGGGACATGTTCTGCAATGAGATTTATAGCTTAAGTTTTAGAAGAGAGGTCATTTCATCCAGTTTGTGCGGATAAAGGTCTCGAGAGTGTGCCGGTGTGGAATTGATGGCACTGTTCACTAACCCAAGTCCGCAGTGCGCGGGCTGGGGCCCGTGCACTGCGGACCTGGGTTGATGAACTAAGCCATTGCCATAATCTACAACTTGATGCAATGATTTTATACCAACGTGACGGTATCATGACTATCATGGACGCAGTTTAATTATGCTTCTTTTACATTTAAATCTACGCAAATTAATTGCACGCATACACTCTTATCGTGATTTTAGCACACATTGAATTAACACTTCCTCATTTCAGGAGATTGAATGAGTTTATCTGGTTGTAAAGTATAGGCTACCGGTCATCTTCTTCTCTTATTGTCAGACAACACGTCGTTGACCCTTATCCTGCGAATTTAATATATTTAAATTTTCAACCACCTGAGGTTGTGTCTCGCTACCGCGAGCCACAACCGCAAGTGGTTGAAAATTACCCATATTTGTCAAATTTGACACCAAATATTTAGAAGCATTCACGTTTATACAGCCACTTCATTCCCAATAACAGTGGTTTATTGCCTAATAAAACTGATTAACCCTTACAGTGCGAGGATCTACTTCAGTCGTCAGAATCTGACGTCTGTTGACGTCAGATTCTGACGATTAAGGTCGATCCCGCAACTGTAACTGTAAAAATATTTATAATGGCCGTAGACCCATAACATAGGTATTCAAATGAATCAGAAAAGAGATAACTAGAACATCTATGATGATTTCAAATTCAAAGGAACCCTTTGATCTACATGGTTTGTACCGAAAAGATTCAGCGTTTTAAGGGTTAAAATGACTATGGGTCGTGATCAGCAGGCAAAGGGTTAGCTGTGGACCACAATCTCTTGCATCCATTTTTACATTATTGGAACTCATTCCGATAATGTTTTAATATGGTTCACAAAACGGATTCTGGGCCCTGATTTTTTGTGTCCATATAATGTGTGTCCCAAATGACTATCACTCACATTCGCCCACAATAGACTGGTAGTTATTGTGGATCAAGCACGCTGTTACGGAGACAAACCTTTTCATTACGACGATCTCACATGAAAAAAAGCAAGGACAAAGTATGGTGAAATGTTTAATATAATTTTCATTATTATAACTTTCATAGCTATTTCATCAAAATCAGTGGCTTTGAAAAAGTGTCCTAAATTATTGTCACCTGAGTTGTTTGTTTGATTTAATTTATCACCCATTGCCGAGCTCTTTTTTCGTAACTAACGACATGCTATAAAAATAAACAGTTGACCACATTTCACAGTTTCCACTCAGCAAGAATAATGCTGTGCTATGACCTCAATGTTGCAAATTACGGCAGGGATACAGAATCCAAAACATCACCCAGACACTTATATTTTGGCAACCAACTGCTGAGATGAACGTTATTGAGAGTTTTATGTTTTAGATACACCATTTTTCGTAATTGTGAGAAATCCAATGATGAAAACCCCCAGAAAAGGTGATAAAGTACCATTTAAAACAAAAAATGCTTTTAATTCCACAATGATGGCTTTATTTCTACAAGTAATACTCGAGCAAAAAAGAACAAACAAACCGTGAAAAATATATCTTTTGTTGCAGTGTCTCACAAATTCACATAAATCCTAAAAAAAACACGAAAACAACATTAAAATGACTTTTTGTGATATACATATTAATATTATCTATTGAGCGACTATTTGCACCCTGGATGTTTACTTACCAGATCATTATTATGCTTGGAACATCAACTTTGCTGACGGTGGACAAAAATGAGCAAACGTTGGTTGAACGTCTAAATAAATTATTTGCAGGATATTACCACGCTGACTGTTCAGCAAATCATAAGTATGTTCCCGAAAGATGTTTGTTTTATATTTATCGCTATGACGGTCCGCAATAAGCACTGAAGGCATGACAGTGCATCAGATCACTGAGCGACCAACCACATAGCCTATCTCAAGACATGGGGACGACGTTTTTCATAACTAGTGGTCGCTCATTGTACTAAATATTTAACTTAATCACAAAGAACCATGTTTTTTTACATTTTAATTTGAAATAAAATCATTTTCATAACAAACTACGTATTTATACAGATATACTAGTATCAATAATTGAAAAAACTAATGTTACTATCTTTTTATTTTGCTTTATCAGCTCATCCGGCCTTTATTGGGCCTATAGATGAGCTAAATTTCATCGTGTTGCGTCTGTCGTCTGTCCATAATTCACAAGAAATGCTTCTCCTCCCTCAGTTCTCATCCGATTTCAATTTTGTTTGGATTGTTTGAAAGAGCGTGTGCATTAAGACAGCGTTGGGTCAACATCTCGTGTGGGTCTGCAGTGCGGCACTGTGTATTGGTGCTGTTTATATTTTCATGTAGTCTGGTGTTTGATGATTGCAGAACAATTGTAAAATACAAGGATTACGTTGCTGTGCTTATTGGAGCGTGTTGAACCCTGCCTATAGATGCTTGGTAGTTATCCAATGAATAATATATTATCAGTGATAATATCTTATCACACGATTTATTTAAAGAAACATCATATAAATTAGTGTTCTAATATTCATTACACAATTTTAAAACAAGTCACTACATCCGGTTGGGAGTGCTTGCACGGTATTGTAATATACTGCTATCATGTGAACTAACATCTTGCACTTGTGCATCTAATTATTTTTAAGCAAGTTTCTGCAATCTAATGTAGTTATTGGCGGAAAATATATATTTGTTCTGATTCCAGTTTTACATGGCACATTGCTTAAATATGAATTTCAGTCTGATTCAAAAAATCACTCTCAATGATGTTCAGAACCGCAGGGTTCTTGTTTTTATTACAATAAGTCTGGTGGTGATACGGGTGTGAAATATAATACTCTGTCGTGTACTGCTCTGTCAATCAAAAACTTTTAAATTTTTTTGGCTGTATATTAGTCCTTTATCAGTTTGACAATCATTGTGAAAAAATAAGGTTGCTGAATTTAAAAAAACATTTTAGTGCGTTTTTTCTTCTTTGTGTCGATAGGTATTTAACACCAGGAATACTGGTAAATCACTTTATTTAAAATTTGCATACCGTGCCGCGACGAATCTCACAACCGACAATTTTTATAAAAAAACTATCCCTTATGCTCTCGTTTTTTGTAAATAATTTAGCTGTACTGAATATACCTTCTGCAAGCTTTTCGCAAGAAAAGACATAGTGGGGATGCTTGTGTTCACAAATGAATTCCCGTGGGATTTTGATGGTTAAAATATGCTATCAAAATGTTCAGAATAAACTACAGAATGAGAAAAAGTTTGATGGAGCTCGCAAATTGGTGTCAAAACACTCTTCCCAGGCAAAATTCAAAATGGCCGCCATGAAATCACTAAAGTTATCATATCTTCATCAATAATTGAGATAGAAACACGATTATTTTACCAAACCATATGTTTTTGGTATCAAGTAATGCAATAAAACAAACGATACAATTATTTAACATCGTTATCATGCAAAATTCAAAATGGCCGCCATGAAATCACTAGTCATATATTCATCATTAATCCAGATAGCGCTGATATTATTTCACCAAATCTCATGTAATCGATATAATGTTCACGCAATACAGTTAATCATTCAAGATGGCCGCCATGAACCTAATGAATTTATCACATATAAGGATAAAGACTGGATTTTTTCATCTAACCACATGTTGTCGGCATCAATAATACAATAAAACACATCATACCTTTGTTTGTATATCTTTATATAGCTTCAATGTGTTATATCATTACCTATTTATCCAATGTCTCAATACTAGTAATGCTAATTACATAGTAGAGCATCTGTTTATGTATAGCACACACCACCCATCTACTTAACAGACTTTTTAGCTCAACAATTAGGGCATAGCCACACGTGATCGACAGAACAATGTTTTAACTCACTCCAAAACAAATGGATCCATATTGAATTACACCGCTTCTAATGTAATGTATTTTGAAATATTAGCTGTCACTTCTCTAATGATCACATTGATGCACAAGAGTGAATAATTGTTCATATACACCGATGGTGCAGTTCCCGACATCGACTTTACACGTTCTCGATATCAATAATATTCTACACCTCTAAGATGTTTACCTATTTTAACAAGTTAGCAGCATTATATATAGTGTGTATAGTTATTAACCACCTGTATCATAATCAGACTACATGAGGTCAACAACAATGGCATAGCATACTATCCTGATAATTGTATTTCTAAATCCGTTTTCCAGCCCTTGAACAGACACTATTATAAATTTAGTTAAACAATACTAAAAATAGTAATGTAATGTAACACAATGGGGCATAGCAAAAGAGTATCAATATTTGTACATATCATGTTTACAGAGTTAGCGTCTACACTGCAGTGTATCAAATAGCATATCAAGGGCAAGTTAATGTAATTGCAATGTCAAATCATAGCAAAGTTTTCCTTCAATTAATTGTCATTACACTTTTAGGTGACAAAAAATATTTGACAAAACACAGCGAATATGCATATCATTGAATAGTCAAAATGATTTTTTGTGGGTTTACATAGATACTATATACACATAACTTAAGATGTGTTATATACACATAACTTAAGATTTGGGCTTGTTTCACGTTGAGATGTAATGTTTGCACCGAAGTTTGACCGTTCACTTGTCGTGCAATAAACCCAGTGGCGTATCCAGAAATAAATTAAGGGGGGTGCTCAGATTTCTAAGAAACCATTTAACAGGGGGGAGGGCATGCCTCCGCTAAATTTTGAAAAAAATAAACATCTAATAGTGCGATTTTGTGGTATATTTGCTGTAAAACAAAGATATGAGATACCGCCTGAAATGTCAGTTTTAACTTAATGACAGATTAACCTAGCCTACTCTAGTCCAACTATTTAATCTAACACAACCACACAATTGGAAAAAAACATAAACATAATCATTAGTTCATTTAATAGCGAGCGCGATCTACTAGACATATTAAATAAGCTAGATAAAAATAAACAGCTGTCGACCCGATGTTGTGTTAATGTTTGGCCTGCGTAGCAGACGGTGGAGCAACGATAGTATTAATCAAACGTTAGGTCACCCTCATCGTGTGATTTAATTATGCAATCTTGTTTGTGAAATGCCGTTTATGCAATTATGTAGGGCCTAATTATGCAACAATCATCTATTAAAAGTGAAAACATGTCATTGAAAAAAGTTGTGGACCATTAAAATGCTTACAACGTTCACTAATGATCACTTAAAATTCCTGAGATATTTGTTTTTATTTCACCTTTATGACCCTCGCGTATCGCTGAATATTTCTTAATGCAAATGTTATATTCCAGTTCATCATCACTTAAGCCTATATCAGATATTTGTGTTAGTATTGGTTGTTCTTCCACATTGTTTAAACAACTTTACTGCCAATTTTCAATTATTATCCTTGATTTCGTCTGTGGTAAAAAATAAACTGTTGAGTCCTAGCTGTATCTGAATTATTTCGTGTCAGTGACTATAACGGAGCTTTATATATTGCACTGAAAAAATACGACAATTTCAAATAGGCCTTAAAACAATTAATGTTTTGAAATTGAAATAGCGACCCTGTTTTTTCCCCACTTGTTCTCAAGACCGAGTCTCAGAGATGATATCTCTTGAAAAATGAATTCGCCATCACCCAGGTGAAAGAATCATGGTAATTGGCGAATAATCTTTATCTCGTGGTCCTTATTATTATATATATATCAATTGCTTGCGAGGGCAGCACGTCCATGTCTAAGTCGTTGTCCGTTTCATACGATCCCCATAGCCTACTGTGTATTGTGCCGGGGGGGGGGCACTCAAGTACTGGGGATGTGCCGCTGGACAGGGTGCCTTTTTTGAGCTTCCAGCTTTGGCATGTGTTATAATTATCATAGGGTAAGGTAGTCTATGATAATTACTATCAATCTTACCATATCTACTTTGGAACAACGTTGTTTCAAGGTAGTCTATGATAATTATCATCAATCTTAGCATATTTATTTCCCATGACGTTTTCAAGTCTCGCTCAACGTTTCAATTATTGGCCAAGACTAGCAAAATGTTGATATATTTTATTCTGCTTCTTTTAAAAAAAAATAATAATGAATGTTTGAAAAATGTGTCTATCTCACACTAGTTAAGGGTGGACAGAAGAAAGAAGACCAGTCGCAACAAATTCCTACTTTTAGGTGCTCTGAATGGTCAATTTTAAAAATTTGCATTCTAAAGATTTTGCTTCTGTCACCACATAGGGGCAATGTGGCTAGCACTTGCCCAGGTCATTGTCTGATCTGAGTCTTTAATCTGTCAATGGCGCCAATGATGCATTTCAAACACCAGCCCTTTAAATAGGAAGAGGTATACATTCAGGTGTGGAGGGGGCTGGCACAAACATGTCAGACACTAGTGGATTAATTGTATATGAAATTATTGTTAGAAAATTACCACTCTGGAAATTAAGGGGGGAGGGTGCTTCTCGAGCACCCTGAGCACCCCACTGGCTCCGCCCGGGATTAAACTTATATCCCACAATACATACGTTCACAACTAAATTAGAGCTGGATAAGATGTTATGAGGTAAATAATAGATTATTGTTCAATTCTGCATTGTATTATTGTCTTCCTATAATTAAATTGAAATATTGTAGATTTATATGGCAATAAAGCACATTATATACTTTAAATTATAAAGCTAATAATGAAATGACATTAATCGAGGTTGCCACGACACCTTAATAACCTGACAAGTCAGGATTGTTTATCATAACCCTGAGTTGTCAAGGAAAACACCTTACGTTAAAACAAATTTTGGCAAAGTCAGGGGAAAGTGAAGAGTTTTGCTCTCAAGATCCTATGAATTGACTTTAATTTAACCAAAAAATCAAAGAGACAAGCCCCCAACTCATTTTGGTCATGAAAAGCCAGTAAAAGTCATGATTTACTAAATTTTGTAGCAACCCTTAATAATGTCTAGGATTTAAAAAGCTTTTATCGCTACGATGATCTAATTGTGATAATTCATTAGCCTTGAGGTCACGAACAGATGACTTGTTTAAAATGTGATATTGACTTACAAGAGATATGATTAACTATGAGATATCAGATATTTAATTATATAACATTTTTGTTAAATATAAATATAATAATAATAAATATGCTTAGCACTGTTTATAAATTAACAAACAGCAAGTATTCCATAGGATAATAACATCGCGGCATTATCCCCTAAATATAGGAGGCGGGCTTCCTTCTCTCATGATATCAGCAAAAAGCGGGGTCAGGATATTTTCACTCACTTATGTAACCTATTGCAGCGGGCGTCTTCTTAACTTTTACCTAATGCCTTATTATGCACTAAAAAACACCTCCCTTTTTTAGATCCTAGTATGAGTATGCGGACAAACAGACTACACTGAATCAGGATCACCCACCCAGGATAGTGAGATGAATCTGATTGTACTATCGTCTAGACCTACGACTGTCAGTCTGAAAGCAAGCACGCTATTTGTCGTTCACAGAGGCTCCCCAAAATACTAAATTCTTAAGTTTGTGAAGGGGGGGGGGGGGGGGCGACATTTTTAAACCACCGTACCAGAGTGGGGGACGGCCCTATTACATTCACCACTGTTGCATGCATTTATGTGCTTTCTGGGGGGATACAGGATAACATTCTGCATAAACGTTTTTTTTATCTGATGTAGTATTTCAGTCAAGATCTTGATTTCTAAAGAATGAATACTGCTTTACGTTGCTTTCTGCACAATCATGGTAATATCGCGACCAAAGGAAGCCCGAAGCCGGGACTATGCCCTACTCTTATTTCAAATGACTTTAAGGGTTCTTTATAGTGCACAGTACCACAGGCAGTACTGTACACTCCAGGCCTTTTAACAGTTTGGAGCACTGTATATGCACAACCACGACGACAAATATCCTTCCAGACCGGGATTCGAACCTGGTACCTCCAGGTTATAAGCCCCAGTCGATACGAATGAGTCATCAGGGCCGGCCGTTAATTTTTAAAGCGAGAACAATTAAAAACGATGCCATTGTATTCCCTAGTAACAAAAAATCAAGCCTCTGTTTGAAATATTGAGGAAGATATGATACCTTTTGTTATGATGTTATGGCGGCCATTTTGTTTTTTATGATACATATAGTGATGTCGTTAGAGGTATCGTGTGTCTACCGCATCCCTTGATACAGAAAACATGTCGTTTGGTCTCAATTATTTACGAGTACATTCTAACCTCAGTGATTTCATAGCGGCCATTTCGAATTTTGCATGTTAATGATGTCGAATATATGATCACTTTAGTAATTTCATGGCGGCCATTTAAAATTTTGCATGATATTAATGTCAAATGAATGTATCGTTTGTTCATTGCATTCCTTGATACCGAAAACATGATTTGGTGAAATAATATTATCTATATCTAAATTATTGGTGAAGATATGATAACTTTAGTTATTTCATGGCGGCCATTTTGAATTTTGCCTCATAAGAGGGTTTTGACACCCATTTGCGAACTCCATCAAACTTTTTTTATTCTGTTGTTTATTCTGAACATTTTCATATAGGTGGCATATTTTAACCACTGAATTCCCACGGGATTACACATGCTCCTGCACTACAAGTGGTTTGTATTGTGGATTATTTTTTGAATAATAAACATAATCTGATCATTAAAAGCACACTTGGACAGAACAGTGACATATTAAAATCGGGCTCACATTTTTCAAAGGATGAAATATTGTTTTAGAGCTGTGTGAATTCGAAATTGTCACCACAAATCCCTACTGTCAGAGCTCGGTGTGAGGTTCCTGACAGTGGAATCGGACCGGGTTCCACGCTGTCACCACCAGTCTTCATAGGTGACCGACCTGTAAAGTGTTTCACGGGTGTGTTTCCGACATGAATGCCAATTGTGGATCTGTCCAAACAAAACCCGGGTTTGCCTCTGTGCCAGCTCCCAGGATACACGATACTATAAGCCAATGCTGGTTTAATGTTGGGCCAGCGTCGCAGACGTTGGGTCAGCATTAAACCAGCATCTTGGCTCAATGTAAAGCCTTTACGTGGAAGCACTTCACATGGTCATCTCGCCTTAAGGAAACAAGGAGCGTCGTCTTAGTGTCGGCTAATTCCCCGGTCAACATCTGCGACGTTGGCCCTTGAATTAGCCGACGCTGAGCCACACTTGATGGAGTGTGCTCGTTCACCTACAATAGACATGTTACCGTGGCCTTGTTTCACTGCTCAGTATGTCGCCCGCGTAGACGGACACTGACCCGTGTAACAAGTGTAACACTGACATGATTGCCTGGCGCATTTATATGCTGTTAGCCGAATTTGAAACTATTATTACTAGTTTTGTTTTCCTCCCCTAGATCTCCACAGCCCAATGAGAACTATTCCAAACCACGCCCATTCCGCTATTTCGGTTACGTGACTAGATGACGCGATTGGACGGAGTAGAGTACTATACTTTCTCTGTTGGCGTGATTAATGTGTTGATGTGAGTGTTTCTGGATCCTCTTAAGACTGAATATAGTTTAGCATTTTTTCAGCAAACTGCACCTGTAAGCTTGAGATGAATCTTGTTTCGGATGTGAATTATGCTGTTTTAGGAATATTCGGGTAATTCAAGTTTGTCTCTATATTCTACTGTGTTTTACTAGGCTCACACGCTTACGTATCAATACTACGTTTTATGTATTATGTAAATATTTTTGTTCTTGCATAAACTGTATTGAGAATATACCATGTGGTGTATAAATGCGACGGTGAGGGGGGGGGGGGGGGGGGGGTTAAAGGGTTAGAAGAGTAACTCTCCGCCTTTGTATACACTCACTGCATACATATTTATCTATTCGGTGAGAGATTTAATATTCGATCAGTTCCTTAGCTTTGGCTGATGTCATTTGACAGAGTTTTAATTAGAGTGGACGGGCACCCCACAGCTACTTAGATAAGCATCAGACATGGACATTACCGACATAATCCAAACAAGACTGGTCTAATGTACGTTCAACGTCGTAGTCCTGACGGTGAGCCGACATTAATCTAGCATCGGTTGAGCATTTTATGTTTGCTTGTATAACCATGCAGCATGCATTATGCATCTTTATCCCCTTGACTCACTGTTCCCTGAAACATGTGAATAGTTTTCATTTTATTTAGGTTAAAATTGCAGATATAATTTTTGTCATCTCAATGGCCATGGAAATTATAGATTTTTTTATCAAACATGGGAAATTTCATGACCCGCTGCACACATTTATTAGGCCTAAACTTTTTAACCCTTATTCTGCTAAATTAGGTAATTTACATTTTCAGCCACTTGAAGCTGTGTCTCGCTACAGCGACCCACGACTTCAAGAGGCTGGAAATATTTGCAAATCTTGATGTTTAGACACACATATTTCATTCGGATCCCAATAACGGTGATTTGGTCGACTAATAAAACAAATTAAAAACGACAATAGTCGTGATCAGCAGGGGGTTAACAGGGTTAACATGCCGTATTTTAAACATGTAAAAAATGCATAATAAAATGAATTGAAACGACTTTAGTCGTGCTTAGCGGTGTGGGGACTAATGGTGACTATCCGGTAGTAAATCAACTAACAGTTGATCACAATTTTTTATCTAGTCAATTTCAGTAGATTTTATTTGGTTTAACCCTTGAAGCGCTGAATTTTTTTATGTAAAAAACATGGAGACCAGAGGGTTTCTTCAAGTTGAAATCAGCATAAATATCTTAGTCAGCTCTTTCTGATTCTCTCGAATACCTATGCTATGGGTCTACGACCATTATAAATATGTTTTCTCTTACAGTGTGGGGATCGACTTTAGACGTTAGAATCTGACGTCCATAGACGTCAGATTCTCACGTCTAAGGTCTATCCCCGCACTGTAAGGGTTAAAATTTTCTTAAAAATGTATAACACCAAACATCACAGGGGTACGTACGACTATAATCGTTTCGATTCTGTTGTATTAGCAGGTTAAATCGCTGTGATTGGGAATGAAATGTGTGTTTAAACATCAAGATTTGCATATGTTGTGTCTCAAAATAATCAAGCATGTGTAATTTTCACCCACTTGAAGTTGTGGGTCGCGTGGGTGAAAGTTTAAATTCTATAACTTCGCTCTTAATTTTTTTTTCCTTAGCTGAAATTGTTCCGCTCTGGCAAAGCCAAAGTGCAGTAACACCTTACTTGAAAAGTAAGCAGCTACTGCCTTTTGGCTTTGCCAGGCAGTGTTCTTGTTTTGTAGTCGTGTAGCATTCCTGGGGACAATACCCATTGCGTTATTATGCTGGACGTTCTCAATGTCGAAAGGGAGATGTTTTGTTCGCTTATTTCATTTACTGGACGGCCTAGCCTGCCAATCTTGTATAGCCACGTAACAGGATCAGTTGTCGACAACAATAATGTGCACTGTTTCTCAACTTTCTCTCTATTATTGTAGCATTTGTCCTCGAAAGCCGACGTGTTACTGACACAACGTTGGTCCAGTGTTTGATAAGCCCCTGATAGGTTGGCGGGCTCATATTTTATCCAGCGTTCTGCCTTTTTTTGCATGCTGTAGCAAAAATGTTCATACTTTGATATCTTGTTTATAGCAATGACATTAGACTATGCGATAGTCCTGAGCAAACAAATACATTCGGAATATTCTATCTATACAGTCTATTAAATAATCCGAATTACCCGTGTTAAACATATTTATTTGCACAGTTTATTTGATTAAAATAGTATTGGCCATCTTTTTCACCTTTTTTTCTCCTTCTGATAAACGAGTTAGATTTGCAAGTGCATTAAAAAAATTGCACTACTATCCAGGTTTTCATTATAAACTATATTACCGAATTCCCAGACCAGTCAGAAATCCTAAATGAAATTCACGCCCAAGTGAGCAGGCCATGATTTGCCTTTGGATGGGAGTCGGTCGTGCGGTCTCATCCAGCCAGAGAACTACGTGTAACCCAAGGCTGTTTTGGTGTCAGAACAACGCCGCCCAACCTTTATCCGACATTGATGTGATATATTCGTTTTATAATAGACGGGTGGGCGTCTTCAGTGGTCACCCCTGCATGAGGAGAAGTCTCCCAGGCATTGTCCCGATGTTGGGTTAGTGCTGGGCTGCGACGGCGGCCCAGCATTAACCCAACATCGGGACAATGTCACGTATTTTCTGCGCAGGATGAAAAATGATACTCATTTACAGGCAACTTTTAGGTCGTGGGATGACCGCAGTAGCCATAGGAGGCTACGCTCATAAATACTGAAAAAAAACTGTGCGGAATGTAATAATTTCTGCAAATTTTAGCGGCACAGTTGACACTAAACCTTCTAGCGCGGGCATCTACGTCAAACGTCATAATTTGACGTCTGTAGACGTTAGATTCTGCCGTCTAAAGTCGATCCGCGCACTGTGATAATTAACATATTTTTAATGGTCGTAGAACCTTAACATACGTATTCAAATAAAATGGAAAGAGCTATTAAATAAGACTTTTATGATGATTTCAAATTGAAAAAACCTTTGGTCTCCATGGTTTATACATATTTTAGCGCTCTAACCCTTTACCGTCAACTTATTCAATTGGTATTTTCACCCACTTAAAGTTGTGTCTCGCTGACGCGATCCACAACTTTAAGTGAGTGAAAATTATTCAGATTTGACAAAATGGAGGTCAATTCTTTTCAAATCGTGCTGATTCATTTCACATTGTGGTTTTACCATGCTTAAAAGGCGGTACTGAATGGGGTAATATTTGAGTGAGAAACCCAATATATTCGGCACCGGCGGTTAAAGGGTTAACGGGGAACCCTAATAAAGTGCTAATCACGTATACCGATATATACCAGACAGACAGACAGACAGATATTTTATTGACAGAAATAAGAGTCATTACAGACTTATTTGTCATAGTAATAAGAGAGATATATGTACATGTATATATAAGAATGTTAGTTTGTTAAAATCATATATGACAATATACATGGTATGACAAACAACTAAAATCATGTTAAGTGGCATTGCCATAATAAAAAACTGGGTATTTCGGTAATATAAATGACTACTTCTTAAAAAAGGCATTGCCAAGAGAACATGGGGTCTATCATTTTGTTTCCCATATACCCACTTACAGCCTTTTTATTGTAACTACGTACATAAATCAAAAGACTTGGTTTTGCACAGCTCCGTATAATAGTGTCATGTATAACAATCCGTTGATGAATCTTTTATTTCGCTAATAAATTGAATTCTCAGAAATAATTATATCTGAGCATGTTGTATAATGTAGGTTCTCTGCCCAGGGAGTGGCGCTAATCTCCCTGTCATACATGCTATAAATAACATCCACCTTTCTCACCCAGAATCCAATCGCATCTGACCTTATAGCAGTCTACCTCGTTTTTCAGCCGGCTATAGAAGTTAGCCGTCTACATCCTTCCACATACTGTCTCCTTTGTTATGTTCATCCAGAGAATGTTAATGGTGATGTAGCTTGTTAATAACACCCCCCTCCCCCCTCCAGCACGTCCATCGAAGCTGAAATGTGCTATTATGACATTTAGCCCTCATGCTGCCGGGACCGTATATATCCGTTTCCAAGCAAAATTCAGACCAATAACTACAACCCGAATTGCTCAAATATTTTGTGGTGGATGCTTAGTTAATCAAATAATTACATTTGGAAGATGTATATTTGTTCATAAATATAATTATTTTTCGTCATTTGGAGCTGAAAATTACTTTAGCAAATGAATTAAAAATAGTCTGAAAAAAATCGGCAGCGTAAGGGTTAGGCTTTGAATGGACGATGATGCAATGCTGTAATATTAACCAGTATCCCCTTTATTTATTTCAATTTTCAACGACTTGAGGTTGTGGATCGCGGTAGCGAGGCATAACTTCAAGTGGTTGAAAAGTACCCATATTTGTTTAATTTAAAAGGAATTATTTACACATCTTGATATTTAAACACGCTTTTCATTCCAGGGATCAGTGATTTGATCGACAAATAAAACAAACTAATAACGACTATTGTGATTATAGCGGTCAAAGGGTTAATAAGGAATTGGTTATTTTGCTGATTTTAGGGAATTCAAATATTGTTTGACAAGCCTTTGGGACAAACCCGTCTCTTTGCCCTCACAGCAGACGATTGACTGTAATATGGGGTCTTCGTGATTGTGACCCTAGGTGTCGCGGGGTTCTTATTTGTTCGCCAGGGGGCACCAAGTAATTAACCTTGTGAAAGCATGCGTCCGCTTCAAGCAAGGGCGCCCGTGATGGAGCCGCGTTAAGCCAGGGAGGCCCCCGGAGGCTGCCCTAAGGACAGAGGTCTACACGGGGAGCTGTCTGCGAGACGTCTCAATCATTCGTTCCGGGGTTCAGGTATCAAATGGGATATTCACTGGACCCCGGAGATGCGCTCACACCGCGGCAGGGCAGCGCGGCTCCGTGTCGATGCCGGGCCAGCGTGTGCCACGCTGGCCCGGCATCGACACGGAGCCGCGCCGGTGGCCGGTGACACCGCGTCCTGAGCCTTTTGTTCAGCGCGGATTATTGCCGGCGCGGTGGATTGATACATCATTGCGCACCGCGCCCCGTCACCTTTTTACAGGGAGGCTATCTGTGGAGAGTGTATTATTAATACATGACAAGACCTTTGACGTGCACGCGCCGCTTCTCCCCTCGCTTTCTGATAATACGGACTCCTCATTTCCGCCGTAAAAAAGGCGGGACGTGACACGGAGAGACTCTGTCCGCTCCCGTATTACCAAGAAGATAGAAGATATATTCACTAAGCTAAATTCTGGCCCTGGCAACACGAAGTAAAAATATTATTTCATCGGCCAGGATCTTATTCTGGGACTGACGCTGCTTATCACTGCAGATTTGTAAGATCATTTCAGAAGTGTAAAACAATTTAAGATGGACAAGATGGCGTACATCGATAAATCGGGTTTTTTTTTATACAGTTATTCCTAATTTCGAAACATAAAACTCTTTATCAGCACAATTTCTATCTTTATATTGAAGAAGAGCAGTAGATTAAGAAATACTACGTGTTTTTTAAATGATCACATAATCACTTGACAATAAATTATTTATTTCCCTTAAATAATAGTGATTACAAATTCTGGTCTCAAATTTAAAAAAACATCAATAATTTGACCTTGTGGGCGGAATAACTTCATTTCAATAATGGCGGCGGGCTAATCTCGAGTGCGGTCTTGTTTGATTTCAAATCGTCTGTGTATGATTATTATTATATGCTTTTTGATGGGTAGTTTTACCCTTTTTCTGCTGAATTGTTTGTGCTTCTAATTTTCATTTGTTTGATTGACACCGACTGAATACCGTTCAATTATTCATTCCCGCACGGAAGTGACTGAAGCCCCGATGTCTTTAGTGAGATATGTGGCTAGTTAAGGCCAAAGGTAATTAGTCATTTGCTGTGAGCTCACATTCCAAACTCACATTAGCCGTGATGAATGATATTTGCTTATATCTCAGTCAATTTTCATCAACAAAATTCCAATTTCCATTTTAGCACCAAGCACTATAGGCCTACACGTATCGTGCGGCGACTATCCTGGAGCCGTATTCTCGTACAAGTTACGATATATCGCAGGCTTCAGATTGGTCGAGATGGCCATCTCGACCAATCAGAAGCCTACGATATATCGTAACTTGTGTACGAGAATACGGGCCCTGACAATTTCGCAAACTTTTAGTAAATAGTTCAAAAGTGCGACTATTTCACTTATAGACAGTTTTATAGACTGCATGGCGTCAATTACTATGTTATAGAAACTTTACTATACACTTTTTTAGAATGAAATGCCCAAGGTGGGCGCGGCATAAAAGATGGTGATTGTAAAATATGATTAAAATTGTAGAAAATGATAAAATTTTACTCACTTTAGGACTTGTGTGAAACGATTGCGACGTTTCGACCTGTCTTCAGCAGATCTTGATCACGCAATGATCACGGAGGGTGATTCGGCTCAGATGGTGGTCACGGAATGATCTGACCGTAGATGGGTGGCAGCTGGTAGCCCTGGTCTCTGTTCATGGAAGGATGGCCTCTTTCACCTTGCGTGATCAAGGTCTGCTGAAGGTAGTATATGGTCGAAACGTCGCAATTGTTTTATACAGGCTCCAAAGTGAGTAAAATTTATTCACTTTCCACATGAATCTTAAAACCAAAAATCCATGAATAACATATTCTTTATAATTTAAATTAGTTCGGAATCGACTGAGAAGTCCGTGAAAATCGTTCATCACGACTTATGTGAATTCTGTGAAGCGCTAAATAAATATAATAAATACAATTTTAATTCCAACCCACTTGAAATTGTGCCTAGCCACCGCGACCCACAACTTCAAGTGGCCGAAAATTACTCATATATATGTTTAATTCAAAACCAAAAAGTTTTCAAATCTTGACTGCTAAAGAACCATTTCATTCCGAATATCGACTAACAAGGCAGAATAAAAACGACCATCATACAGGCAAATCCTCGTACGACGTCTATTTAATGGTTATTATTACTACCCGATATTTTTTTTTGTTTTGTTTCAGTTCTTTCTTCATCGCGATCCACATAAGTATGTTTATTTTGCTTTAAAACATTTTCAACTTTACTTTAATTTTCAAGACGTTAGAAAAACAGTTATTATACATTTTAATGACTGGATCTCGGTGACACAAGAAGCATTAGCATTGACTTAGCATTGACATGTTTTACTTTCGGTTTTGTGACTCCTGGTTGTAGTTCTGGTGTGTTCAGATTAGCGTGGTTAATTTTAGTGGTCTTATTTTCGGTTTGTCTCACAGCTTACCTCAGCAGCTTATCGCTAGCAGCAGCAGTTGAAAGTGGAAAAAAATACAGCTTTTCTCGGCCCGCCGATTCCCAGATGCCCTGTTTAAGTTCTTGTTATCCATCCATCATGAGAAAATGAGAATAGAATAGTTTGGCTCCAAGTGACTGGCAAGACAAAAGTGAACGTTTCTAGTATCCTGGTCCACGATAATATAAAACAGGAGGATCTGTATGTTTTATAATTAATATCTGCTTTCAATAAAAATCTCCCTGATAAAAATTGTGCCCACAAGTTTTCTATTGCATACGCTGCTCTTTACTGTTTACCCTGATCTCAGCACTGCTTGTTCTTCTCGGTATTCAGGTTTTGAAATAACATAATGTTTCTTCTCCGCTCACTCGTAATGATTCAATATTGTGGGCACTATAAGTAACCCTTGAAGTCATTCGAAATAAGAGTAGAGAATAGTCCTGGGTTTCCTTCTGTCGCGATAGTGCCATGGTTGTGCAATAAGCGACGTAAAAAAATATTCACTCACTCACTTATCGGGCGAGCGAAGGAAAACGCTCTCAATAACCCACCATGCCCTATCACCCCCACCCTCACATCATCTGTACATCATTCATCTCATCAATTGACTACAACGTTTTTATCGTATTATAATGTCACTTAAAAGACCTTTTGTGCCGAAAAGTGACGTAAAGCAATGATTTACTACTACTATATATATATATCTTGAGGGACAGGTTCATCTAATTGATTTCACAATCCTCCGCAGGGCTGCATGCTGTATAGCATGGTACGTAATATACTACTATTAGTCTACAACAACCAACCAAGAGAAGATGCTGTCTCCACGAGTCTGGTCATAATCTTCGGGCGGACTGCCAATGGCGTACCTTGGTTTCTCTGCTCAACAGCGGAGCTAATACAGGTATCGCATTAAACCAATGCTCTTCTCTGATGTGGCCGCAGTCGAGCGCTCTCTACTACAGACAATAGAGTGTTTGACATTAGGTCTCTCAGCTGGAATGAATGGAGTTACCATCAACTATTGTTATGTTGTGGACTATCCGCTCAGAGGATAGCGGAGATGAGCGAAAGGCCACGGCGTTTCAGCATTCATTTGTACTGCGAACCAAAGTGTCCAGCTGGGGGTAAATTCCGATTTTATTCTGACGTCTAAAATCGATCCCTGCACTGGAAGAGTAAACGTTTTATGCATAGGTATTCAAATGAAGCTGAATGAGCTAACATTTATGATGATTTCATATTGGAAAACACTCTTTTGTCTCTATCAGTTGTCTATTGTTCATATACAAATATTAGAGCGTCGTGAGGTTTAAATGGCCATCCCGGTCGAAAAGAGGCCTAATCCATACTGTTACTTACTTACGATCACTATGACGTTAGCCTGTTCCAGTTTTGTATTTATATATAATATATGCAGAAAAATGGCCAAAAGCCACATTCATTCATTCATTTATTCATTCATTCGTTGCTTTACTATCAGCATTTAAATGTGAATCATGACTCATATGAATATCACATTTGTGATTTCCTAATCCGTTTGAATCAATGTGAACGCTGATATAATATGGCTAAATATTATATTCTATACTGAAAGCTGCTTATATTAGTCTCGTAGACAACTCCCGAATTCTGCAGTTTCGAGCATCCGCATGAACATCACAACCATAAGGGTCGATCGGCCAGCTCTTCCTGGCAAAAGCAGCAACCAGCAGTAACTGCTTACTTTAAAAGTAGGCAGTTACTGCTGGTTGGATTTGCAGGACAGCTGCACGTCTTTCCGAAGGCTGGTGACAAGTAAATTAAACTTCCCACTCTTCCTCGTCGCATCAAAGACATAATTGTGTCTGAATTGTGCGGCCGAGCGAGCGCCCACTGACGGCTGGACTCTCGTTGATTTAGGACGCAGTCACAACGCTGGCCCGACGTCGTACGACGTCGGGCCAGCGTTGTGACTGCGTCTTTCCCGTGTCGGGAGGATGAGCGCGGTTGTGGTGCTGACTGGGATACAGGATAGGTCTACAGGGGTGTGGATACCGCTTTCCACGCGCCAGATCCCGGCCACAGAAATGTTCAATCACGCGCTAATTATCGGGAGTACTACTCTGCTAGGCGAAGCAGTCTGTGTTACCAAGGAAAATAGAATCAGATTATATTTTCCTCTGTGTTACTACACGTGTTCTATCAGAAGCTGCACAAATTGGCCACTCTGTTCTGTGACTTTCATACTCCGAGAAAAGATCATCCAAGAATTATTAATATGGTCATATAGAATAGCCGAAATGCTTGAGAAGCCATATCTTATGACCCGTTGGTTGGATCCCTTTCAAATTTGACGTGATGCTGATTACTGGGATGCTTCTATTGTTTTCGGTCATCTATTTTAAAATGATATTCATCACAAGGGCGACAAATATTTAATGTAATTTCTTCATCAAATATTTTTGTTGGGCTTAAAAAGTGTCGATGCTAAATATTATGACAACTATTTAGCCTCCTCTATGGTCACAGGTTAATATCGTTGACAAACACTTGTCAAGCTCTTCATGAAACATGTACTTAGTATATGACTTCATCAGTAGGCCTAGTAACAGTGATTGTACAACACGAATGACGTCTTAATGCTGGACATCAAGCCTCATCGTCTGAACCCGACCTTGTTTTAACGTTTGGCTATTATGGGATGTTAATTCTGGAATGGGCTGAATGCAGGGGTTGACTAGTTAGCAAGCGCCACCCTCCACAACGTGTTACGGGTTAGCAAGCATTCCATATCTGAACCGTAAGATAGCGTGTCGCCGGCGACACGAGATCGATTTAACCCCTATTAACGCCCTCGAAATACATTTTCATTGGGTTGACCTAATTTGGTGACCTTGTATGCATCCACTCAGCTGATTTTGAAACATTCAGTTATTGATCAAGTGAGAGCATTTTTAAAACACCTCCCGAAAAATATTTCGACCATTTTAACCATTTGTGATGATGTGAGTATCTTACGTTTCAGATACATACTGCGTTCTAACTCGGAACATAGTGGAGGGCGAGATCGTTCCAACTAGGGTTGACAGATACATAACCCAGAAAAACTAGACGGCCCTCCGCCGGCCCTCAACATTAACAGCTGATTTTTACGGCAAATCGATGCATTGCAAATGGAATTAAAGGCAGCTGTTTTGCTGGATTTTATCTCAGCCACTTTTGTCTATCGCTTCACCGATGGCTACTGGCATGGTACAGCGTAAGTGATGGTAGTTTTGAGTCCGTCCCCTTGGATATGAAAGGGTGCATCTGCCACTTTACAAAGTGGCAGATACACGCTTTTATATCCAAGGGGACTAGTCACATTATGCATTATCGGACGATTTTTTGACAGGTCGAATACAGAAAGAAAGTCCTCTCACGTTTCAATGTAACTGTATTCATTAATCTTTGGCATGTTGTGGTGTGTGTATGATAGACTGGAGTAATTACTACACTCTTGCCATCCTGTCAACTCTTTGGCCACGTCGGCAGCACCAGGCCTCTCAATATCAGATTCGGTGGTTACATACTTGGGCTGCATAGGCAGTTTTAACACTGTCACACATATATCTTCAAATCAGTAAAATAATTGAACACAATCAGATGCCCTCGTTCTTCTTAGCTAATGAAAACATGGTGCAAAAATCTAAATGCAAATCTCCCCTCATACATATTGAAGAGTAACAATTCGCGGCTAAATTATTGATGGTGTAATGCTGAAAGCAATAATGTTTCCGCTAAAATGTTGCAAAATTACGAAATAGCCTTCGCGCTAAATCTGAGAAAATGAACAGCTTCCCTGAATTCCCATTATTCTCACATATCGCTGGTAGAGGCCAAAGTGTGGCAATGAACAAAACAAGTCGGTTTGCCTCCCCAGTAAAAAAATGAAGCAATGTTGGTTTAATGTTGCGACGCTCGCCCAACCTTAAGCCAACAATTGTTCAGCATCTCGTGTATTTTCTGGGTCTGCCAGCCGAGTTGGTGACCTTTTCCTGTTCTAAAACAGTAAATCAGCACACTGCCCTATTACTATCAGTGACGCCCCGCTGCGGATAAAATGAGCTGTAATTCCAGGGGAGAAAGTTCAAACTTCGCGTCATCTGACATATAATATATTAACCCTTTCAAGCCTGAGTTTACCATTGTCATCTTCATCCACTACAAGCCGCGAATTGCTGCCGCAATTCCCGACTTGTAGTCGATGAAGATGCTTTGATGTGGTTTAAAAATTAAAGAAAATTGTCATGTATTTGTAAGCCAGTTTCATGGAAATTTTCGTTCTAAAACCCTTTGTTGTAGAAAAATTAAGTATGCTTTCATACATGTAAAAAGATGGCTGAAAGGGTTAATTAAATTATACTCTTGGCCCCCTAAGTTATACAAATTATTTTTTTTACACACCCAAACTTATGTCTCGCTATCACGACCCACAAGTTAAAATGGGTAAAAAAAATTCAAATATAAACTACTTGAATTAAAACATATACCAATTTATTGCTCATTTTCCCTACAAATGTTCTCAGCTGAAGGACTAATAAAAAGGATGAAAATGGTTAGAGAGTGACCAGCACTTGAACCATTAAAGCGCTGTATAATGGTATTTAACCCTTTAAGCCCTCGCGATGCATTAAAGCATCATTTTACATCACTGAAAACAGACCTAAGGGTTTTAGAATGACAATTTTCATGAAACTGGTTTACAAAAAATACATGGCATTTTTTTTTACTTTTTCACCACATTAAGTCATCTTCATTCACTACAAGTCGAGAATTCGCGGCTTGTAGTGAATGAAAATGACAATGGTAAATTCAGGCTTGAGAGGGTTAAACCAAGAGACCAAATGTTTTTTGTTTGTTTTTTATTTGAAATCATCATAAATGTCTTAGTTAGCTCTTTCCGCTTCATTTAAATACATATGTCATGGGTCTACTGCCATTAATGTCTATGTGCGTCATATTTCCACGTCTAAAGTCGGTCCCTACATTGAAAGGGTTAAAGTTAAATTTAGTAGAAAATCGTCCATTAAAATTATAACGTTTGTAGATATAGTCTATACCGACAGCTACTTATATTAGTCTCGTAGACAACTCTCGAATTTTGCAGTTTTGAACATCCGCATGAACGTCACAACCATAAGGGTTGATCGGCCAGCTCTTCCTTGCAAAAGCAACCAGCAGTAACTGCTTACTTTAAAAGTAGGCAGTTACTGCTGGTTGGATTTGCAGGACAGCTGCACGTCTGTCCGAAGGCTGGTGACAAGTAAATTAAACTTCCCACTCTTCCTCGTCGCATCGAAGACATAATTGTGTTTGAATTGTGCGGCCGAGCGAGAGCGCCTACTGACGGCTGGACTCTCGTTGATTTAGGACGCAGTCACAACGCTGGCCCGACGTCGTACGACGTCGGGCCAGCGTTGTGACTGCGTCTTTCCCGTGTCGGGAGGATGAGCGCGGTTGTGGTGCTGACTGGGATAGAGGATAGGTCTACAGGGGTGTGGATACCGCTTTCCACGCGCCAGATCCCGGCCACAGAAATGTTCAATCACGCCCTAATTATCGGGAGTACTACTCTGCTAGGCGAAGCAGTCTGTGTTACCAAGGAAAATAGAATCAGATTGTATTTTCCTCGGTGTTACTACACGTGTTCTATCAGAAGCTGCACAAATTGGCCACTCTGTTCTGTGACTTTCATACTCCGAGAATAGATCATCCAAGAATTATTAATATGGTCATATAGTATAGCCAAAATGCTTGGTTGGATCCCTTTCAAATTTGACGTGATGCTGATTCCTGGGATGCTTCTAATGTTTTCAGTCATCTCTTTTAAAATGATATTCATCACAAGGGCGACAAATATTTAATGTAATTTCTTCATCAAATATTTTTGTTGGACCTAAAAAGTGTCGATGCTAAATTTTATGACAACCATTTAGCCTCCTCTATGGTCACAGGTTAATATCGTTGACAAACACTTGTCAAGCTCTTCATAAAACATGTACTTAGTATATGACTTCATCAGTAGTTACAGTGATTGTACAACACAAATGACGTCACAATGCTGGACATCAAGCCTCATCGTCTGAACCCGACCTTGTTTTAACGTTTGGCTATTATGGGATGTTAATTCTGGAATGGGCTGAATGCAGGGGTTGACAGATACCATAACCCAGAAAAACTGGACGGCCCTCCTCCGGCCCTCAACATTAACCGCCGATTTTTACGGCAAATCGATGCATTGCAAATGGAATTAAGGGCAGCTGTTGTGCTGGATTTTATCTCCGCCACTTTTGTCTATCGCCTCACCGATGGCTGCTGGCATGGTACAGCGTAAGTGATGGTAGTTTTGAGTCCGTCCCCTTGGATATGAAAGGGTGTATCTGCCACTTTACAAAGTGGCAGATACACGCTTTCATATCCAAGGGGACTAGTCACAGTATGCATTATAGGGACGATTTTTTGACAGGTCGAATACAGAAAGAAAGTCCTCCCTTGTTTCAATGTAACTGTATTCATTAATCTTTGCCATGTTGTGATGTGTGTATGATAGACTGGAGTGATTACTACACTCTTGCCATCCTGTCAACTCTTTGGCCACGTCGGTAGCACCAGGCCTCTCAATATCAGATTCGGTGGTTACATACTTGGGCTGCATAGGCAGTTTTAACACTGTCACACATATATCTTCAAATCAGTAAAATAATTGAACACAATCGGATGCCCTCGTTCTTCTTAGCTACTGAAAACATGGTGCAAAAATCTAAATGCAAATCTCCCCTCATAAATATTGAAGAGTAACTACTCGCGGCTAAATTATTGATGGTGTAATGCTGAACGCAATAATGTTTCCGCTAAAATGTTGCAAAATTACGAAATAACATTCGCGCTAAATCTGAGAAAATGAACAGCTCTCCTGAATTCCCATTATTCTCACATATCGCTGGTAAAGGCCAAAGTGTGGCATTGAACAAAACAAGGCGGTTTGCCTCCCCAGTATAAAAATGAAGCAATGTTGGTTTAATGTTGCGACGCTGGCCCAACCTTCAGCCAACATTTGTTCAGCTTCTCGTGTATTTTCTGGGTCTGCCAGCCGAGTTGGTGACCTTTTCTAAAACAGTAAATCAGCACACTGCCCTATTACTATCAGTGACGCCCCGCTGCAGATAAAATGAGCTGTAATTCCAGGGAAGAAAACTCAAACATCCCGTCAGATGCGCTGCCCGAGATCGGTACCTGCATTTGACTAGCTGGCCCGTGAAAACTCAAGTCAGTATCACGCTCTCTGATTGGCTACGGCCTGAATCCTTTTACCTGCGCGTCATCTGACATATAATATATTAACCCTTTCAAGCCTGAGTTTACCATTGTCATGTTCATCCACTACAAGCCGTGAATTGCTGCCGCAATTCTCGACTTGTAGTGGATGAAGATGATTCGATGTGGTTTAAAAATTAAAGACAGCTGTCATGTATTGGTAAACCAGTTTCATGGAAATTTTCGTTCTAGAACCCTTTGTTGTCGGAAAATTAAGTATGCTTTCATACATGTAAAATGTTGGCTTAAAGGGTTAATTAAATTATACTCTTGGCCCACTAAGTTATACAAATTATTTTTTTACACACCCAAACTTATGTCTCGCTATCACGACCCACAAGTTAAAATGGGTAAAAAATCTTCAAATATAAACTACTTGAATTAAAACATATACCAATTTAATGCTCATTTTCCCTACAAATGTTCTCAGCTGAAAGACTAATAAAAAGGATGAAAATGGTTAGAGACGTGACCAGCACTTGAACCATTAAAGCGCTCATGATGCATTAAAGCATCAGTTTACATCACTGAAAACAGACCTAAAGGTTTTTAGAATAATTATTTTCATGAAACTGGTTTACAAAAAATACATGGCAATTTTCTTTACTTTTTCACCCACATCAAGTCATCTTCATTCACTACAAGTCGAGAATTGCGATAGCAATTCGCGGCTTGTAGTGAATGAAAATGACAATGGTACATTCAGGCTTGAGAGAGTTAAACCAAGAGACCAAATGTTTTTTGTTTGTTTTTTATTTGAAATCATCATAAATGTCTTAGTTGCGTCATATTTCCACGTCTAAAGTCGGTCCCTACATTGAAAGGGTTAAAGTTTAATTTAGTAGAAAATCGTCCATTAAAATTATAACGTTTGTAGTTATAGTCTATACCGACAGCTGCTTATATTAGTCTCGTAGACAACTCTCGAATTTTGCAGTTTCGAACATCCGCATGAACGTCACAATCATACGGGTTGATCGGCCAGCTCTGCCTTGCAAAGGCAACCAGCCGTAACTGCTTACTTTAAAAGTAGGCAGTTACTGCTGGTTGTCTTTGCAGGACAGCTGCACGTCTGTCCGAAGGCTGGTGACAAGTAAATTAAACTTCCTACTCTTCCTCGTCGCATCGAAGACATAATTGTGTCTGAATTGTGCGGCCGAGCGAGCGCGCCCACTGACGGCAGGAAGCTCGTTGATTTAGGACGCAGTCACAACGCTGGCACGACGTCGGGCCCGCGTTGTGACTGCGTCTTTCCCGTGTCGGGAGGATGAGCGCGGTTGTGGTGCTGACTGGGATAGAGGAGTAGGTCTACAGGGGTGTGGATACCGCTTTCCACGCGCCAGATCCCGTCCACAGAAATGTTCAATCACGCCCTAATTATCGGGAGGACTACTCTGCTAGGCGAAGCAGTCTGTGTCACCAAGGAAAATAGAATCAGATTTTATTTTCCTCGGTGTTACTACACGTGTTCTATCAGATGCTGCACAAATTGGCCACTCTGTTCTGTGACTTTCATACTCCGAGAATAGATCATCCAAGAATTATTAATATGGTCATATAGTATAGCCAAAATGCTTGAGAACCCGATATCTTATGACCCGTTGGTTGGATCCCTTTCAAATTTGACGTGATGCTGATTCCTGGGATGCTTCTAATGTTTTCGGTCATCTATTTTTAAATGATATTCATCTCAAGGGCGACAAATATTTAATGTAATTGCTTCATCAAATATTTTTGCTGGACTTAAAAAGTGTCGATGCTAAATTTTTTGACAACCATTTAGCCTCCTCTATGGTCACAGGTTAATATCGTTGACAAACACTTGTCAAGCTCTTCATGAAACATGTACTTAGTATATGACTTCATCAGTAGTTATAGTGATTGTACAACACGAATGACGTCACAATGCTGGACATCAAGCCTCATCGTCTGAACCCGACCTTGTTTTAACGTTTTGGCTATTATGGGATGTTAATTCTGGAATGGGCTGAATGCAGGGGTTGACTAGTTAGCAAACGCCGCCCTCCACAACGTGTTACGGGTTAGCAAGCATTCCATATCTGAACCGTAAGATAGAGTGTCGCCGGCGGCACGCAATCGATTTAACCCCTATTAACGCTATCGAAATACATTTTCATCGGGTTGACCTAACTTGGTGACCTTTTATGCATCCACTCAGCTAATTTTGAAACATTCCATCAGTTATTGATCAAGTGAGAGAAAAATATTTCGGCCATTTTAACCATTTGTGATGATGTGAGTATCTTACGTTTCAAATACAAACTGCGTTCCAACCCGGAACATAGTGGAGGGCGAGATCGTTCTAACTAGGGTTGACAGATACATAACCCAGAAAAACTAGACGGCCCTCCGCCGGCCCTCAACATTAACCGCTGATTTTTACGGCAAATCGATGCATTGCAAATGGAATTAAGGGCAGCTGTTGTGCTGGATTTTATCTCCGCCACTTTTGTCTATCGCTTCACCCATGGCTGCTGGCATGGTACAGCGTAAGTGATGGTAGTTTTGAGTCCGTCCCCTTGGATATGAAAGGGTGTATCTGCCACTTTACAAAGTGGCAGATACACGCTTTCATATCTAAGGGGACTAGTCACATTATGCATTGACAAGTCGAATACAGAAAGAAAGTCCTCCCTTGTTTCAATGTGACTGTATTCATTAATCTTTGCCATGTTGTGGTGTGTGTATGATAGACTGGAGTGATTACTACACTCTTACCATCCTGTCAACTCTTTGGCCACGTCGGTATCACCGGGCCTCTCAATATCAGATTCGGTAGTTACATACTTGGACTGCATAGGCGGTTTTACCACTGTTACACATATATCTTCAAAACAGTAAAAGAATTGAACACAATCGGATGCCCTCGTTCTTCTTAGCTAATGAAAACATGGTGCAAAAATCTAAATGCAAATCACCCCTCATAAATATTGAAGAGTAACAACTCGCGGCTAAATTATTGATGGTGTAATGCAGAACGCAATAATGTTTCCGCTAAAATGTTGCAAAATTACGAAATAGCATTCGCGCTAAATCTGAGAAAATGAACAGCTCTCCTGAATTCCCATTATTCTCACATATCGCTGGTAAAGGCCAAAGTGTGGCATTGAACAAAACAAGTCGGTTTGCCTCCCCAGTATAAAAATAAAGCAATGTTGGTTTAATGTTGCGACGCTGGCCCAACCTTAAGCCAACATTTGTTCAGCATCTCGTGTATTTTCTGGGTCTGCCAGCCGAGTTGGTGACCTTTTCTAAAACAGTGAATCAGCACACTGCCCTATTACTATCAGTGACGCCCCGCTGCAGATAAAATGAGCTGTAATTCCAGGGGAGAAAGTTCAAACTTCCCGTCAGTCCGCACAGCCCGGGATCAGTACCCGCATTTGACTAGCTGCCCCGTGAAAACTCAAGTCAGTATCACGCTCTCTGATTGGCTACGGCCTGAATCCTTTTACCTGCGCGTCATCTGACATATAATATATTAACCCTTTCAAGCCTGAGTTTACCATTGTCATCTTCATCCACTACAAGCCGCGAATTGCTGCCGCAATTCTCGACTTGTAGTGGATGAAGATGATTTGATGTGGTTTAAAAATTAAAGACAATTGTCATGTATTGGTAAACCAGTTTCATGGAAATTTTCGTTCTAAAACCCTTTGTTGTAGGAAAATTAAGTATGCTTTCGTACATGTAAAATGATGGCTTAAAGGGTTAATTAAATTATACTCTTGGCTCGCTAAGTTATACAAATTATTTTTTTTACACACCCAAACTTATGTCTCGCTATCACGACCCACAAGTTAAAATGGGTAAAAAATCTTCAAATATAAACTACTTGAATTAAAACATATACCAATTTAATGCTCATTTTCCCTACAAATGTTCTCAGCTGAAGGACTAATAGAAAGGAGGAAAATGGTTAGAGACGTGACCAGCACTTGAACCATTAAAGCGCTGAATAATGGTATTTAACCCTTTAAGCCCTCACGATGCAATAAAGCATCAGTTTACATCACTGATAACAGACCTAAGGGTTTTAGAATGAAAATTTTCATGAAACTGGTTTACAAAAAATACATGGCAATTTTCTTTATTTTTCACTCACATCAAGTCATCTTCATTCACTACAAGTCGAGAATTCGCGGCTTGTAGTGAATGAAAATGACAATGGTAAATTCAGGCTTGAGAGGGTTAAACCAAGAGACCAAATGTTTTTTTATTTTTTTTATTTGAAATCATCATAAATGTCTTAGTTAGCTATTTCCGCTTCATTTGAATACATATGTCATGGGTCTACTGCCATTAATGTCTATGTACGTCATATTTCAACGTCTAAAGTTGGTCCCGACATTGAAAGGGTTAAAGTTTAATTTAGCGAAACTCAAGTCTCCGGCCGTCTGGGCATGTCTGGGGGTATATCCCCTAGACATGCCCAGAACCCCTTATCCGTCGAGCGAAGGAAAACGCTCTCAATAACCCACCATGCCCTATCACCCCCACCCTCACATCATCATCTGTACATCATTTATCTCATCAATTGACTACAACGTTTTTATCGTATTATAATGTCACTTAAAAGACCTTTTGTGCCGAAAAGTGACGTAAAGCAATGATTTACTACTACTACTACTACATTTAGTAGAAAATCCTCCATTAAAATTATAACGTTTGCAGATTAAATTTCATAGAGTTACTACACTTGGGAATTTTATCCAGTAAATGAAAATATGTTTAAATCTTCGGGTATGCAAAGGGTTAAATCTTGATCTTCTGGGAACTTATATAATATATGTTTATGAGCGAGCTTCAAACCACGTATAATGTCACGGAAATTGATAAAATATTTTGTACTTTATGCACAATTAATCAAATAGATCACGCTAAGAGAATATGTTGTCATTAACTATTAGAAATATTGTTGGTCATTTGATAACGCAAATTTCGGTTTCTAGTGAATGAAATAAATACCTTACAATTCAGTTGGACAAAAATAAATCTGAAACAGCAAGTGAGCGTAAAGTCCGGCGAGCCTAAAGCCGTGGTTTTAATGAAACTGAAAATCAGGAAGTGAGATTTTAGCTGGTCGACATTAAAATTATTCCATACTAGTATCACATAAAGCCCGGTCATATCCATACATGGAAACAGAACTAAACCGGAAAAACTGATGCTGAAACTGATCGAAAGTGATCAAGTAGAGAGATGACTTGACATAGGCCTACGTGATGGTCAAACTCCGTAATATTAATATTAATAGCAACGATAGTTCAGTTTCAAGAATATATGTCACCATTTCGCCACATTGGTATCAAAGGGTAGTATTTGTCACTTTACAAAGTGGCAAATACGGCCCTATTACATCAAAGTGTGTTAGCACATTGCGTTACCGACGCCTTGTTTAATTGATCAATTAACCTATCAATCAAAATCTTAATTAAATTTATTTAAAAATGGATTTCCTCCCATTGAATAACGACCGGACGTGAAATAGTCTTTTTCTATCATTTCCAGTTTCTCCCTCTGCTGCACATATCGATCTGTGGAAACATGAAAAATGTCATATCCTGATCAAAATCGTTACGGCCCAATCCTCAACTGTGCTGGGAAATCACAGCTTTGTCCACATGAGCAATTCGGGGATAAATGTGGACGAAAAGTTCATTTACATCAATAAATAAATGTTTGTATTTGTTCTATTTTACTCCCGGTATAATTATTATAATTATAATGGCGTCGTGCTTTGTAATTTGGAATGATTATCTGAAAATTATCATCTATCACGTTAATCAGTAATAAAACATAAGTATTTATTGTATTTATTCAATAAAGCATATTCTGCTATTACTATTTTAAGCGATCAACTGCTTAAATTTCTGATGGACAAATCCAAATTAAAGCGGTAGAACTGCGATGCTTTACCATGTTTATCACGAAGTTGATGCGATGATTTACTCCCCTTGGATATGAAAAGGTGTATCTGTTACTTTGCAAAGTGGCAGATACACCCTTTCATTTCCGAGGGGACGATTTGCTGGTTACTGTCGCCGTATCATGTTGGGGATTGTATAGCCTTCATCTGGTGACATCAGGTGCTGCGGGGGGATTCAGAGCAAGTAGTGGCGTGGGCAGGGCATTAATTGTACGCCAGAAACGTTCGTCCGTTTCATCATTGTGCGTCCGTCTTTTATAATTAGACCACGGTACTTGTATATGAGACAGCGGGCCCGCCGCGACCCGCACAGCAACCCGCGTAAAACGTGCAGGGCACGGCCAATGACCACAACATCGTAAAACAATGTCCACTCAGGCCTTTGTTCTTCTGGACCGTATTACCCTCATGGTCGCGGCAAATTGGGCGCCTATTGGGCGACGTCTAGACGTCGCCCAATAGGCGGGCTACGACCGTGTCCTCGAAATGAAATTTCTATGATGGGGACACTAATCTATCTGCGTTGTGATTGGAGCGAGTGCGACACTTTTTTCACATCCTTCTATTGTGTGAGCCCTTATTTGATTCTGTACAAAGAGGGAATAGAACCTATAATGAGGGCTGAACCGGTTGGCGATATTAAATATATGTCAAGCAGTATTCCCCAAGCTTGGAAAATGCTGCAAATGGAATAGTTTATTAAAATGATGATATTATCAGTTGTAATTGGTGTACTTCGCCTAGAGTTAGAATGGAGTGTTTATCATGGTTTTGCAATTTGACAAGGTGAATAATACACCCTTTTCAATAACAACACGCCACACAGCGACCAAAGCTGAACTGTTTTGCTCAGACTAATGTTACACACTTTTTAATAACAACACGCCACACAGCGACCAAAGCTAAACTGTTTTGTTCAGACCAATGTTCACGCGCAAACTCGTGCAAAGAGTGTATTGAACGTGATTATGATACCGTGCAAATCCAAAACCACGGCAATTGGTTATTCCTTTCAACGCGAGGACCGTCTATAGACGTCAAAATCTGACGTCTATAGACGTCAGATTCTGACGGCTAAAGTCGATAACTGCACTGGAAGAGTAAAATATTTATGGCCGTAGACCCATGACATAGGTATTCAAATGAAGCGGAAAGAGACATGATTTATGATGATTTCAAATTGATGATTTCAAACATTTGTCGCCTTGATTTTATACAGAAATATTTCAGTTCTTTTATGGTTGAGTAAGCAGTTACCACCTTTCTACTTTACAGAGCAGAAATAAACTCTACATCGGGACTGGTTCAAACCTGGGCTTATCCCGCCAATTTTACATTGTAGTTCGCGATTTCCCAGTGATTATAGGTTTAATTCATCGCTTGTACACTTTCAATAAACTGTTCTTTAAGGGGTTTTCCGGTGGGGTAAAATAGGCGGACATTCGTCGGTCGTTCGTCGGTTATTTTATCCAGCGCTGCATTAAGGCCTGGGATGGGTGTACCTACTACCAAATCCTATCTGTTGGCGACGCATAGGATTCATGTTTGTGTCAAATCATGGGGGACTCCTTGTTGCTACTCTGCAAAGCCGCAAGGCAGTAGTTGCTTGCTATCATTTGAGCAAGTCTTTGCATGGCAGACTATAGTTATATTAATAATAATCATATCAACAACAAAGACCATGGGTATTGTCGGTAATGTCAAGGATTATTCGACGAACTCCTCAGTTTGTAATCATCAGCCAGTAGCTTATGTAGGATTGGTGCTTTGTCTTTAATTCAGTGTCAGAAAGTCAAGTTAGGTCTGTAAGTCATTGAAGGTTTACAACACGGTGATTGACCACTACTGAGTTAGTCTCACCAGCCATGTCCAACCGATGACCAGAGCTGCCCTGTGGTCACTGCTGCGATACATCATCTAACACGAGAAGCCGTCCTAAAGACGGATCAATGGTGGACCAACGTCACGGACGTTGGTCCATCATTGACCCGTCTTTGAACCGATGTCTCCTTGCCGCGTATGCATATGCAGATCTCGACCGGCAAGGTCCATCGCCAATCGACATTTTCTCTGGCGACCTGCAATTATGTCGCCAATTTACGAGACGGAAGACCACTAATCTCGTCACTGTGGTCAGCGATTCCATAGCAGTGCCGTGACCGCTGGTCATCAGAAGACATGACACCCGGCCCAATGGTGGCCAAAAGCCGAGCCGGCGTATCGATTCAATGCTGGGCCAATGCGGTTGCCGAGTCAAAAGATGAATCGTGGTTTTGTTACGGGCCTGCTTTTGAGCATTCTGTCATCGGCAGAGATGTAGGCCTATATGTACTCCCCGAGGCATGATCACTTGAATTGTCTCCAGCTACTTCAAATATGAAATTTCATTCAAGTAGATTTCTGCCGTTCCACTTTCTGGACTACAAGTTGGTTTTAATAGATTTTTATTTATAGAAAACAAAGACATACAAAACTGGAACTCTGTAATGTTTATATGGTAAACAGCTATAATTAGGAAAAAACGTTGTCTTCGATTACCCGACCGACCTGATTTGAACCTGACGTCTATTCTGAAGCTGTTATGGCAATTTCTAAAAAATAAAATGGATATTTTTTAGCTCCCGCCGTCACCGTAGGTGAGCGAAGGGAGCTATGGATTCTACTTCCGTTTTTTTTTGGCCTCTTTTTTTGCCTATAACTTTGTGAGAAAATAAGCTAGGATAACAATTTTTGGTATGTGGGTTACTTCCAGGTGGCTAATGGACGGGTTAAAATATTTTTAATCTGAATTCAATACGCAATGTTGCAGAGGAGAAAATGATGATGTGACGGCGTTGGGCCGTTGGGCCGTCCGTAAACAATTCGTTTCCGGAGCATATCTCTGAAAGTACTTGTCCGATTGTCTTCAAATTTTACACACAACACCCCTAGGGGGTCTAGTTGTGCCTTTTGGGGTATTTGAACTTTGACCTACTTCTGGTTCAGAACTATGACCTATTTAGACGTTTTGACGCGCACTTCGTTTCCGGAGCAGATCTCGAAAAGTACTGGGCCGATGACAGTCATATTGCACATACATGTTCTCTAAGGTCCCTAGTTGTGCCTTTTCAGGTTTTTGGACCTTGACCTTGAAGTTGACCCAGCACTTTGACCTAATTTATAACATCGGTAAATCCCACTGAAAGATTTTGCGGAATATCATGAAAACCGCTCAAGATAGCTACACCATTACTATAAAACAAATTGTGAGGTTTCAGGAGAGGATGCATCTTGAAAAATTTCAAGTCGATAAAATTAAAAATGGCCGCCTATCGGCCATTATTCACCTCGACAGGCCTGATATTGCGGAATATCATGAAAACCGCTCAAGATAGCTACACCATTGATATCAAATAAATTGTAAGGTTTCAGGAGAGGATGCATCCTGAAAAATTTGAAGTTGATAAAATTCAAAATGGCCGCCTATCAGCCATTATTCACCTCGACAGGCCTGATATTGTGGAATATCATGAAAACCGCTCAAGATATCTACACCATTACTATAAAACAAATTGTAAGGCTTCAGGAGAGAATGTATTTTGAAAAAAATCATTTTGTCAAAGTTCAAAATGGCCGCCAATCAGCCATTATTCACTTTCACATGGCCGTTATTTGGTAAACCGTGCTAGATGGCTAGACCATTACTATAAAACAAAATGTGTGATTTCAGGAGAGGATGCATCTTGAAAAAATTTGACTCGATAAAATTCAAAATGGCCGCTTATAGGCCATTATTCACTTTCACATGGCCGTTATTTGGTCAACCGTGCTAGATGGCTAGACCATTACTGTAAAACGAAATGTGAGATTTCATATGAGGATGCATCTTGAAAAAAATTGACTTGATCAAATTTAAAATGGCCGCCTTTTCGGCCATTATTCATTTTCACATGGCTGATATTTCGTAAACCGTGCTAGATGGCTAGACCATTACCTGATTACTATAAAACAAAGTGTGAGTTTTCGGGGGAGGATGCACCCTGAAAATTTTTAACTTACGAATTCAAAATGGCCGACAATCAGCATTATTTACCTCGATAGGCCTGATACCAGGTAAACCGTGCTAGATAGCTAGACCATTACTATAAAGCAAAATGTGACGTTTCGAGAGAGGATGCCTTTTAAAAACTTTCGACTCAATCGTATTTAAAATGGCCGCCTATCGGCCACTATTTACTTTCACATTGCTGATATTTGGTAAACCGTGTTAGATAGCTGGACCATTACTATAAAACAAAATGTGAGATTACAAGAGAGGATGCATCTTGAAAAAAAAAAAAGTCGATCAAATTCAAAATGGCCGCCTATCGGCCATTATTCACTTTCACATAGCCGGTTTTTGGTAACCGTACTAGATGGCTAGGCCATTACTATAAAACAAAATGTGAGATTTCAGGAGAGGATGCATCTTGAAAATTTTCGACTTGATCAAATTCAAAATGGCCTCTTATTGGCCATTATTCACTTTCACATGGGCGATATTTGGTAAACCGTGCTCGATGGCTAGACCATTACTATGGAATGAAATGTGAGATTTCAGCTGAGGATGCATCTTGGAAAATTTTGACTTGATCAAATTCAAAATGGCCGCCTTCAGGCCATTATTCACTTTCACATGGCCGATATTTGGTAAACCGTGATAGATAGCTAGACGATTACTATAGAATGAAATGTGAGATTTCAGCTGAGGATGCATCTTGAAAAATTCTGACTCGATCAAATTCAAAATGGCCCCCTATCGGCCATTATTTACTTTCACATGCCCAATATTTTGCAAACTGTGTTAGATGTTAGGCCATTACTATAAAACAAAATTTGAGGTTTCGGGGGAGGATGCACCCTAAGTTTTTAACTGATTTATATCGAATTCAAAATGACCGTAAATCAGCTATTAGTTAACTCGATTGGCCTGATATCGGGTAAACCATGCCAGATAGGTAGACCATTACTGGGATACTGATTAGGATCATTAAAGGGAGGGTGTTAAGGTTAAGGTTGGGTGAGCATCAATAAATGGAACATATCCTATTAATTAAAACAGCTAATTTAATTTTTACTTAAATTTTTTTATTATTGGTAAAAAAAATGTTTTTGTTAGATTTTTCGAGCCGAAGTCACTTCGGATTCTGTAACGGTCACGGAAACTCCCGAACAGCCTGGCACGTCACACGTTGAAGTCATGAAGAGGTCTCTGTCAAAATGGCTACAACTAGCGATGGAGATTTATCCGATTTCTCAGAGAGTAGTGAGCCTGTGAACTCCCCCGTCAACTCACTCTGACTCAGTCAAAATTCTCAAACGATTTTGATGATATTTGGTAGCCTATTAACGAAAGTTAAACCAAGGAAAATAGAAACAGAAAGAAGGTCTGCTTCGAAAACGTCGAATTTGAGAATTTCTCTCTTCACTTCCATCAAAGATCGACATTGTATTCAAACAACGCGCATCCTTGTTAACCGCCCTGCCATAAATGCTAATGACCCCATGCCCCCCTCTCGCCGGATCTGATGCGAGTTGCGAAGCGTAACGGCTCGGACACAACAAATTTGTCTAAATCCCCATCACCGCCAATGCTGGACCAATGTGGTTACCCAGCAAACACAAAACATTTGTATAACATTTGTACAACTCTGGCCCAACGTCTCCGACGTTGTTCCAGCATTGTACAAGTGTTATAGGTCCACAAATGTTTTGTGTTTGTTGGGTAGGCGATGTCATCATGGTAATTCCCTGGTTTATGTCGATACGTCACAGGAATTTTCCTTTTCTCATTAAAAAGTGTAGCATGTTGATGGTTAAACCATCTGGCCTCGACGTCTCAGAACAAAGTTATGGGAAGTTCGGTCGTATTTATTCATTGAATTATTTACAAAATAATTCTCAAAATTATGGAATTTAACCCCAACGGCGCTCTTATTGACTTTTATCAGGCGAGACTTTGAAATATTGTATATAAACATATTAATTTTGTTTTCAGCGCCGTTTGGCTAGTCTTACTAATTTTTCCAAGTTTTTGGTGACAACCCTGGGTCGGTCAGTATGTAGGCCTGATCACCTAATATGAATTATTTTTGTTCCCCGTGGGGCTGAGTTTTCATGAACAGTTTTATTTAAAAAATTATCATTTATATAATAATGTATCTGAATAATGCAATCTGGTATCACAGGTGTGAACCACAATTCTACGTGTATAAAAGTTAAGTAGCTGAAATTGAAAACAGTCGTGATTGCTATGCGTTCTGGTAGTAATAAGTGGTTATGGGGGTGTTGAAGTCATCATCGTCATCATTAGCCCTGGTAGCAGTAGGCCTAACGGTTAGAACTAGACGTTTGATCTAGATCTATTCTGGGACATTTACCCTGGGTAGGCCGGGAGTGAAAACTGAATGTATGTCTCCACTGACCATAAGATATGAAATCATCAAGTTGTCTGAAGTGAACACCACACAGAACATATGTGGGATTACCATGCTTCCAGTTAGTTCTGTCGAGTTTCACAAAACGATCCCACTTGCGTGCGATTTGGGAATCTTTTGGCCATGTATTAGTGCTGTAACATCTTCATTTGTATTGTTACACAAACCGGAGACGCAACGTTTTGGCATGATAACAATTTAAACAAAGATGACATTAAAACTTTGTAGGACAATCCATGAACAAGACGCTGTACAACTGGGTAGTGACTGCGGGATCACTATAGGATCAGTGCAAGTGGACTGCTGTAGGCATACGACTTCACCGTGTGACGTCACACGGCAGCTGCTGATAGTGGAAGCGTTTTTTATGACCCTTAATATGAGATCCATTTGGCCTACTTCAAATGCACTTTTTCGTGGCATATATTAAAAATTTAATGATGATTTATTTTGGGATGTACTTTGAATAGTATAATTAAGCCAAAATAATGGCCAAAACTATATTTTAAAACCTTAACACCCTCCCTTTAATTTCAATGGAGGTTTGCAATCTCTGACAGACTGTCTAGTTCTTATCTTACTCTTAGACTGGGCTTCTTAGACCTAGTTGTCTTGCGTCTTGATTTTTGACCTAAACTAGGACTACATTAATAACCCTATACAAAATTGCTTAAATCAAATTCTAATTCGGAGCGGGAGCTCCTGGACTTATGTAGTCTTGTTTTAATCAGCTTGTAATTTTGTGTAAACAGCCTTTTTGGGTAATTTAGCAGTTTTTTAAAAATTGAAAAATAGAAGTTTTCCTAACTACCTTATTTTGGAGGGCCAACAGAGGTATTTTTCGCCTTAGTTTTAAACTGCTCAGGGTAACAGAAAGTGCTTATTTGAAATATGACTGGCAACAGATCTCCATTTGCACGGTGGTGTTCACTATCTCTCCCAGACAAGGTTTCAAACCCGAGCCCGCCATCTTGCCAAAAGGAAGATAGCATACTGCCACGCCACCTGGTGAATGTACTAAGGAAATAGACCAACCCGTTAACTCTTTCAGACAAGTTCCAAATTAACCCTTAGAGCACTGGGATTTTAAATTTTCAGCCACGTGAAGCTGTGTGTCGCTAACGCGACACACAACTTCAAGTGACTGAAAAATTATGTGATTTGTAAAATATAAGTCCTAGCATATTCAGTGTTTCAAGATTGAAGGCATATTTTAGTTTTAACAACTGGTTATACAGAATTACAGATACTTATAAAAATGACAGAATGGTTACTGTGGTCGACGTCAGTGTTCTAAGGGTAAAGTAAAATGCCACTGAAATTGATAAATGTCTTGCGGTGGATTATTCCGACTTGGAAGGTGTTACGAGCAATTTAGCAGGGCGAATGTTAAGATGCCAGACTAAAACTGGGCCAGATAAAAATCTAGAAAATCCAACATGAGAGATTATCGACTCTTGGTTTAAGTGAAGATTCATGAGTAGAAATTTTATCTTTCATATATGCAACCAAAATTAGTATGTTTCGAGATATTTGGTGTCTTTAAAATTTGATGAGTCATAGCACGCTGGTAAATCATTATATACTACTGGCCTAATATTATGTATGCACCCGCAGCTATCTATTTACCTGATCTCATTTATACCCATATAAATTCAAGTGAATATCCACAAAATCGAGAATTGTGTTTAATTTAAATTTAACTACCAAATAGTAATTTTGAGATTGACTACAAATTATTTAAAATATTTTTTTCACTTTTGCTGAGGCAAATCAGTGCGTAATTGCAATTCACATCAAAACATTTGTAAAACCCCACCGCCATCTTTGCATCATTTGTCGCATTTAATTAACCCTTTACGCACGACTTGAAGTTCTGAGTCGCGGTAGCGAGACACACTTTCAAGTGGGTGAAAATTTGAATAAGATATCCTGGGGAGAAAAAGGTTAATTAAAAGTCAAAAGCAAATTAATTTTCGATTTTACACAGCTATATTATTAGAAACATTTTCGACTGCATCGGAGATTTAAAGATCGTATTTACATTTAATCCATCACACGTCTCTGTGAGTATCAGAAGTGTAAACATGGAGCCCTTGTGGATATCGTGGACTCGCCGCTCACAGCTCACCACGTCCGACCTACGTCTGATCGGTATTCCATCAGCTGCCGACAACAAATCTCATATAGCACAGGCGTGAAGTATAATTTCCTTCTCTTTGAAAAGAATCACACATCCTGCAAGGCGTGCTGTATTTAATTTCCACCTCACTAGAAAGTACCGTAGATGCCATTTCATTCCTGTCGTTTCTATTTTGGTATTTTTTATCCGCGAAATAAACAAAAAATGTCAGACACACATTTTTGTGGATTGTAACAAACGTTGGGTGCGCTAAGTGGGTCTAAGTACCAGAATCGCGCACCCCAATTTTCCTTCGTGAAAAAATAAATTGTGGACATTTCGCAAAATATTCATCTCTCTGGGTGTGAATGCACTTACAGTTTGGGGACAACGTGGTGCGAATCAGAGCCGAAAAGTACACCGCAGACCTATCTCCACGTCTGAGACGCCTGCATGCCAGACTGAGCAGATATCGCCTGCACTGAATCTGTAACTGACACAAACAAAAGCAAGTCCACAGCCGGTGATAAATCACCAGGACAACTGAGGAGCCAGGATTGGGGAAGAATCTATTCAGCCATTATGTAACTGTGGACATTTAAAACGCTGGTTGTGATTTACATAATTTGCTTTTGATTCTTTGACTGTCAATGACGACTTCTTCCGGCAAACACAAAACAGTTGTATAACATTTGTACAACGTCGGCCCAACGTCTTAGACGTTGGTCCAGCATTGTACAAATGTTATGCAAGTGTTTTGTGTTTGCTGGGTTATGGTGTTTTTTATTAGCATTTAAAATATCTATTTTTGACGAGTGTTTAATTATCAACAATTGCTACGTTGCCACAGCAACCCAAAATTTTAAAGACTTACGCAGCCAAAATAAAAATGATGACTTTTTATGATTTTTGGCAAAACTCAGGCAATAACCTGATTTTTGGCAAAGCACATGCAATAACCCAGCATACGCAATACGTTGAATCGATTGGTTAACGATGGGCCAACGTCGTAGACGGTGGACCAACCTGAACCAACATTGATTCAACTTATTGTGTCTGCTGGGAAAGAAGAAACACTGCCGTTTTGTACTCGTCGGATTCGAAATTTTCGAGAATGGTATAAGATTATTTGCCAATTATTGTGAAATAGGGCCTATGTGTTGTTTATTCAAGCGTCTCTAGACGGTAAAGGGTTAACTGGGTGACTGTAACGGGTTTTGTTCGTGGACGTTCACGCCACGGTAATCACTTCTAGTCGTGATTGATGCGTCATTTGGCTTTCCTGTGGCCTTTTGGCGAAAAATACCACTGTGTGCTGAGTTCCCAGCAAACACGAAACATTAACCCTATGCTGGGTGAATGTTGGGCCGACGTCGAAGACGGCGGGCCAACGTTCACCGAGCTTTGGGTCAATGTATCGTGTTCGCTGGGTTAGCCATGAGTTTAGTCGTCTAGAATTATATTACTGGTAATATCACAACATTCAAATTAAAAGTGCCTGCCGTTTCTGAATGTACGTTTTAAAATTAATTGCATTTTATCTATGTTTTTTCTCGAGCATTGTCGTCTGCAGCATTTAAATGGCATTTTAAAGATATGTAGCCCGGCATTGGATTTGGATTTTCCAGCGGGCTTCAATTTGACAACAGCGCCGATTTTGGCACGATGCTGGGTCAGAATAGCGCCTACCTCGCGCCAATATGCAACCGTTTGGGGAGGGTGTGTAGTTGATGATATGTGCCGGAATAATTGATAGGGATTGTGATCAGAAAGACGGGATCACGCAATCTTCACACCTGAAAAGTGGGTTTTCAATTTGGTTTCTGAGGACGACGACCCGATCCATCGATTGTAATGTCACGTACGCGAGAAAATCACGCTAATGCGGCATGGGGTGACGCGGTGCGTTCCCGGTCTTCAAGAAAATCACTGTGAATGTTAATAGTCCTGAAAATGGCATTATACAATCATCACGCACTGCTCCAATTTCAATGCATCTCTCTATATATATTTCTTTGTGTCAAGAAAAAAGGAGGAAATTCAATAGATTCGTAGATCCGAATGTCGAGTTTCTATAATCGGATCTACGAATCTATTTTAATTGTGTTCTTTCTTCGATTTATAAGACATAAAATACGTACACGCGGAGACTTGATATAGAAAAAAATAGAAAAATAATATTGTTAGCATTGAAACATTAGCCATGCTGTTGTGCAGTGTGGTAAAACTTGTATATTGTGCCCGACCTGGTCAGTGTAAAAAATAACAGTAGATTCCTAGATCAGAATCTACTGTTTTAACAATAAACTGACGTCACCGGAGTAGGCCCTATTTTTAGCTCCCGGAGCTATGAAATCGCCTACCGTCCGGCCTTTTACCTCTTCTTTCGCCTTCATAACTTTAAAAAAAAAATAACATGAGATAACAATATTTGATATGTGGGTCACTTCCAGGTGGATAATGGACAGATACAAAAATATCATTGTACAAAAATAATTCTGTACTCATATTAATGTGGCTTTCGCTGTTTGGATTGGCCCTGAGAAAAAGTGAGAATTGTCATTTATCAATTAACCCTTTGACCACCGGTCCCGAATATATTTGGTTTTTCGTTTTTTTTTAGTACCACATTATGTACAACATTTTAAACATGTTAAAGATAATATGTGACATTAAATCAGCAAAATTTGAAAAAAGCCCACCTCAATTAGTCAAATCTGAGTAATTTTCACTCACTTGGAGTTGTGGATCGCGTCAGCGAGACACAACTTCAAGTGGGTGAAAATTACAATTGAATAATTAGGCGGTTAAAGGGTTAACATTATTTATTAAAACAAATTGACATTGTTTATATTATTTTTGTTATGCCGGATTTGTAGATTGTCTATACTGTTATTTTTTTATCACGGATTTGTGTGTGTGTGCTATACAGGCTGTGACTAACGAAGATGTGACGCAAGAAGAACTGGGTGGCGCCAAAACCCACACTACCATGTCAGGTAGGTACTATTAGGACGTGTGATATGAGAACATGAAAGCCATGTAGTCTGTGTATAGTATCAATTGTTTATGGTGAAATGAAGTGTTGAAATCTATAAAACAAATATGTCACTGTCTAAGTAAGCAGCTCTTGTAAGAGACGGGCTGCGTAATGTATTTGAGAAGTTCCCACACGATTTAAAACAGTTTATTGGAGCATTATGTCAGGGCGAGAGGTTTATTCAAAATGTATTTTTATAGGTAAATTGTTTTCTTGGTGGGGGTGACTAGTGCAGAAATGGGCAAATGTTTGCCAATAGTAGTACTTTTCGAACCCACCTGGGGAGAGTCATTAGGGATCTGTTCCGTCTATTGAATGCTGCATAGCATGGTACGGAAGCACTAGTCGACAGCGATTATTCAAGTGAAGCTGCAGCCTCCAAGTGTCTGCCTATGATCTTCGGGCTACTTGCCAGCGGCGTACCCTGGTTTCTCCACTCAACAGCGGTGCTAAGTCAGCTCCCGCATCTCCCGCATCAGTGCAGGCACTAGTGTTGGCCATGGTAAGCCCCTTGACATATCTGCAATAGAGTGTTTGACATTATGCTACTAACGTGGAATTGGGTTCCCCCTAACTATTGTTACACTGGGAACTATCCGACATGAGCCTAGCGAAGCTGTGCCATGGCACTTTCTTACAATTTGATTTGATATACACGTTCTACACTCTACAATATTTATCCCATCTTCGTGAAACTTATTGATACTGTTCTCTGATTAATTATCCGATTTAAGCTTGACTATTGGCTTATTCGCATATCCAAGATTTATGCTACGGCACTTTATTATCATTCGACATGAACGCTCTACACTCGCCATTATATATCCGATCTCTTCAAAACTTTATTGGATTATTCTTTTACTGATTACTCTACATAAGTTAGAAAAAATAATAATTTGCATATCCAGAATGGCCGCCACGTTCAATATATATTCCCATCATTACTGCATTGGAAATCAACTTTCAATTATGGAAGGTGGAGGCTTTCATATGTGCCATGCAGATATAGGCGATATATCCAGTTGACGACAAAATCAGTAGCTGGCGGTTCTAACTATAAAAATGATTTTTCTCAGGTGTGGCTCACGGAGCGTTTGAAAATGACATAGAAGCTTTGCTTGGGATTCGTGAGCTGTTCAATTACCTACCCCTCAGTAATAAAGAGAAAACGCCAATCCGACATTGTGACGATCCATGGTGAGTACTACAAACCAAAAAGAAACTGTCTTTTGACTGTACATTGCATATTAGTTCAGGTTACTTATTTTGTTTTGATTCTCAAACTGCGTGGATGTATATTTTTCATAAATTGAACCATATTTTGAAGCTGACAATTTCGTTAGCAGTTCCAGCTACAAATAAACGAAGAAAAACCCCAACAATTTAGCAGGACAAGTCAAGTGTTTTAGAGGTTTAATGTAAAATGTATGTTGCAATATGTTCATTGAAAGAAAGTGATATGAAAAGTACATTTACAAGTATTACAAAGAAATTGTGGATGAAATCATATAAGTGTAAAGTGACATAAGCTAATTCTCATCCATCTTTCATATCGTTTCCACAGAATTATGAACATTCACACAAAAACATGTCAATAAATATGTTTCAATTTTCTTATGATTACAATACTGCCTTATTTCATTTTATTTTGTATTGGATATTTTTCTAATTTATTCTCAAAAATAGAATTTGTGATGCAGAGTAGCCGTCATTGTACTATTGTGTATTTAATCGTATAATATAGGGACAGAGACGCACCTGGCCTGGAAACTGTTGTACCTTTAGAGGACACCGCGGCTTACGATATGAAAGATGTCATGCGTGGGGTGAGTAACACTAATTTATTGTATTTACAAATCAACCCCTCGGAGTTAAAGAGTGCTATCTGCCACTCACGAATGTGAGTAGCAGATAGCACACTTTAACTATGAAATGTGCACTAAATGTTATGTGGGACATAAGTCGCGCCAAACTTTCACTCCTTTTAGGAACATTGCAAACGATCTCTATAGAAGCTACCCATTAATTATTTAAATTTAGTACTATGTCTGCATTCCCTCAAAATATATAATATAAATAATAAAAGAAATGCTGATAATTATCTCAAAACATAATTTTGCATATCTGAAGAATGACTTGATTATCTACAACTAGGGGGTTAAGAATGAATAAATGAAATGAAAACTTGTATAGCGCCTACCTCTTCGGAGAGCCGAGCTCAGAGGTGCAATCCATCCTGATCAAATTCCAAAGAAGAGGAAAATAAGCATGGTCGTCATCAGGGAGCCGGGATGCAGAGGAGCCGAGGCGAAAAGCCAGATCGAACAAATGCGTTTTAAGCTATTTTCTGAAAGAGGGAATATTTTTAGCTACATGAAGGTGTGCAGGCAGTAAATTCCAGAGATTAAGACCGAAAACAGAACGGAGTCTGCAGAAAAAGAAGGCTAGATAAAATATTAAGATAGCTGACCATCATTGAGACAACAAAATACAAAAGTACATATTTTGAATTGTATTCTAAACTTGATTGGAAGCCAATGTAATGATTTTAATAGAGGAATAAAGCGACCAAAACATGGAGCCTTTGTCACAACCCTTGCCAAATAGTTCTAACCACGCTGCAATTTCTGTAAATCTCTCGCTGGAATTTAGTGTTATATGGAGTTACAGTAGTTAAATTTGTTTGTCACCAGTGCCACTGCAATTTGTTAGACTTTTTCTGATGCGTTTCAGATCTTTAATGTGATAAAACAGTAACTAGACACCTGTGAAATGCGCTGACGAAAATTCAAACCACTGTAAAAAAAAAACACAAATCGATTTTTTTATGGAACTGAGTGTTTTAACAATAACAATTATCTATTTGCCACCCACTTCAAGTAATCTTCATCCGCTACAGGTCAAGAATTGCGACAGCAATTCGCGGCTTGTAGTGGATGAAGACTACAGGTATTTTATCACCCATCCTTTTACTTTAAAACAATTACTTTTTTTACCACAAATCCATGTTTTGGCACGAGGTTTGGAGATCATCAATCTTTGATTACAGGCGTAGAAAATAGCGGTTCAATTTGAATATCTTTTCCTGCAATTCACTTCACGTAAATTGCATGTTTATCTCCAACAGACGGTGGACGATGGAGATATATTTGAAATCATGCCGAACTACGCCAAGAACATCATAGTGGGTTTTGCCAGGATGGACGGTCGTACAGTAGGTTTGGTTGGAAACCAGCCTAAAGTAGCTGCAGGTAATACTAATACAAAATCTGCGTACAACAAACATACAAATGGTTTCTTCATAATTATTATACAGCACCTTTTCTGTGTAGAAATGTGGTTTTGTAGTTTCGGGTATTTACTTCTCTTAGAATTGGTATGTCGACCAATGTAGGAGAATATTACAGTTTCTGGATACAGATTATAGTACCACTCCACTGAACGAAGTTAGGCTACTGTGATATAATTAAACCCTTTAAACGCCAAGTAACTTTAAGTCATCAAATTAAATTTTCACCTACTTTAAGTGACTCGCTACAGAGACCCACAACTTCAAGTGGGTAAGCAAATACTTATATTTGTAATAATTAGAGGTCAAAATAATTACAAATCTTAATGTTACATTAAGCCCACATTTATTTACCAATATTGGTAATTTAACGATCAGTTGATCGGCTAGAAAAACGATCTAAATCGACTATTGTCATACTTGGCGTGTTTAGGGTTACATTTAAAAAGGCAGTATCCGCTTACTTCACTAGTAAGCAGTACTGCCTTTTGGCTTTGCAGAGCAGTTGGCCCAGCGTTTACGACGCTGGCCCAACATTAACTCAATGCTGCGTCAGCGTATCGTGTTTGCTGGAATTATCTCGTGTGATTTGATGTGGATCCCATTTGTTTCCTTTCAGGATGCCTGGATATTGACTCTTCTGTAAAAGGTGCCAGATTTGTTCGTTTCTGTGACTCGTTTAACATCCCAATCATCACCTTCATGGACGTGCCGGGATTTCTACCAGGTTAGTTTACTCAACGAATCCAGACAAAAGTCCGGAATCTGAATCACTTTGACATATAATTGTCCGGACGTTACTCCAAAGCGCAGATTTTTTCATGGCCCTGGGGACATAATATTTATAACATTGTTTCTGGTTGGATGAGGATAAAGCATGGTGGGACTTTTTAAATACGGTAGACTTAAATATCGGCGTATAATATCAAAGCGTTGCATTGATGATAGTGTTGATTTTGTCTGGATTGACACCACTATTTTGTTAATACTTTGTCACGATGTTTCCCATCATAGTATCCTGAACCCAGATATACCCTTTAAGCCCTCACGATGCTTTAAAGCATCATTCTACATCCCTGAAAACAGACTTAATTTTCCTACAATCAAGGGTTTTGGAACGAAAATTTCCATGCGACTGGTTTACCAATACATGGGAAATTTTTTTAATTTTCAAACCACATCAAATCATCTTCATCCACTGCTAGTCAAGAATTGCGAGAACAATTCGCGGCTTGTAGTGGATGAATAAGACAACGGTAAATTCAGGCCTGAAAGGGTTAACCCACAGACCGTCAAATTAAAGAGTTTAAACTCTCAACCCACTTGAAGTTATGTCTCGCTACCGCGATCCGCAACTTCAAGTGGATGAATATCACTCATATTTGTTTATTTTAGGACTAAACATTTGCAAATCTTGGTGTTACACTCATTTCATTCCCAATAACAGCGATTTAACCCTTTAAGCCCCCACGATGCATCAAAGCGTCATTTTACATCCCTGTAATCAGAATTCATTTTCCTACAACCAAGGGTTTTAGAATCAATATTTCCATGAAACTGGTTTACCTATAGGGCCTACATGGCAATTTTCTCAAATTTTTCACCTACATTAAGTCGTCTTCATCCACTACAAGTCGAGAATTGCGACAGCAATTCGCGGCTTGTAGCAGGTGTAGTGGATGGAGATGACAATGATAAATTCAGGCTTGAAAGGGTTAAACTGTTGATACCACAGTTTAAAAACGACTATAATTGTAAGGGTTATCACGTCATGCAGTTGGAATGATTTGTATCTATTAATATTGCACTAACTGTTTTTTTAAGACAAAACTGAAAATAACTATTGATGGTACACATTTTAAGTCACTTGAAGCTGTGGCTCGCTACCGCGATCCACAACTTCAAAGTGACTAAAAATAAACGACGCTGGCCCAACATTAAGCCAGCATTAGGACAGATACTGTCTTGTACTCGTTGAACTCGAAAAAAATGAATCCAGTGTAAAATCAGAATAATTTTTTGTGTGCGGAGATAAAGCGTCACTTAACCCTTTAAGCCCCCACGATGCATTGAAGCATCATTTCACATCTCTGAAAACAAACTTTATTGTTCTACAACCAAGGATTTTAGAATGAAAATTTCCATGAAACTGGTTTTCTTTAATTTTTCACTCACTTCAAGTCATCTTCATCCACTACAAGTCGAGAATTGCGAGAGCAATTCGCGGTCTGTAGTGGACGAAGATGACAATGGTAAACTCGGGCTTGAAAGGGTAGCAGGTAGAGATTTTCATGTTGCTTCGATCTTTCAGGGACGGCGCAGGAGTATAACGGCATTATCCGCCACGGGGCCAAGCTGCTCTATGCCTTCGCTGAAGCCACCGTCCCCAAAATCACCGTTATAACAAGAAAGGTGGGTAACAGATGTATTTATCCCAATCTAGGTATTAAAGAGTCGTATCTACCTCTGTACAAAGTGGTAGATACGACCTTTTCATACCGAGGTGACGCTGTGTTACAAAACACTTTATCAGTGGTGCAAGTTGGGTGTAGCCGTCCTCAATAGCACACAAGGTATTAATCTATTTTTAATAAGAACGCTGGTATATGCCGTTGTTTAGGAGCTCGATTCTGAGAAGATTTTAACCCTTTCAGCGTGAGGACCGTCTTTATACGTCAGAATCTGACGTCTGTGGACGTCAGATTCTAACGTATAAAGACGATCCCCGCACTGAAAGAATTAAAATACAATGTATTTATTATGGTCGTAGACCCATAACATAGGTATTCAAATGAATCAGAAAGAGCTAACTAAGATTTTTATAATGATTTCAAATTGAAAAAACCTTGGGTCTCCAAAATAATGCAGCATTGTAAGGATTAAACGTTAAATTATGAGCTCAGCTGTTTATGGAGTACTGGACTTAACTATCAGCTTATCTTTTAACCCTTTAACCGCCGGTGCCGCATATATTCGGGTTTTCTTTTTATAAGCACATTAAGTACCACATTTTAAATGTGTTATAGATAAAATGTGACATCAACCAGCAAGATTTGAAAAGAGTTGTCCTCCATTTTGTCAAATCTGAATAATTTTCACTTACTTGAAGTTGTGGATCGCGTCAGCGAGACAGTCAACTTCAAGTTGGTGAAAATTCAAATTGAATTATTTGACGGTTAAAGGGTTAACACTGCTCCAGCTGAACTGTCCAGAACGTCTGTGTGGGTTGGTCGCCTTTCTAAATACAAACGTTGGTCAACATTTACATGCGGTTTAGACTGCCTCGAGTAACGCTGGCTTCCAAGGGGTTAGGGTACATTGATTCTACCTATTAATTCATAGCTGTGATTTGTGTTTTAACATTGTACAATCATAAGTTTTTTGCTAACTGTTTATCTCAGGTTCAGCTACACGTAGCCAGGGCTGATATGAACAGGGCCCGGGCCATCTCGACCCATCCGAGGCCTACGATATATCGTAAATTGTACGAGAATATGGTTCCGATGTCGAAATAACTATTCATGACACACAATCTGTTATCGTTCAATTCAAAATTTCCAGGAGGAATTAAATCTTTTGTATTATGTCAATGAGAAATGTTTGTGTGGGGATACATGCGTTACTAGCTAGCAGCTATTAAAAGGGTAAAAATAGGTCAACTGGTCTCCTGAGTAAAATTCTATAATCTTAAATAAAGTAATACTTTGTACATGTCATCTAATTATAATCTATTTGTTATCCTTGTTACGATTTGTGTCTGATATATAGAGTGTGATTGTATGTTTTCTTATACACTTATGTATTGGGTAGGGTAATCTGAGGGGGCCACCATTTCACTTCCTATGTGAAGTCACATTTTGCCGCAATCAAAATATTTGTTTCACTTTCTTAGAAAAAAGTATGTCTACAAAGTTGGATCCCTACTAGGCTTAGTATTGCTGTGGAGGTAAAGAGTCGAGCAAAGCAAGACTTCGCAAATTTAACTCTTTAAGCCCTCATTGCATCCTGAAAACAGACTTAATTTTCCTACAACCAAGGGTTTTAGAATGATTATTTCCATGAAACTGGTTTACCAATACATGACAATTTTCTTCACTTTTTCACCCACTTCAAAATCATCTTCATCCACTACAAGTCGAGAATTGCGACAGCAATTCGCGACTTGCGACAGCAATTCGCTGCTTGTAGTGGATGAAGATGACAATGTAAAGTTAGGCTTGAAAGGGTTAAGGGTCATTTAATGAAGCCGAGCGAGGCGAGTCTCATAAGGCCATTAAATATTTATTTACAACAACTGAAAACTAAGACTCGTAAGGCCATTGAATATTTATTTACAACATTTCTTTCAGACAATAATTTATTTCACGAAAATTCAGTCTGAAAATATTTATTGAAAAAATACTCCATCCACCCCCCCCCCCGGTAATTGAATGGTGGCCCCCTAATTGAAATAGATTTAAAGCTGTTACTGTATTTTAGGCGTACGGAGGAGCATACGACGTGATGAGTTCCAAACATCTTAGAGGAGACATGAATTACGCCTGGCCCACGGCCTCTGTCGCCGTGATGGGAGCCAAGGTAAGATGAAGTAAATCTGCCGATTAAACAACCTTTTGAACATATGGCTATGTAGGGGAGGTCAGGAAATAAATAATATTGTGATAGTTTGATTTGGTTATCTTATGTATATATATTATTCCCCTCGTGCATTGTAATTATTTCCCCCCCCCCTCACGCAATCAGATTAACCCTTCAATCCCGCACGATGCAATAAAGCATCAGTTTACATCCCTGAAAAAAAAAATTAATTTCCCTAAAACTAGGGGTTTTAGAACGAGAATTTTCATGAAACTAGTTTACCAATACATAGCAATTTTCCTTAATTTTTAAACCACACCAAATCATCTTCATCCACTACAAGTGGAGAATTGCGACAGCAATTCACAGCTTGTAGTGGATGAAGATGACAACGGTAAATTTAGGTTTCTAATGTCCTGAAGCCCACACTACCCCCCCCCCCCCACACACACACACATTTAAATAGAAATCGCAATAGCTCAATAGATCAGTTTGCAAATAAGATCTGCTGTTTTCTATTGGAAGTTTTATTTGTATTGACAGGGAGCAGTACAGATTATATTCCATGGGAAGGAAGGCGGGAACGAGGAACGGGAATACGTGGAGAAGTTCGCCAACCCTTTCCCCGCAGCCATCAGGGGTAGGTTCTCAACAGTCATTTACCATATGTTCTCCTAATGTTGGGCCAGACGTTGGCCCAACATTCAAACAACATGGTGTGACGTCTCGTGTTTGCTGAATTGTCTCCGATCCTATGAGCTGCCACGTCACACTAACGCAACAAATAGTATATATTTTAAACAGAAGTTTGTGATTATAATTTTTTATATTCTATCACAATACAAGCTCTTTTTATTAATTTATTTAATTATAAGAAATATTTAGTTGTAATATAAATATAATATAATGTAGGTGGTCTCCACTCTAGCGACCATTAATCTTAGTGGGAGGTCTCCTGAAAGATAAAAAAAACATTTATAACACTGCATATGCTACTATGTATTTTGTTTGATCAAATAAATGGACCCGAATCTATTTTTATTAATTTCAGATCCATTATAAATTGTTTCACACTTGCTTGAAAACGTAATTATCATCTTCCTCCACAAGGCCCGCTACTCCCGACGTCGGGAGTAGCGGGCCTTGTGGAGGAAGATGATAATAATACGCTCCCTGCAAGCACAGAGGGCAAACAATCAATAATAACCTCAAAATATGTGATTCATTTCACATTTGAAAAGTCTACTATCCTAATTATGCTATCTTTATGTATTATTTGGCTGACTGTGATATATATATTGCAGGCTATGTGGATGATATCATCGAACCGAAAGAGACCCGACGTAGGATTTGCCAAGACCTTGAAATGTTATCAACCAAGAAGCTAAGCAACCCTTGGAAAAAGCATGGGAATATACCCCTGTAATGACCACACAATAGATTATATTATTATAGAAGTGATTCTCACATTGCTTTCCAAATGTCATGTGTGTGTAGTATTGGACAGGACTTTACTCAATAGTGCTTCAGTATCCGGGTAAATAATGGAAGAGAAAACAGCTTTTATTTATTAACTGTTTATTGTCGATTTATTCTCATGTTACTGATATACGTATGAATGTTGATGATAACCGAGGTAACACATGTTGGCTAAATGTTGTGCCGCCGTCGGAGATTTTGTCGGAACGTACCTTTAACCAAGATTTCAAGGGATTTCACGTGTATCATTTCGTCCCCTTGGATATGAAATGCAGATACACCCTTTCATATTCAATGGAATGAGTTTTTCTTACACTTACGAGCTGTTTCGTGATACATACAATTACACAGTCTGGGCAATAAAGACAATTCACAGCTGAAATTTTTATTTTTATCCTGACCATATACACAAAAACCGTAAGTGAGATTCCCGCTTAAACCATTATCCTGCTAAGTTAACCCTTTAAACCCTCACGATGCATTAAAGCATCTTTTGCATCTCTGAAGAATGACTTAATTTCCTGAAACCCAGTGGTTTTAGAACGAATATTTTCATGGAACTGTTGAGAATAACAGTTTATTTTTTCATTTGTCACCCACTTCAAGTCATCTTTATCCACTACAAGTCGAGAATTGTAGTGGATGAAGATGACAATGGGAAATTCAGGCTTGAAAGGGTTAATGTATTTAAATTTTTAACCACTTGGGATTGTCTCGCTAGCGTGATCCACAACCTCAAGTGGTTGCAAATTACTCATATTTGTTTAATTTGGGACCAAACATTTACAAATATTGGTGTTTAAACGTTTCTTTCATCCCCAATAAAAGTGATTCGGCTAATAAAAACGACTATTCGTTCCCTTGGATATGAAAGGGTGTATCTGCCTCTTTGTAAAGTGGTAGATACACCCTTTCATATCCAAGGGGACGTATTGTGGTGATTAGTAGACAAGGAGCTAACGTAGTCTGATGCTGTTTGTGTAAATAACTGTTTATGCAAGATTATTTATTAAGAATCACACAGTCTCCATGATTTTTTTTATTAAATGTGCTATGTCAAAGACTGCCATTACTTATTAAATATATTTTCATCTTGACAGAATTCAAATATAGATGTCGTTTTAGTTTTGTCACCACTCACTACTAGTAACATGTCTGTCTATATAGAAATACCGACATACTTTCAGATCGTAGGAAAACTCATTCTCGGACAGAAGTACAGTACTTTGCAAAGCCCAAATGCCAAACTGCTTTTCAAGTGAGCAGTTATTTATACTTTGCAAAGCAAGAGTAAAAGTATCCTGACCCTTTCAGCGCTGGGACCGTGTTTTTACGTCAGAATCTGCCGTCTGTAGATGGCAGATTTTGACGTGAAAAGACCCCACTGAAAGAATTAAAATATTCCTAATAGCCGTAGACCCACAACATAGGTATTCAAATGAATCAGAAAGAGCCAATCGAGACATTTATGACGATTTCAAACCCTTTAGTCTCCATAGTTTACGTAAAAAATGTCAGCGCTTTAAGGGTTAAATTATTTGCAAGATGTTGATGTTGATACTGATTAGGATAAAACATTGTCGATTTTTTAAGTATGGTAGGCCTAAATCGCGGCATATAATATTAAAACGTTGCATTGATAATAGTGTTCCACAACCTCAAGTGAGTGAAAATTACTTATATCTGTATAATTTGAGACGAAATATTTGCAAATATTGATGTTTATACACACATTTCGTTCCCATTAAGAATGATTTAAGCTGTTAAAAAAATGTATTAACCCTTAGAGCACTGAGCTATTCAATTTAAATTTTCGATCACTTGAAGTTGTGTCTCGCTACCGCGATCCACAACTTCAAGTGACCGAAAATTTGTGTGATTTGCGAAATTTAGGTCCCCAACATATATCAGTGTTTCAAGATTTAAAAGCATATTTCACTTTTAACTACTGATTATACAGGTGCTAATAAAACACAGAATGTCTACTGTAGTCGAGATCAGTGTCCTAAGGGTTAATCCTTTAACCGCCAAATTATTTAATTGGAATTTTCACCCACGTGAAATTGTGTCTCGCTGACGCGATCCACAACTTCAAGTGAGTGAAAATTATTAAAATTTGACAAAATGGAGGTCAACTATTTTCAAATCTTACTGATTGGTGTCACATTTTATCTTTAACATGATTAAAATGTGGTACTTAATTTTGCTAATAAAAGAAAGACAAACTGAACATATTCGGGACCGGCGGTGAAAGGGTTAAAAACGACTATAGTCGTGCTTAGCGTGTTAAGGGTTAATAGCTTGGTCGTAATGCCCCTTATGAACGCTGTACTGGCGGTTTTAGGACAATTTCTAGTGTTATTTTGTGAGTGTACGGCGTTCATACAGGGGACTGTGACCGAGGTATAACATATTTCTCATCGTGGACAAATTCAAATGCAATGTATATTATTGATAATTAACTTTTCTTAAGTGACATATGTTTTCTTCAATATGAATCTCCTGTGGCGAATGACTGATTAGTTTTCACCATGTTACCATTAGACGGGATGCATTGGCCGAATATTAGTTAAATGTTGCACCACCGTTTGCGACGCTGACTCTACATTCATTTTACTCCGCTAATTTATTGTATTTAAATTTTCACCCACTTGAAGTTGTCTGTCGCAACTTTAAGGGGGTGCAAATATGACTCATTTTTGTTTATTTTCAGACCAAATTTATGATGTTTAAACACTCATTTCATTCTGTAACTTGTAAACTGTAATTTAACCTGCCAATAAAATATATTTAAAATGACTCAGACATTTATGATGATTTCAAATTGAAAAAAACACCTTTGGTCTTCATGGTTTGTATTAAAGTATTTCGGCGCTTTTTAGGGTTAAACTGGTATCATGTGAGCCACGTGCCGTATTATGACTTGGTACCCAGCACACATGAGACGTTGGCCCAACGTTGTTTTACTGTTGTCCCAACATTAAACCAACGTTCGGCCACATCTCACACACACTGATACAGGACCACACATGCATGTTGCGAGGACGTGGAATAAAAAAGTAAAATATCTTAATTATGTTGGTTAATTCTTTTGTGACAACTTTCACATTTATGAGTTATTATGCGAAATCACAAAGATAAATAATTTCACTGACAATTTATTAGAAGTACACTGTCCCTACCAGATACCTTCTATATTCTAAGATTTTTGTTTAAAGACCTTGTCCACGATGACTGCAATGACTGTTTAGTTTATAAACACCAGGTGGTGTTTACCCTGCTGGGTTAATTTATTTAAATTTTCAACCTCTTCAGGTTGTGTCTCGCTACCGCGATCCACAACCTCAAAAAGTTGAAAGTTAGTAATGTTTGCTTAATTTGAGACCAAACATTTACAAATCTTGATGTTTAAACACCAATTTCATGGCGGGGATCGACTTTAGACGTCAGAATCTGACGTCTGTAGACGTCAGACTCTGACGACTAAAGTCGATCCCTGCACTGTAAGTGTAGAAATATTTCTAATGGCCGTAGACCCCTAACATAGGTATTCAAATGAATCGGAATGAGCTAACTAAAACAGTTATGATGATTTCAATATGAAAAACCCTTTGATTGCGATGTTTTTTTTACAAATTAATTCAACGCTTAATTTTTAGGGTTAAGATATTACTATCTATGCAACGAACGTGTTGTTTTCAGGTTATGCCCTTATCCCGTTTATGGGTCCCAGTGGATCACCACTTTAAAACACTAATATATACATTTGGATATTGACTAATCACTACTGCTTCACACTCTTGGCATGATTTTCCGAAAATATCATTTTGACATTTTATATCACATAATGAAAATATCGGCTGTTTAATGTTAATATAATATCAATTGGTTTGACAAAATTAAACAAAATTTCGCGTTTGTTATTCACAAAAATTATGCAATGAAGATATATTTCATAATCACCTAATGCATATTATCACCACCTATCTTGCTGGGTGCAAGGGATTATGACGTCGCCTCGGATGTCCGGACACCCGTTCATCTGTCCGCATAAGTTTCCAAAGCAGATCGCAGGAAACCCATGTGGGGATTTTTTTCATATTGCACACACGCATTAAACACATCCCTTAGGGGGTGTATATGTGCCTTTTGGGGGTTATGACTTTTGACCTATTTTTTCACCTATATATCTCTCAACCAAATTTTGTTTTAATATTGCTTATACCATGTAGACCATGACAGATAGCTGGACCATTACTATAAAACAAGACACATGTGCGGTTTCAGGTAGCGAATATGCCCTGGACAATTTCAACTCTACCAAATTCAAAATGACCTACTTGTGGTCATTATTAACTAATATGTGTCATATCTGGAAACCGTGTCAGACAGCTAGACCATTACTATAAAACAAAATGTGCTGTTTCATGTAGGGATATGCCCTTCAAAATTTAAACTTGATCAAATTAAAACTGGCCAACTACCAGCCATTATTAACTTTAATATGCCCGACATCTGGCAAACCGTGCCAGATAGCTAGACCATTATTGCCAGCTCATAAAACAAAATGTGCGGTTTCGGGGAGGGATATATAAATTTATACACATATGGCCCAAAACTACCACACTTACAAGCCCTTTTGGTTTCTATGCCCTGGTGACCTCGAAATTAGGTCACGCACATTAGGTAAAAACATGAAAGCCTGAAATTTAGCACACATAACAACAATACATCAGCTTTTAGTATGTTATTAGGTGAAAAACTAAGATGACATATCTATGAGGCCCACAGTTTTCAAGCAAATCCCGTGTCATCTTTGCATTACATTAATTTGCTTGAATTTCACGAGTGTGTTATTTTCAGTTAGCACATCAATGCACGCAGTAGTAGTCGTTTATTCACTTCGAAAAATGGGAGATTGTCAAAAAACTCTCTCAGGAGTCGCTTTCATGACAACCACCCATAAAACAAAATACAGTATTACAATACAAGACGACATATATGATATACAAATATATATTGTTTCACAAAATAAGGATGATTGATGCGGAATGATAAGGACGCAGACAGTGCTAGGCAAATGGTGATGGTCTCATACATGAGAACAATTTGCTCCTTCCAGTTAACAAGATTTTGCATGCAAATGAGTCGATTTTAGTTCCTGTCTGATAGAAAGTTTATGCTAAATCATAAAATGAATATTTCATTGGCTTGCATCATTTACTATTGAAAATTGTATTTATATGAAGTTATATAGCCAACTGATCTTACTAAAATACAAAAAAATATTTAAACATTTAGAAGCTCTGAAAAAAAACGTGTATCTTCAGGTGGTATAGTGCCATGTGAACAAAGCTGTTTGCAATATACAACACTTTATACCGCAAATACCGACCTGCCCGTTAGTGGGATCAAAGCCTAATCCAGGGCACATGAAAGACACCGACTTTAATTCGTATCTGGATTCGCCTGCAGCACCGATTGTCTGCCTAACGCGGGGCCGACTGCATCAACATGTGGCTCAATGCTGTGCTAACATTCAATTGTGCAAATAGTTGGTTAGGTTATATCTGTATCCTTCAAAATTTTGCTAAAAAATGTTCTTAATCACAGTGTCGATGACACAGAAGCTCATCCCTAATTAGGGCAAGTTGATTACGAATTAAAATGTCTGAAAACCGTGAGGAAGCTCTATGCACAGGCCCCATGCAGCTCTCTCAAACAAACCAAACAGAATTGATATTGGATAAGAATTGAGAGAGGAGAAGCATTTCCTGTGAATTGCGGACAGAGTACCCTAATTGGGTTTTAATTAGGTCATTAGTTAATTAGGCCTACCAATTAAAATTTCTAAAATCCGCGAGGAAGTTCAATGCACATGCCCGAGCTCTTTGAAACAAACCAAACAGAATTGAAATCGGATAAGAATTGAGGGAGGAGAAGCATTTATTGTGAATTGTGGACAGACAACAGACGCAACACGATGGCATAAGCTCATCTTAAGCCTAAAGGTCAAGCTGAAAATCTGAAAATTTTTAAAAAATGACATCTTGATCTGCGGGATACACTGCTTCATACAAAACAAATTATCATAATTGCTGTTATCCCACGGAATCCCTTTTGTAAGATAAATTGTTTGAATTTGACGAACATATAGTAGGCAAAAATGTGCTTAGACATAAGAACACCTCGATTATTCTATATGCAGTGTGTGATAACTCCCATTATATACACAAATACAGAATACGTTACTTTTAGTTCTGATGATGATTTTGCGTCTGTTTAAGTATACTGTAATAGTAGATATAATAAGTCTGTTGACAATGACACACACAATTTATTTTATTGCCAAGGTTTATTTAAAAAAAAACATTGAATAATTTTTGAACATGTACACACTACTCTTTTTATTAGGAAAAACAATAAAATAAACAAACATAATATTTTGAAAAACCTTTATATCTCATATACTGCAATGTATCAACATTGAAAAAACAATAATATATTTCGTTTTGCTTGTTTTTATTTTGTATAGTATTTGTACAAAAATGCTCAATACATATGAGATAAATTGGGAAATGTTTAAACTTTAGAAAAATGTAACGTATTCTGTTTTGTTTTTTGGTGCTTTTTATTGTTTATTTAAAAAAATGATACAAATTTATGTTTTAGATAGACTTCGTATCTCATTTTTTTAGGACAAGAAAAAGAATCTATATTTTAAAATACAGTTGAGGAAAGAGGTCTAGTGAGAAGTTTATTTTTTAATCTGTAGCTTGTGGAAAAGTCTTGAACAGAAGTGGCGGGCTTTGCTCATATCATGTATGCTTACATTCACTTTGTAGGCCCTGTGATGTTGATAGACATAGGCCTACATAAATAAAAGCTATTGCACTCTACTGTCCAATATCAATGAATCAATCAATAAAACGTCTATAACGCCTAAATCCTAGAGGACCGAGCTCAGTCTTGCACAAATTCTTAGGATGATCATACCGTAATCCAAGGAACGCCAGTTAGCCTACGAATGGACACAGGCAGAATGAATGCGCCGATTGACAGGAAGTCAATGATTTATTATATATGAAGAGAACAACTAAAACGTGAAGTCTTGGCTAACACCCTAGCAAGGCAGTTCTGAACGCGTTGTAATCTGACGATGTCTTTTTCTGGAATGGGGTGAAAGAGGTATAATTAATATTCCAATTTGCTACTGAACAGTGCCACTGCAATTTAAGCATACATCAATTAAGATTATTTCTTTTATTAATCCTATACCTAGCATGTATGCTTAAATTTGCTCTGTAGGCCCATAATGCTGATTGTCATGTATACAGGAATATTAGCATGTGGCCTGTTAGATTCACACGCATGCCACTTATTTGCAACCAACACTGATTGAAAATGCGTGCTGTGAGCTTGGAGCGGACAGTACAGTAGCATGCTGAGTCGTCAATTTGGGTTAATGTGAATTTAATAGTTATGCTGTCAAACATGGTTCAATTAAATCAACACGCTGAGACATTTATGGAAGCAAAGATAAATCTTGCGCCCTGACCCTCCCACTTAAAATAAAAAGTTTTCGGAATATAGAGGGAAAACAAAGCTTCACATTGGGAGCAGCGCCATGATGATATTTTGTGAAGCATGTGATAATGCTTGTACCGCTCAGAGAATAAAACCCCGCAACTATGAGCTTGAAAAAGTGAGATAATTTTTTCTTCCACAAAAATGTGTTAACCCCCTTAATGCCTACCCCTCCTCCAAGACAAAATCTTCAAAAATGTTTTTTAAACTGCGATAATTATAAAATTTTAAGAATAAAATGAGCAGGTACATACTGCTTTTTGGATTTATGGAGCAGATTACATAACTTATATTCACCATAATTATTTAAATATTTCAGATGTGCTCGGGCGTCGGACTGACACACAACGATTATCTTTGTAACTGACTTTATATAATTATTTGTAAAATCTAAAAATTTACAAAAGGTTTTTCTTGTTCTTTTTAATTTATTTTGATTGGTGGATTGTCTGTTTCTGGCCAGGAGTAAGATTTAGAAGCTGCTGTATTCTTGAGCAATGGCGTATTTAGCGTGCCATCATAAGCTCCAAAAACACCACCTGTTGCAGTAGAAAAATCAAGTATGATATACTATTTTAAAAACTAAACTCACATATTATCAATTTTGCTACTCCACTAACAAATAATGGTTATATAAAGAATAGTGTTTACAATATAATTTTGTATTATTATATCATAACAGTACAATGCAAATAATATCTGGTTATAATAAACAAGTAGTTTTCTTTAACTCTATCATCGCAAGGACTGTCTGTAGAAGTCAGATTCTGACGTATAAAGACTGTCCTTGCAATGAAAGAATTGAAATATTTCTAATGGCTGTAGAAAACCCTTTGATTTCTATGGTTTTACAAAAATATTTCAGCGTTGTAAGGGTTAACTCACCTGTATGTATGAAGAGGATTTTATTCCCATTAAATCTCTGAGGATTTTCTTTTAATTCCTTTACCAAACCCAGTGCAGCTTTCCCTGTGTATGTTGCATCCAAAATAATGCCAGTCTTTCTTGATACATCACAGATAAAATCTGTGAAATACAATACATGCGGTATGAAATACAAAGTCATTCAACACTGCGATGGTAATGTTTCAACATTTTGTGTGTATCTGCTAAAAGCATACAATTTTACAACTACTAATGACCAAGTTTACTACATCAGTTTTTTTTTTTTAATTATATCTGGATATGATTGTACATATATTCTAAGTGTGTCCGCATAAATGCAGAAACAAAAAGTCATCCCCTTCGTAGCCATGATTACCCAAGGGAGCATGGATATTACAATTTACCCATTGAGGACCAGTCCCAGATGTGTTCGGGATTATTCCTGCTTGCTCCCCCAAGACCCGTACCGGATTTGTCCCGGACTGAAAAAACTATAATACTATGACGTCATCAATTAATCAGGTCTCGGCAAGACAGCTGCATCAATTTAATCAGGTCCTTAACGGGGGTAACCTTAGTCATAAGGAATTGATTATCAGTATTTTTCATTCATTTGAAACCCAAATGATGAAAAACTATTTCTATTATGACAAATAAAGATCATAATAATATGGGAGATATCCATTTTGCATATACATGTATATAAGAACTATGTTTCGTCATTTGAAGCTGACGATTGTGTTAGCAATTTCAGCTTCTAATGAATCAAAAATAGAAATAAATAATTCAGAGGCACCAGGGTTAACCCTTACAGGAGTCGACCTTAGTCGTCAGAATCTGACGTCTGTAGACGTCAGATTCTGACGACCAAAGTCTATCCCCACACTGTAAGAGTAAAAAGATTTCTGATGGCCGTAGACCCATAACATAGGTATTCAAATGAATCTGAAAGAGACAACTAAGACATTTATGATGCTTTCAAATTGAAAAAAACCCTTTGATTTCCATGGGTTATATAAAAATAATTCAGCAGCACGAGGGTTAAAGGATGCCGTATATTCACTAAGTACTATCTCCTTTAGCAGGATAAGGCATTTGGGTATATTTGGTATACTAACCAAGCTCATCATCTGATGATATACCATAACCACGTCCTTTGTGACCTTCCATAACATCCATTAAATCTTCTGATTTCACATCTTTGATGTTTAGTTCCTCATAGGTTTCATTGGCATGGTCATGGAAATATTGAGCGTTATCACAAACTGCAATGGGATGAATTCTGTAACAGTAATTCAGTGTATTCCATTCATTTGTTGCAATTTATTGACATATCTAACATTAAGCCACCTTTAGTTCATAAGGTCTAGAAAAGATGCCTCGATATCACATATTTTGAATAAAATCCACTACACTTTTTGCCACAAGTACCCACAGTCTCCGACCGACCACATGAAAGACGCCGCTCTCAATTGGTGTCTTAGAGTGAGGACATGGGGGGAGGTTAACCTGCAGCACTGATTGTCTGCCCAGCGCTAGGCCGAAGGCATCAACATATCATGGCCCAATGTTATGCTTACATTCAACCATTCTTTAGGTATGTTCGGATTTTCCATGGATTTTAATAAATATTGATAAAAAATGATTTTAAAAATCTGCTAATTTTGAAAGTTAGTGCATTGAAGATATTTTAAATAGAAAATTCAAATGATAATAGTACTACTATAATACATTTTGTAATGAGCTATCAATCAAAGAACGTTGGCAACACTGTTATGTATTGATATGTATAAAAATATAGCATACTGTGACTTCTTTATTCTGTCAAAAAAGATTAGCGTTGGATAGACTTATGATGAAATTAAACGATTTTCACTACAAGACACCCATCCTCTTGAAATGTAGGTTATATTACAGGGCAATACCCAGGGTTTGACCCAAGGGGATCATTCATAATGGGCCTTAGGCCTATCATATCAAAAGTAACTAAGTAATGGGGCCCCTAGAAACTGCATGGGTTTAGGCTTATACTTACTTGAGTTTAGAACCAGTCAGATAGTTTCCGATGGACAAACCTTCTGCAGTGCCTCCACTACCACATGCAAACACAATATCTGTTATATTATCTAGTGTGCCCTGCAACAGTACAGAACCCAATGAGAATATATGAGTCAAGATAGATCACTGATGACATGTACATGCATTAATTTTTAGATGATATATGCATGCATTGATTTTTAGCCCCCAGATACGCAGTGATTAAAGAGCATATATGTACAATTTTGGTATTTTATCAATGTCTTTTATGCACTATATGTATTGTATTTGATCTACTTGTTTCTATGCGCAAAATTTATTATTTATTGACGATATCATATTGAGCCATGATCATGAAAATATAAAGTACTATTTACACTTTAAGTACCACTTCAATGACAGTTTTGAGCTACCCCAGGTAACATACTATAAGGTTCGGGTATTTATCTGAATAAGATGTGCATTATACTATATTTGTCATCAACTCGATTAATTTCTTACTTGAGCCATAAGTTCCCGGAAACCTTCAACATAGCCAAAAAAACCAACAGAAGTGGAACCTCCAACGGGCAACAAATACGCTTTCTCTCCAGTTTCTTCCCTGCACAGAGTAAGACATGTTTTCTATAATAAAGTAAAATCGGCAGTTTTTATATCAAACTGCTCTAATGTTGAAATTGGCAGATATGTCTATACCATTATTACCAGTCTCATCATTTTAGGCATGTGTGTAAAATTCACAGTTTTTAAAGATAAGAATCCTGAAATATTGCTACTATAATATAATGGAGGTTTGTAGCTGCATGAGACACAACATGCCAGTCTGATAGGAACGTTATAATTACTGTGTGACATACATATAAATTATCTTGGACATGTCGAAAAATCCTATTTTTTGAATTGGCAGTACATGTACTGCCTCGCAAAGCCAAATTGTACTAACGGCCTACTTTCCAATTAAACAGTTGTTGCTGTTTGCCTCTGGACTGCATAAAGCATAGTTTCACATGACATGTTTAATAGTATTATTGGGGGGGGGTATGGCCATTTTGGCTAAATGTCCATTGTGTGTAAACCAGAGGCAATAAGATTTAATTCACAAATCAGTATGACCCCGTGCTTATTTGTGTGGGCCAATAGAACTCATGGAGAGTAAATAATAAATTCATGTAGATATAAGTTTTAAAAGTCACCTGATTTTCTTGGCTAAACGTTCCATGCGTGGTTTCAAATTTGTCTCATATGGGGCCACACGAGGGGTATAGTAAATGTCTGCACCAAACATCCGGTTTAGAAACATATTACCTTCACAGCACTTTTCATTGAAGTCCTACATGTAAATAGAATTAATTTAGGAAACAATTTTTTGCATTGATCCTTATACTGCTGAATTGTTTGCTTTTATTTTTCAATCATTCGGAGCGAGAATTGCTAAAGCAATTTCCAGCTTTAAATGATGAAAAATATTTACATTTATTTAACCCTTAAAGCGTTGAATTTTTTATGTAAACCATGGAGACCAAAGGTTTTTTTTCAATTTGAAATCATCATAAATGTCTTTGTTAGCTTTTTCTGATTCATTTGAATACTTATGTTATGGGTCTACGGTCATTAGAAATATTTTTACTCTTACAGTGCGGGGATCGACTTTAGTCTTCAGAATCTGACGTCTACAGACGTCAGATTCTGACGACTAAAATCTATCCCCGCGCTGTAAGAGTTAAAGAAGAATAAACATCTCCAATATTGAATTGTTGTATTTACCAAGCATCTACCAAGAATTGGTTTATCAAATTTAGTGATACATGTATTTCTATTGATCTAAAACATGTTTGACCCATATAGGGGCCTATATACGATTCAACATGTTCGAGCAGCACAAGGGCTAATCATATACAGAAAAAATATGTTAACTACAAGTATTTACACACTTCTATAATATTAAAGTTAGTGGTATATACTCAAAACAATCAACTAAAAATTTCATATAAACCTAGTCTGCATGTATATAATATTTTGTGGACAGCTTCAAATGACCTGCAAGAAAATTAATTATCTAATTACTGAGCAGCAATCTACCACAATATATATATTCTGATTAATTATATATATATATCTGCTGAGACTTTGAGGTTTGATAACTGTTTAGGAAGACAAAGGCTAAACTGCCTTGGGATTAAAACTTGAAAACTCTCACAATGCATCAAAGCATAATTCCTTACACCTAGGGGTTTTAGAACATTTTCTTAGACATAACAATAACTTTTTTTCATTTGTCACCCACTTTTAATCATCTTCATCCACTACAAGGCGAGAATTGCGACAACAATTCGCGGCTTCTAGTGGATGAAGATCACAATGTTGAATTGAGCTTGAAAGGGCTAACAGCAATATTCAGCAGACATTATGCTGCAATAGTCAGCACAGTGAAATTAATTAATTATTATGAACCAAAACGGATATATGTGACAATTAAATGCAATCGTTGCTAACTTTTTGCAGCACAATTAACTTTGAATGGAAATAAATAATCTTAGAAAAGTTGAGAGCAGTAAATACTTACATCATCAATGGCTCGGAGGAAAAGGTGACATTTCATACCCAGTTGAGCAGCTGCTGAGGCTGTGGCTCGGCAATGGTTAGATTGATGACCTCCACAAGTTATAATGTGCTTACAGCCCTGTTGTAGAGCATCAGCGAAAATAAACTCCAGCTTCCTAACCTGCGGCAGAAATTGAGACGTTTATTTCACTTGAATAGGAAATTAAAACATAATTTATTTATCCACTGATATCCCCATTTGAAACATAATTGATATACCTAGGCTCTGTAAGAATTAATATACATGTATAACTAATTTCACTAACTGTATGTCAAATTAACCCTCTGTGTCCTGCTGAACTGTCAATTAGTATTTCTCAGTCTTTTTGACAATAAATATTTCTATCTTTTAAAAATAGATATTTCCCAAAATTGAATTATCATAATAACTGGGCATCAAAACATTTTATCCATTTCATGGCATTTCGATGGCATTTTATTGGGACTGGAATTTGCTTGAAAAAATATTGATCACATCTAGCTGGACAAGGGTCAAAATATCATGTAATAAAAACACACCTGTGTCACAGAAAAAACATAATGTATTTTCCCTTTGAGCCATGCCAACATATATTTCATGCACCATCGGGTACATTTTTCAAATAAGTTTTATTCAAAATATACATGGTATATTCCATCAAGAAAATAGTCAATTTTAAAGGGACTAGCCCAGGCTAAAATCATAAAAAAATCGGTGATTTTATTTTGGCTTCCTAATATGACCATGTGATGTAAACATGTCCATAGACTAGAACTGCAAAAGTTTTTAATTTTTGTGCTGCGCACCTACCAGTTAGGCTAGATATAGAGACAAAATTCCTGATTTCTAATTATTGACAACCATGTCAAAAATAAGAAAAAAAATTTTTTTGAAGTTCTAGTCTATAGACATTTTTACATCATATGGTCATATTAAGAAGCTAAAATAAAATCACCGATTTTTTTATGATTTTAGCCTGGGCAAGTCCCTTTAAGCTTTACTTTGATTTACTTTAGAATGTAGCCCTCTCACTCTAATCATGACTATAGTCGTTTTTAAATCTGTTTTATTAGCCGAATAAATCACTGTTATTGGAAACGAAACCTGTTAAACATGCAATTTGCCTTATATCTATCATGTCCATAGGGCTACCGACCCGTGGCAGATCCAGAATGTGCAAAAGGAGGGGGCGTAGGCCATATTTTGTCTGAAAAAAGGGGTGTTAGATTCACTTTCTTCAAAAAAATGCATAAAAATGCAATATTTTCACCAATAATGGGGGAGGGGGGGGCGTACGCCGGGTACGCCCTATGCTGGATCCGCCACTGATAATAGCTTATTTGTTGGGTCTGTTGGAAAGGTATATATAATTATAAGGCTATATAGGCCTAACCCAGTTGAGCAGCAACATTGACCTAAAGTTGGTTTAATGTCATCAGATACATCTGCGATGTTGGTGCAGCAATGGGGCGATGTCTTGTGCCTGCTGCTTACATACCTTATTACCAGATAGAGTACTTCCTGTCATATCATCTCTTTTGATATAAATTTCATGATCAGATGTAACTCCTGGTAAATGCCAATGATGAATGGGGGTGTTTGGCATCGCTAGCTGTAAAAATAAATGTATAATTTTATGCACATACTGTAGGTGGATTGGGTGTTTAACTCTCCCCCCCCCCCGCTAAAAATTTATAATCTCATTTAGCATGTTTAGGGGTTTTCTTATGAACTGGTTATACACTAAGGGACAAACAGTGCCCAATATGCCTCGGATTGCAAACACATTCTCACAAGTAAAATATAGTGCAACATAATGGGGTTTTTGAGTTTTTTATAGGTTATAAAAACCTATAATTGAAAAGGTAACCTATTTTTTCTGGAAATATCCTATAGAATAGACCTGGAGGCCTAAGCCTTAAGTCGCTCCATTTACGACCTAGGCCTCCAGGTTAGGTAGATTCAATAAAATTTTTAATTGTCCAATAAAATTATGCTGAGCCTTTTTTCGTAACTGCCGACATGCTAAAAGAAATATTTGACCACATTTCACAGTTTTCACTGAGCAAGAAAAATGCTGTGCTAGATCAAAATCTGTGCTAAATTATAAAAACGTCCAAAGATGGCACCTAAATGCTGCAAATTGGTTAGAGGGATACAGAATCCAAAACATCACCCAGACACTTGAAGCGGCTCAAGAAAACTACTGAGGTGTTGTCGCTGTTGAGAGTTCTAGCTTTTAGATACGTCAGGGTACCCAACGAGTGCCCCACAATACAGTAACAGTAGCAAATATACCAGATATGCACATAAGGCGCCCCCTTGGATATGAAAGCGTGTATCTGCCACTTTACAAAGTGGCAGATACACCCTTTCATATCCAAGGGGACGAGGAATCAGAAATTTTGATGGATTCTCATCCTTGTGGATATGAAACTTCCATTTTCACCCTCGTTGCGCCCCATGAGGAAGCGTAGGGCAGACAAACAAAACTTCACCCTTTTACCCTGGGCAAACTAGTGCAGCCTTCCCCAGGTATCTCAATTCTTCTAGATACCCACATTGTTCTGTCCAAACGATCTTAATACTGTCCTCCAGAATTTCCTCATAGACATAGTCTTTCATTTGTTTGCATTTTCTTACAAAAAATGGCATATGGGTAAAAAAATTATCAGAAGGGGCCACAGCATGCCTATTTATCTCTTCAAGCATTTGTTGCAGCTACCATAAAATTAAATGCGAGAGCTGGCGTGATTTTTTGTAATTGCGAGAAATCTAATATAATAATGGGAACCCCAAGAACAGGTGATAAAAGTGCCATTCGAAACAAATAACTCTTTTAATTCTACAATGATGGCTTCATTTCTACCCGTAATAGTGAGCAAAAAGAACAAACAAACAAAGAAAAATATGTCTTTTATGGTAATCCTGAAAAAAACACCAGAAAAACACCAAAATGACGTCTTCGAACATAGGCCTACCTATCCAGGTCTACCTATAAAACCGTTATATAGGCTTTTTCCAGAAAAATATAGGTTACTTTTGCAAATATAGGTTTTCAAAGGTTTTCATATGTTTATAGGTTTTACTTTGATGCCTGGGTGATTCATTAGACTAGTAGGCCTAGGCCCATTAGCCTACTGAAGAGCTATAATATAGCATAGGCGTCTCCATCACCATCCGATCGGGGCTAACCTGATTAATTGACTGCAAGCAAGCCTGCATAATTCACAAATATAGTACGTTTTATTTGTTATAAATGATAAAAAAACACAGAACCTTCACGCGATGTTTCGGAGTCACAACTTGAGAAGATTTCGGTTGTTTCACCCATTCTGGTGGTGAATATTCTGACACAGAATTACTCAATGTGATCTCAGAACTGAAATATCTTCCACCAAGACGTGGAATTTCTGCCATTTTGTTTGCTACGTGTCTAATTATTCTATTCATTATCTATTTCAAAAGAAAGATTTCCCCCTGTTATCAAGAATTTACATGTAGATCAGAACTGACATGCTTATCTAGAGGCACATTGAATCAATAATTATAAGCGACTTTATCACAGTTTATCAACTGAGAGTCCATGATCAGGGAATTCCTATTTGGAGTACCGGGGTATTCCTACAGGAATTACCCTCAGAGAGTTATTTTTAGAATGCAACTAATGGTAGAAAGTATCACGATGAAGAACAGAGAAAAATAACACTGGTCCAGAGGGAGGGTGCCGGTAAACAACGAAAAGGGATACAAAAGCAAACTAATAGGTGTAAAACATATATATGTAAATTTTAGAGCATAAAGTCTGCAGTGCTGAAATTATCAATACATGTAGCTCATCTCAACAAAACATGTTGCATCGTTTTCTTTAGAAAATGAGGTAATCCAATAGTGTCAAAGGAGAAAAAAAATGGCCATTACTGGAGTAGGCCTATAAATGCTCAGTTGCGGATCCAGGATCTGAAAAGGAGGCGCCCAGGGTTTTGGGGGCTTGCCCCAAGATTTTTTTGTAAATTGAAGCCAATTTATGGGACTTTGCCGAAAATAGGGGGGGGGGGCGCCTCCTGCGCCACCCTCCTGTACCCGCCACTAATGCTTTAGGAATTATATCTTTATTCATACCAAACTTTGACCTATACAATTTATAGTATTTGAATAGACGATTATTATAAAATTAGTGAATGCTCTGGCAATTAGTTACGCTTTTACACCCCTTTTTAATGAAAAATTGATAAGATGTTGATTGTGTCATAGCCTATGTAGGCTTGCTAGCCCAAGAGATAATGAATAACGAAGTGAAGTTTAATGTTATTTATTTAAAGCCTTATAGGCTTACAATTGTCAGTCTTGTTTATGTTTACACTTATACCCCAAGTGGCTCTTCTATGTAGGCTAAACCCGCAGTAGGCTACCTTCTAGATATATATAGGCCTAGCCTTCGCCCACTGTTGCTGCACAGTTTATTACTCCTTTAAATTATTTTATTTTTTTATTATTTTTTGCGTTGATGGAGGCTTCTGGACAAACAATTGCATTGATTTATATCAAACTTGAAACTTTATAGAGCTATGTAGTAATTCATGTGTATTTAGGTAGTGCATTCCACAGCCTATTGGCCATATGTAGGAAAATGAGTTCAGACTATGGATTGTTGTTAGAAATCCCTCTAGATGAGATGGAGTCAGAATGTTCTTAATTTTGTATGTATTGATTTTTGTATTACTTTTTATTTTTATTTCTAAACTGTGAATTTTAAATTTACAGAATTTGAGTGAGAGAGTCTGAAATATATATTATAAAAAACTAAGCAAACTACTTTTTTTCTTATTTTCTTATTTTATTTGTGTTTCTACCTCAAAAAATCTCAAACAAGTTTGCAGAACTGAAAATTACACAGAATGAAGCGCTCTAAAAATAATCATTCTGTATAGTTATAGTCTGCTCTATGGTAATAACTTCTTAATCTAGGCCTATTTGGTTGGTTCTCTTTTTTCCATTTTTTTTGCATTTGTGCACTATAATTTAATTTTGTATCCAGATAGACGCAAAAATTAAAAAGCTTTACATTTGATTCTGAATTTAGTATAAAATCATTGATTTCACTATGCTATGTTGCATGATAAGCTATTTTTAAAAGGTATTTAAAATGCATTAAACACTGATATGGTTCGTTAAAGATTGCAAAAACATGTATCATCATTTATCAGTGTCACGACTAGAATCTTAACAAAAGAATAATAATATCACAGGGATTCTTTTTGTGATCATTTTTTTCAATTTATTTAATTAAATATATATCTTCATCTCTAATCCATCAACATTTTCACTATACCTGCACTGTATATTATGAATGCACTTAGACATTTTACCAGTGAATATTACAATTTTTACAAAATATAATTATTCGATTTGTCCTTCATCGTCCTCAAAATCCAAGATCGCCCGCTGGTAATTGTTAATATTCAGCATGGGAAAGTTCATAACCCATCACACTTTGCCGCACATGAGGTGCGCTACACTGTTGTTGGTGTGTCGTGTTACGATAAAATATACTGGTACCTGTTTGAAGACACACTTAGACATTGACCCAATGTTGATGTAATGTTGGGCTGACGTTCCAGACGATAGCTCAGCAATTGACCAATTTTTGTGGCATATAAAAGTTGGCTTTTAATGTTGGTCCACTGTCTTCGACACCGCCCTAACCTAAAGTAGTGAAGCAAAGTGGCAAAGTGCACAGGTCTACTAGGCTAGTAGAAGAAGGGTTTCCAGTAGGGCTCTGCGGCCTAGCTGTGTGCATGATGTGCACCTGTGGAGTGATACTTCTAATCCAATCACAACTCTATTTGAGGGTAGGAGGTAGATAAATAATCCTGATTTAAAAAAATTACCATGGAGAAATACAGACCCAGAAAACACGAAACAAATTTAACAATATTTAGAAAATGTTAGACTAAATATCTGATAATATGTGTAAAAAACATTTAAAAAAAAGTGTCGGGTCAACAGAATATTATAAAACATTAAATAAAAACATAATGAAAAACATTGTGAAATATTTTTATGATATCAAGGATAAATATTTGTATAAACATTGTTATGATATTTTTTAACATGGTATGTGATAATTTTCAATTATGTTTTATAACGTTTTCTTGACCCGACGTTTTAATATCTGTAAATATTTTGTTTTGCATTATGACAATGTTCATAACAAACATTTTCTTCATATTATAAAAACATGTGATATTATCATTATAATACGTCCTTTTCTACGTTCCTCGTTTTCCTAAGATGTCATAATACGAGTGGTTGTAATATTAGTAGCTACTATTATTCAAACTACAACCCTTTAAAACACATTTGTCTAAAAATGGTCTCGTACTTATATTAGGAAAACGAGGAACGTAAAATACGACGTACAAATAATGATTATAATAAAATGTTTTTCTGATATGAATAAAATATTTGCTATGAACATTACCATAATATAATACAAAAATATTTACAAATAATAAACTAGTAGGCCTAGGGGTTTTCACAATAATCTCGGATTTTTGGGTTAATAATATCTAATTGACAAAAGAACAAGTGATAGACAGGGATATATCCTAACCAATCTAATAAACATGGCTGTCAAACTTTTCTCAACGGTTTCTATTGTGTTTTTCCCCGTAGATTTCAAATCTCCCAGATACCATTCGAGATTTTGCATATTTAATTAGCTAATCAACATATTTCCAAAATGGCCGCCGAAGAAAAGTAATCGGCTATCAATACAGTTCCGGCAATCCTAGAAATGTTTTTTTTTCCCTAAGTTCGGGTTTTGAGAACCCATAATGCAGTTTTGACGACAATATTAATTTTGTGGTCATTGGAAGGTCATAGGTCACGTGACCATTGAAATACAATATCCAACATTCACGTTTTAGCAAAAAGTGCACAGCTTAACCTTTTTGGATAAAATTATGATTTGAATGCCTGATAATATATATTTAATTTCAGAGAGTTACATCTTATACACAACACTATATTTAATAATACAAGATAGCCGCCATAATTTAAAATGGCCGCCAGCCGAATCCAAAATCAGGATATCTTAGTTTTTGGATATCATATCTAAGCGATCTTAGTGGCTTGATAAGGGTTTTTTAAGACCAAGGAATACAATGCCAAACATCATTATATTGTCAATTGATTTTTAGAGGTTTTTGAAGTGTTTCTGATCTCTATAGTTTGATATTTTGGCAAAATTGTGCGATCCATCTACGCCACCATAGTTATATTTGAATGACTTCCTCCCAGAATGAGTTTATCATCCGCACACTGTTCTGAATTCACATACTAACATGATATAAAGTTAAACCATATAAATTACATGTGTATGACAGCGACAAAATAGGTAAATAAACATCATTTACATTACAATACGGCACTGTTATGTTGTAGAGTATGTAAAACTACTAGCCAGGGGGTTAACATCATCTTTTCTGGAAAACTGACAGTCTGACACGGCGTGTTGTAAAAGGTTGTGCACCTGAAATGATATCTACATATATTTAGGATCACAACCTAGGTGCACAACCTTGCAAATTGACTAATGGAAATTGACAAGAGGCCAATAATGGCAGTTATTACCGAGAAATCTTAATTTGTCAATATCTCGGTCAATATTTAAGATAATTTGCTTTTAAAGTTGTCTAGACCTATCTTTTTAGGGTCAAGGATCAATATAGAGCCAAACCTGAAGTGATTTTATGTCTTCTTAACAAGATAGTACACAAAGCCATGCATTTGATAGTGTGAAATTAATGTTTTGCGCTAGATATTATTAATCTCGTTTGATAAGAAAACATTTGATGTGATAACAATGGTAAGTTTATTGAATAGAAGCTAACATAAGTATTAATCCTTGTTGTGTTACATCACTTGTTACAATAATCACTTCAAAACATAATTAGCCTAATGTTACATGAAGCAAAAATTAAGAGCGCTGAAAATAATACTGTCGAAGGAACTAGTGTTTGCAGGAAGCAACATGCACACAACTACATTGTATATCGATTATAAGATTATTGAAAGTGAATGTGCTTAAAAAAGGATTATGTGTTGTGTTGTGCAAAGCTGCATTTTCTTGGGGATCACCGACAGTCACATCATAATTAGCAGGGATTTCCCTTCTCTCACACCAGCAGTTCTTGTTGCAACCCTTCTTGCAGGGATAAAATTTTGTGAATCATATGTGGTGGCGACGGTAGGTTTGTACATGTCGACTGAACAGGAATCAGCTTGCCATTTTCAACAACCCATCCATAGTCCTAAGGCTTGAGGATGGCTTGGCTGCATGCTTTTATTGCTGTTGGAAGGCATTTTCATTGGGTGGCAACAACTTTAGCAGTGTTGGCCTTTTAATATTATTTAAGAACGTTTTGTCTCTGAGCGTATCAATATCACAGCCTTCTCTTGTTGAAATATGAGTTCCCAAAAATCAGCTGTGACTGGTCACACACATATACCGAGATTTCAATGGGAGCACCATCATCAGCAAAGTCTACCAGTGTAGTTATATCCTTCAGCCAACTTTAACATGTCAGTAGAGAATAAATAGCCGATGGTATCTCGTCCGTTGATAATGTGAATAAATGACAGTGCCCTAAAGTTTGCATGACCCATTGCAGCGGCAAAACTCGTGAATGGATAGCTGTCTTGAGATGAACGATCAATCACCAAAATTTTATATACAATGGAATGTATGTGTAATTAGTACACTCTGTTTTATCCACCACCTAAGTGAAATTTAGTTGAGCAAATGGAAGGATCACTTTGTTCCTCCTGGTACCATGTCTGACATAGAAAATCAAGAAAGCGAGTCTTGTTGGAAAAACTCTTGAAAACCACTTGGATCGCTCCCTGCTAGCTATTTTGCTAAGTTCAGCAGAGCTTCTGGTTTTGATGTGAAAGAAATGGTGTCCAAAGCTGCCATTACTTTGAAGATCATAATTATAGGAAGCTCTTGTCACCCGTGAATGACTAGACTCAGTACCAGAAACCAAAATAGTATATAAGCGAAATTGATTCGTCTGACAAGAGTAATGACATTTCTACTCTTCGGCAAAAATCACACAAAAAGGAAGTGGTGGAGACATTGACATTAATAACATTGTTGGTGATCATGAAAACGGAAATAGCATGATAGCTGATGCTGCCATGGTGCTCACATTGAAATAACGGTAGATATGTATGACCAGGCAAAGTAGCTTCTTATGAACACAAAATCCAACTTCGAAGGCTGTGATATAGCTATATATACTTCGATTCATCAAGTTTTATAATAACAAATCACTGCTGAAATTACTGCCACCCTCTTGCTTTAGAACATAATCTAAAGCGGGCAGCATTGGCAACAGCACTTGACAAGTCAGCTTACATCGCCAAGCTTACCTGCAAGCCTGAGGACTATGAACGGGTTGTATAAAATGATAAACTGATCCCAGGTAAATCTACAAACCCACCAAGGCCACCATATATGACACACACAATGACACGTAGCTGCAAGAAGGGTTGCAACAAAAAATGCTCGAGTAAGAGAAGAAAAATCCCCTGCTATGTAGAAGACTGTCAGAGATATCTAAGCAAAGGTAGCTGCGTACAACACCTTGAGACCTTGATGACGTGAGCGTGGGGTGATAGGGCATGGTGGATTACTGCCCGATGTTCTGGGCATGTCTAGGGGATTTACCCTCAGACATGCCCAGACGATCAGAGACTTAGGTTTGGATATGCAATTTAATGCTGAAACACGGAGGCCTTCAGCACAGCTCCGCTATCCTCTGGTCGGATAGTCCTCAAGAGTCACACTAGTTAAGGGTAATTCCATCCATCCCACATTAGAGACCTAATGTCAAACACTATTGCCTGTAGTTTAGGCTCTAGAATGGCCAACATCAGCTAGTGCCTGTACTGATGCGGGAGCTGCATTGGCACCACTATTGAGTGGAGGAAACAGGCTACCCCGCTGGCAATCCACCACATTATTATAGCCAGCCACTTGTAGGCTGCAGCTTCCCCAACATGCAACAGACGGGACAGATCCCAAATGACCCTCCCCAGGTGGGTGCGAAAAGTACTACTACTAGCAATCATCCCAGTACCCTTTAGACTGACTATGTTATGAAGTGATTATAATACCAAGTGCTATATCACTGCAAGGGCTGATACTTATCCTATTATCAAGTTTTTGCTTAATAAACATTATCATTGTTATGACATCGAACGCTCATGATGTTTTCTTATCAAAAGTATTTATTAATATACAGTGTGAAACATTATTTCCAAAACATAAAACAGAGTTGTGTGTATATAGGCCTACTGGCATACATATTTACAAAACATAACATCACTTCAGGACTGGTTTTATATTGATCTTTGACCCTGAAAATATTGGTCTAGACAACTTTAAAAGTAAATTATCTTAAATATTGACCGAGATATTGACAAATTCAAGTTTTTCGGTAATGGCCGCCATTATTGGCTTCCCACCAATTTCCAATAGTCGATTTGCAAGGTTGTGCACCCAGGTTGTGATCCTAAATATATGTAGATATCATATCAGGTGCCCAAACTTTTACAACACGCCGTTACAGTTTTTCCAGAAAATATGATGTTTACCCCTTGGGTAGTAGTTCTGGGTAGTATTTCTACATACGCTACAAAATAACAGTGCCGTATTTTAATGTAAATGATATGTCTATTTATATCTTTTATCGCTGTCATATACATGTGATGTATATGGTTTTACTTTAGATCATGTTAGTATGTCAATTCAGAACAGTGTGCGGATGATAACCTCATTCTGGGAAGAAGTTATTCAAATATAACTATGATATAACACAATTTTGCCAAAATATCAAACTATTGAGATCAAAAAGACATCAAAAACCATTTGAAAGTATAATGATGTCTGACATTGTATTCCTTGATCCACAAAAACCCTATCTAGACACCAAGATAGCTTAAATATGATATCTAGAAGCTCAGATGTCTTGATTTTAGGTTCGGCTGGCGGCCATTTTGAATTATGGCGGCCATCTTGTATCAATAAATATAGTCTTGTGTATGAGATGTAACTCTCTGTAATTAAATATATAATATCAGGCATTCTAATCATCATTTTATCCCCAAAAAGTCTATTTGTGCACTTTTTGCTAAAACGTAAAGGTGGGATATTGTATTTCAATGGTCTCGTGACCTATGCCCTTCCAATGACCCCTAAAATAGCATTGTCGTCAAAATGGCATTATGGGATCTTAAAACCCGAACTTAGGGCCAAAAAAACACATGATTGCCGTGCCTGTATTCATAGCCGATTACTTTTTTTGGCGGCCATTTTAGAAATATGCAAATTAGCCAATTAAATATGCAAAATCTCGAATGGTATCTGGCAGATTTGAAATCTACGGGAAAAAACACAATAGAAACCGTTGAGAAAAGTTTGACAGACATGTTTATTAGATTGGTTAGGATATATCCCTGTCTATGACGTTTTAAACAAAACAAATTGGTTTAATTTCTAAAGAAAAAAATCAACAAAGCACACTTTTCTCTACGGATCTTTACTCCCTGTATATCTCTTTATAGCTTGGTTTGCTGATCTTTGTTTCCGAAAAAAATTAAAATAATTTCAACAACTGTTTTTTGGGGACTTACCCCTAGTCTATTTAATGTACACAACTCTATACACCGAGTAAAAAGACTGTATCTGATACAATAACATCTTGGTATGAAACTATACATATTGTGTCCGTGATAATCTATAGGCTAGTGTATGTACAGTTTTAAAAAATCTGTTAGATACAATTTGTTTTATTTTTGTTCCACATATCTTTGCATCTATCGTATGAATCAGCTCTTGCACTTGCATTGTATCAGAAATACACAACAATAAATGTATAACTCCAGCCGGTTGATTTTAGACAGTAAGCTCACAAAATTGCATACAACTCAAAAACTATTTTACGTGTAAACTTGGCTCTGGTGTCATCAGATGTAAAGGAGACATAAAACAAAAATGTAAAGGAGACATAAAACAGAGCTGGTCAACTATTAACCAATTATTATGTAAAAAGGGTAAAAAAACAAGCATTCCTGATTTCTTCGTAATAGATGGTAATATTATTACAGGTAAAAAAAGTATAGCTCATAACATAAATAATTTTTTTGTCAATATTGGATCAAAATTAGAAAGAGAAATAAATGTTCCCTGTGATAAAAACTTCAGTCATTTTTTGTCAGACAAACGAGATGAGAATTTTAACTTCACAGCTGTTGATGGAAATAATATTAAAAAAATAGCAGATAAATTGGACAATAAAAAAAGTTTTGGAATAGACGGAATATCTAACATTATCATGAAATCCATAATCAATATTTTAATTAAACCAATAACCATTATTATTAATCAAATGTTGGAAACTGGTGTTTTCCCAGACAAATTTAAAGTTGCGAAACTTATTCCTTTATTAAAAAAAGTTGATCCCACCCTATTGACTAATTCTAGACATATTTCTCTTCTCCCATCTCTTTCAAAGATATTTGAAAACGTTTTATACCAACGATTATATGCTTATTTTGAAAACTCAAACCTGTTCTTTAAAGGTCAATATGGCTTCTGTAAAGGCCATTCCACTGAAATGGCATCTTTAGAACTTGTAGACAGAATTTAATCCTTTATGGATAATGGTGATACTCCTATTGGCATATTATTGGACTTATCAAAAGCTTTTGACACTCTGAACCACAATATTTTACTACATAAATTAAAACACTACGGATTATCTGAAAACTCGACTGGATTGATAACAAAATACTTAGAAAATAGAACGCAATATGTAAACTTTGATAATGTTAATTCAAACCATTAAAAAATTTCTACTGGTGTACCACAGGGTTCAATACTCGGTCCATTATTGTTTCTGATATATGTGAACGATCTCCACAATTCAAGTGAATAGTTCCAGTTTATTCTCTTTGCCGATGATACAACTTTACTTAAATAATTAAATAATTTAATAAACAGAGAATTATGTGAAATATCTATCTGGTTCAAAGTTAACAAATTATCTCTAAATGTACCTAAATCAAAAGGCATATTATTTCATCAGCCACAGCAAAAATTATAGAACCAGAAATAATAATAGAGGGAAACAAAATCGATTGTGTCAATAATTTTAATTTTCTCGGATTAATAATCAATAAACATTTAAATTGGAACAACCATATAGATCACATATCATTAAAAATATCAAGAGTAATTCGGATAACGACAAGACTAAGACACACTGTACCAATAGATGTTCTACTTTTACTCTACAACTCCCTTTTATTGCCACATATAAATTTTTCTTTGCTAATGTGGGGACATAATCCATTTCGAATCACAAAACTAAAAAAAAAATGTCTCCGAATCATAACGTTTAGCAAAATATTTGCACACTGTGATCCAATTTGTAAAAACTTGCGCCTCTTAAAAACTGAAGACATATTTAAAAAAAAAAGCTGAAATTCTATTACAAATATTTAAAAAATAACTTACCTCTGTACTTTTAAAATCTTTCTATTAAAGCAAATAATCACACACATAACACTGGTAATCAAGATCTATACAAATGTCACATTAAACATGATTTTGCAAAACAATTATTATTTTTTTCTATACCAGAAACCATAAACAACTGTGCAATAAATATCAAAGAAAAATTGACCACCCACAGTATCGAAGGTATGTCAATGTACGCCAAAAACATTTTAATAACTTTTTAAAATTTAGAATGTAATATCCCTGATTGTTATGTATGTGTACAAGACGTAATGATCTATAGTTTTCACATTACTGGAACTCATTCCAATAATGTTTTAATATGGTTCACAAAACGGATTTTGGGCACTGTTTTTGTGTCCATATAATGTGTGTCCCAAATGACTATCACTCACATCTTCTCAAATACGGCAAAACGCATAGGTTCAGTTTTCTGTCATTCCATAGCCTATAGTAGACCCACCAAACGTTGTTTCTAAATAAGCATAAATATTTGTATTTGCTGAGTTATTGGGATTTCCGTCATCAATTTTACGACAGCTAGGGGTCTCGAAATTTTGAGCTGTGTGTTGGGCTATAAATTTATGCCCTGTAGATAGCCAGTAGATTTTACTGAGAACAATGCCTACCTTGGAATCAAACTAGGCCAATATAATCTTAAGAAACCACCACAATCAGAGTTTGAAACTGGGGATAGCTAACAGGTGTTTTGCTCTTGAGACCAAATCTATCATGATATCCATACAATATTTTGCAATAATATATATTGCCTTTGAAAATCTACCCCTTGGTTTAAATGCCTCTGACACCATAGCTACAATTGTATTAAAGAACATTCTGAGATAGGCTGACCTACATCTTAAGCAGATCATAGGACGAGATAGACTCCCCTGACCAATCAACATGCACAGAACCTGGGTCGTCACATCCCTGGACATCTCAGTATATATGCACGGTATACCAGTAAACATGTGACATTGATCGGTGTTGTTTCAATGCTGGGCCAACGTCTCAGAATGGTCATATTTGCGATAACATCTGCTGATTGGCTTTCAGCGACCACGTGATAAGGCGTAGCCTAATTGTACACATTGTATAGGAGTTCTCTTACAACTTCCATGCAAAGCCAAAATGCAGTATCTGCTCACTTTACAAGGGAGCACATACTGCCTTTGCAGACTTTGCAGAGGTGATAACGTACTACAACGGGGGGGGGGGAGGGGGATGCTCATTTTGTGGCGTATACCCCACTGATCTGCAAGTGCAGGGCTGTGGTATGTAGGCCTATACACACTGTGCCACGCTGTAGGCCTACCCACCTGTGATTATGTAATATGTTACACTGTGGTATGACTAGGCTACTGACTGTGGATAAAATCTATTTTATTTCAAAATATCTAAGGAATAAAAATGACATATTTGTTCTTTTCAGCTAAAATTACCCGATATTGATACATTATATAATCCTCTAGCTAGGAAATTGAGGAAATGATGATTTATTACCCAGCAAGCACAAATCCATCACTGTATGTTGTTATATGGTAATTATGTTATTGTTTATGCTGGATCAATGCTGTACCAGCGTTGTTGACGGCGGTCCAGCATTGAACCTGCATTGGGTCATTGTCCCGTGGTCGCTGTGTGGTGTATCAGTGTATATAGGCCTACATCCAAATATTATCAGCGTAGCTGTCTAGACATCTCCATCCCGAGGTGAATAAATATCATAGAGATGAAAAAATATCATTGAAATTAACTAACTATATTTAAGTAGGATCAAACGTCAAAGTAAATAATAAAGAACATTATTAAAATATCACGATGGAAAGTGATTTTCAACGCCACATAAAGGATGGATATATGCTGATATTGAGATGCCTGTTGGACTGGGAGGGTCGGGTTAAGCACCCTAATCACACGGCATATTTAAAAAAAACACGCAAATGTGAAGCAAAGTTAACGCTTCTCGGCGAAGGATGAACGCTTGAGGCTTCTCGACCTAAAATGTCAATTTAAAGCACTGACGTCTCTCAAAAAATGTATAAAGGCATACATTTTCATTATTCAGCATTATGACCCCATCCACGGAACACTAGATTATATAAGGACACTGCTGGTGTTACTGTATAGTTTACTCCTGTATGGGGTTAGCCTGTAGACCATGCATTTCATCTTGGAATGTTCCTTATAATATATGTATCCGACAGATGTTGGGTGACGAAATGAATGAATGGATATATATGAAATTTCTATAGCGCCTACCGTATATCCCCTTGTATTATGCGATGTTTTTTTCATCATAAACAGGTGCCAAAAACACAACTCGTATTATACATAGAGGTAGGTTTAAAAAAATTCAGACGTTTTTACAGACGTTTCTGTTATTGCCCTTCTGTTATTGTCGCTAAGACATCGTATGCCCTATACCCTGAACTAAATCTATATGATAGATATTTCACGTTAGTTTCGCATTGTGTATTGGTAAGTAAAACAATAAAAGGAAATAAATAAACAAAAAAGATGTATGAAAAAATGTATAATTATTCAAAATTTATTAAAAATAGTGACATAATTAAAGTCATATTATAGCAGATCTAGACCTTAAGTTGTCAAGTAACACAGCGTCGCGATCATTGGAGGCCGCCATTGAGACAACGTTTGTTCAATTTTGGTCCACCGTCGGCAACGCTGACCAAGCATTTTGTCAACCCTGGTTGAACGTCTGTTTGCCGGCTATATTCTCGGCGGTTTGAAAGAAACAAAAATGTTTCTTCCCCATCCACGTGTGAAAGTCAGTATTGTGGGGAGCCTCCGTGACCGAGAGGTAGCGTGCTCGGCCTCAGACCGCCAGGGCTCGAATTTCGAATCATGTGTCTGGAGGACAGTGTCATCTCAATCATCTTAATCATTAAATAACAACGGAGTAAATGAAACGCATACTTATTTCGGCGACCGTCGATAAGCAGTGAAGATATGACAGTGCATCAGATCACTGAGCGACCACATATCTCAGACACGGGGTCGACGTTTTTCATAACTAGTGGTCGCTCATTGTACTATATATTCAAAATAATCATGAAGAATCAAGTATTTTTTATTTATTTTAATTTGAAATAAAATCATTTTTATAACAAACTACGTATATATACAGATATACTAGTATAAATAACTAAAAAACCTACTTTTTTTTATTTCGCTTTGTTATAATATAATCATGTAGTCATCTACCGAAAATGGTGAGTAGCGAGAAGAATTAAAGCTACCACCTTTTTGTCATTTTCACATCATTTTCACATACAATTGTAGCATTTTCGCTTATATTGTAAGGTGTTATATTCGTACCCAGCAAACACGAGACATTGATCCAATGGTGGGCCAGCGTCGAGGACGTTGTGCCAACATTAACCCAACATTAGGTCAATGTTGCAACAACAACGATTCTTGTCAATTTAAAAGTTTTTGGTCAAAACAGTACTACCATGGGCACTCAATAATGCTGGAGCAGGTTATTTTATGCAATATATATATATTTATATCATAATGAAGTATGTTGCTCTAATTTTATTGAATTACGAGTATATAATATACCGTAGTCATTTACCTCGTCATTTAAGTACCGGCAGTTCTAGTTACAGTGCATGTATGAGGACTTGATGACCGCAATGTTGTGACCCCAGCAAACACGAGACGTTGGCCCAATGCTGTTTAGATATTGGGTAGACGCCGTAGACGATGGGCCAAAATTGAACCAGCATTGGGTCAACGTCTCGCGTGGGTCTGCAGTGCGGCACTGTGTATTGGCGTTGGTTATACTTTCATGTAGTCTGGTGTTTGATGATTGCAGTTGTAAGTACAAGGATTAAGTTGTTGTGTTTATTGGAGCGTGTTGAACCTTGCTTATAGAGACTTGGTAGTTATCCTATGACTAATATCAGTGATAATTATAATATCTTATAACACGATTTATTAAAAAACATCATATAAGTTTGTTTTATAATATTTATTACACGATATTAAAGACAAGTCACTACATCCGGGACGGGGTGTTAGGAGTGCTTGCACAGTATTTTAATATACTGCTATCATGGTAACTAACAAAGAAAACATTATAATTATTTTTAAGCAAGTTTTTGCAATCTAAAGTAGTCATTGGCGGAAAATATATATTTGTTTTGATTACAGTTTTACATGCATGGCCCATTGTTTTAATATCAACTTCAGTCAGTCAAAAAATAGCTCTCAATAAGGTTCAGAACCGCAGGGTTCTTGTTTTATCCTGCGGGCATGGGGCGTTGGCCCGATGTTGGTTCAGTGTTGGCCCGCCGTCTACGACGTCGGGCCAACATTTATCCAACGTTGTGTCGGCGGCTCGTATTCGCTGGGTATGTGTATAAATGTATAATTCTATATTGCTTTTATTCTTCTTTTTCTTCTTCTTCTTCTTCTTTTTCTTCTTCTTCTTGTTTTTCTTCTTCTTCTTCTTCTTCTTCTTCTTCTTCTTCTTCTTCTTCTTCTTCTTCTTCTTCTTCTTCTTCTTCTTCTTCTTCTTCTCCTTCTTCTTCTTCTTCTTCTTCTTCTTCTTCTTCTTCTTATTATTATTTTTATTAATATACATATTCAATTATTGTTTTCTTTCTAAGGTGGCCTCCACGATAGCGACCTACGGTTTCAGCGAAGGGCTCCTGATCATTGCTTTGCTAATAATCAAAATATGTAAATGTTTTTATTTGATCAAATAAATGAATCTGAGTCTGAGTCAGAAAGAGTGATCATGTATATTTAAATTGACATTGTTATTTAAATTTTTAATATTATATGGTAGTTGTTGGATGGTAATATCCATCAGCTACCACACTCAAACTGCCTGTCCTTTTGTATGTCCCGGGTTCCTCTGTGATAAAGTGGTAGCTCCTAATTATCAAATTAGCTTGTAGCTGTGATAACCAACATACTTTTCTGATAGGCCGCTTTGGTTTGTTGTTGTACCCCTTTGTGGAGAACTAGAAACTGTTGTGCTATTACCAGTATGTGGTTATCAAACTAGTACAGTTGCACACTTATGCGATACACACAGGAAATATAATGGTATGTCTCTATAATGTTGGGTAGAAAATCTACGATGGCTCGCGGCACAATGTAATATGTGTTAGCGACCCACACCTGGATGAAAATGTTCCGAATACCTCTCATTCAAACAGCAGATAAAAAGAACAAATAAAAATCGCAGAGATAGTTAATCTTACATAAACACAGATTATACATAATAGAGAAAAAGATGTTTGCTCTGAGGAATCATCTGTTTTCATCAGACATTTCAAATTGCATGTCCCAGAATAATCCACCAGGTCGTAAGTCACATAAAATGTTTACTTTGGTATAATAAAATTTATTTTTTTAATTGATTTTTCACTTGATTCTGACTTAAAAATATCATGGAGATTAAGAAAATGAGGTTTCCATTTTTTGTAGGTGCAATATAAAATTTGAATAAGAAATAAATGAGCTAATATGAAATTACAGGAAATTATTACATAATCGTTAGTTTTTAAGGAGGTGTTATAAGCTATGATCATCCGATCGAGTAAAGTCATTATCCTTAAATATAATTATATTATATGCAACAACAGTAGCGTTATGTCATTGTCAATGAGCTCATAAAAACTGTTATCTGTATATTTAATTTAATGATACAAAAACGAAACATCTACCCAGCGCTGTGACACTGATCCAACATAAATTTTAAATAGTATTAGATAAACGTTTTGTGTTTTCTGAATTGGAGTTTTCCATATGCTCGTCAACACAAGTACATATAGTAGGGCGGATTATGGATCGAACCGTGTCCGGTTTGACAAAACTATGAAATTTGGCACAGTTACTCCTGCTACATTACTGAACAATTGCAGAAGGGTAGCCCAAAAATCGGAGTAAATTTTTTTGTAAAAATGGCATTTTACGTAACCATGGCAACACAAAAAACTTGAATGGATAATATCAGTGATTTAATGCGTAATAAATAAATCAGCCCTTTTAAAAACTGATATACACGGAAAATACATCATCTTCTTAAATAGAGCGGCAGTAAAACCTTTGTTTTGTCAGAAATTTCTGGTTTCCATAGCAACCAGATTTGCATTATTACAGAAATTCAATTGTACTTGTCATTATTTTTTAAATTAACGGATTACAGCGTTACAGAGAGTTATATTAACACTAACAGCGCTTCTGTAAAACATTATAGACAATCTCAGATAACAGTGATAACATAAACAAGTGAGGATATACAGTAATTATCATGTTGCCATGGATACCGACGAGATATCCTCTGACACATTTCTTAACAAAATATACATATACATTACATGATGTAGATGCTTTAAATGAACCACCAGTTCATTATTTGGAAGAAAAAAAAATTCCCCCATTTTCGCCTCGACTCGACATCGACAATTTTATGACGTCATCATTTATGACGTCATCATGGTCTTATTCTGTGCAACGCAGTGACGTCACTCGGTGAAAACACGGTTATATAACACCCCCTGCCCCATACTTCATTCTGTGAAGCGCAGCGACGTCACTCGGTGAAAACAAGGTTATATAAGAACCCTCCCACATAATTCATTGTATTAGCCAGCTCGGTGAAAATAAAGGAGGTCGAGGTCATTAAGTTGCACAGAATTTTGCCCATTGGAATGATTTTTTTCTGACAAGTAGACACAGCCGGTTGTAAAATATCGGCAAATGGAATTCTTATCTACAAATGTTTCGGAACACAATGTAGGGGGACTACCTCGTGAACTGGCTGCTGAAAATGTGTAAGAAGCCAATTTTGGATCTGATTATTTTCTAAATTCAATCTTATTAAGCCAAGCCTCATTTTCGACTAAATCAATGATGACAAATTCATTAAAATGTTTATTGGAGGTCAGCTAATGAGAAATCCAATATGGCGGTCATTTAGGATTATGATGTTCTTAACTTTAAAATAGAACTTTCATCTTCCATGTGACACACATTGTCGACTAAATCAATGATGAAAAACTCAATAACAATACGTTTTACGTTTCAAGTTCCTCTACGGGTTATCAAATCCAAGATGGCGGCAACTTTTAATACAGTTTATTCGTTACATTTCAAATACAAATTCCATCGTAAACAAGCCGCTCATTATTTTGCGAGCCTTGGAAAATAAATCATTAGTGTAACGAAAATTTTCACTCATTTTGCTTTTTTTAGTTTATCACACGTTTCCAGTAGCTTGTTCATGCGGGAGTCCCTTTAGGTTGTGATCCTGGACACATGTAGACTATATGATTTTCAGAATCAAACCTTCTACATCAGATCGTGTCTGTTGACCCCTAGAGCACTGAGCTAAGAAATTTAAATTTTCAGTCACTTGAAGTTGTGTCGTCTCGCTACCGCGATACAGAACTGTAAGTGACCAGGTGACTGAAAATGTATGTGATTTATGAGATTTAAGTCCTAACATAATTATCAGTTTTTTTAAGATTGAAGGCATATTTTACTTTTAGCAACTGGTTATACAGGTGCTTATAAAAAGACAGAATGTCTACTGTAGTAAGTAACATATCGGAAATATTAGATTTATTTATTGACTATAAATATATATTTACATCAATGGTATAAAAAAACACTTATATTCTAATATACATGTATTTATACCATGCGAGGCATGGTTACCATGACAACCCATAATCACAGAAATAAACACATGTTTTTGAATGTTCCATGAGACATACGAAGTCGTCCAAAGAGATTACAGTCATTTTGGGGCCCACAATTACATTATTTTCGTCAGATTTTTCATTGGATTTGATTGTTTTGAAGACAGAGATTTGTTTAATTTATATGTTAATGGAGATTTTTTCAGTTTCGTTTTTTTCAGTTTTAGATATGTTATCTCAATTTCCGGCCCATTAACACGATGAGCATTATCTTTTGGGTCAATTTAATTGAAAAAAACAATATTCTCACTTGTTCTTCCACGCCTATCAACCACCTCACGAATACAAAATTGTCAATGAGGGCCACAGCATCACTGTAGTTTTTGATTAAATCGCTGTTTTTTGGTCTTGTCGCATACATTAAATTTATTGTGCGACCTAGACAGCGCCCAGCAGTGTTGGAACTATTTTCGGAAGTGCATTTAGGACATAGAAAAAATCAAACCCGTTATAGCGGTCTAGTTATCCGTTATAACGGTCTACTTATCCGTTATAACGGTCTCTTAATCATTTATTATGGTCTATTATTCCGTTATAACGATATACTATTCAATTATAACGGTCTACTAATCCGTTATAACGGTTTCATATTCCTTTATAACGGTCGACTATTCGGTTTAGTAGACCGTTATACCGCTATAATGAATTCAAAGACCATTTTAACGGTATAGTAGACCGTTATAACGGATTAGTAAACCGCTATAACGAAATAGTATATCGCTACAACGAAATATTAGACCGTTATAGCGGAATAATAGACCGTTATAACGAAATACTTGACCGTTATATCAAAATACTAGACCGTTATCGTGGAACAGTAGACCGATATAACGGATTAGTAGACCGTTATAACGGATAAGAAAAAAACATCTTCATGTCCTAAATGCACGTCCATAGCGGCCTGTGCTCGAATAAAAATCGGAACAAGATGATGTCCCAAAAATAACAGAAACGGCTTGTTTTCGCCCCGCAGTTTTTTTTTCGATGGCATTTTCAAAATATTGATATTATGTAAGCCGTGTGGTACATGAACGTAGCGCTCTGGGAGACAAAGTCGGCCTATGTAGTAATACACTGACGACTTATTGGCTCGTGGAATAATACCAAACAGCAAGCACCCAACGGTGATGGAAACTGGAAAATACTCATTCCAGTGCCAAGAATGACGTGGCACAATGCGTAGCGCTTTGCATTTATAGCCGTTGGTTAATTGCCGTAAGAGTTCGCCTATACCCGCTTGATGTAGGATTTGCATAGAAATATCATTTTTCTCTCAACGCTGGGACATCATTGTTTCAATGTTGTGCCCTTGGGCAATGTACTTCGCCCTCAAGTGCTTCATTTCACTCAGGTGTGAATGAATACATGTTCTAATTATTTGTTAAGACATAGATGGCAATGTGTACAAAATGGTTGCAATGGTACATGAATGCACAGGTCCAGTGATCAGGGGTAATGTATGTGAAGCGAACAGAGCATTGTATGCGCGCTATATAAGAACTGTCATTATTATTTTTATGAATATACCCCTTTCCAGAGTCATGAAACGGACATAGCTATTTAAAATCAAATGTTACAAGTGATTGTCAATTGCTGTCCCACTTCTCGTAAGTATGTGAATATTTATTTAGGTCGAGATAAATAAGCAATGTAGGCTTCTCATAGTTGGCATGGCGTGATATTGCTTTATTATTGGAAATCAATCACATAGTTATGATGTGATATTGTTGAAAATGTTTATGATGCTCACGACTAAGCCTACAGTAGGCTATTCACGCCATATAGCCGTTTTTTGACCTTTACTGTGTAAAAATCTCAATTTTAATCGTGTTTTATTAATCTTACTAGCGTCAGCTCAAGCAGTGGGCGATCGTGTATACCATGAAAAGTAGATTTAAAAAAAATAAGTTTCGCTTTCAATGAAGGAGACTGGCTCAGTAAAAATTATTTGTTTGAATTCGTTGTCATCCTCTGTACATACTGCTCAATATAATCCTTTGTGGTGGTTTCTGAATGATGTAAAACTTTATTGATACTCAGATTAGTTTGAAATCACGTCACCATTTGCAATTTTGGGCAATATTGATGTATTTTGGAGGTTGGTGTTCTGTGTCCCCAAATTTAAAGCTGAACAATTTATTATTATTGTGAGAATGTGCGTGTGCATGGATTCAATCGTCTGCCTTGCTGTCAGCGGGACATTTTAATAGGTTATCTCCTCCACATACAATAATTTTAATTCATGTTGTTTGGAATGTATTTTACACACTAATATTTTGGGGTTGGGGGGGGGGGGTGTAATATGCAAAAACAGACTGAGCAATCAAACCCTTGTCCGTGCATGTACATTATTGAACAAAAACACCTATCAGTCGACTTTACATCTTACCCCCTGGTCACTGGACCTGTTCATTCGTGTGCCATTACAACTCCACGGAGAGCATACAGTCCGGCAGCCGTTTCGGCGCATTGAACTTATCGTACACATTGCCATCTCTGTCCTACCAGGTACTTATTTTCACCTGAGTCAAGTGAAGTATTTGAGGGTGAAGTGCCTTGCCCAAGGACACAACATCTTAACAATGTCCCAAGATTGAGAGGGGAGAAACATGATATTTCTCTGAAAATTCTGCACCAAGCGGGATTCGAAACCGCACGGCAGGCAGCGACATCGGCAGAGTGCCACACTCTAACCATTGACACAGTTAAATGTGCAGGGCTTGTACGTAGGCTTTTGCTAGAAAATAGCCCTTGCAAATTTTCACGAAAAACGGCTGAGAAATCAAAGAAAACATGCGCTACTGGCATTCAAAAACGAATAGGCCTACTCAGCGGTAATAAGCACGGTGTGACGTCATAAAATGCTGACGTCATAAAATTTTCGAAGTCGAGACAATCAGGAGGGGGGGGGGAGGATGGTTTTTTTCACAAATAATATTTAAAATATCTATATATATATTTATATTATACATTGTATACATATTTTGTAAAACATATATGGTTATCTGTCGGAGGATATCTCGCAGGTATCCATGGGAATATGTTCATTACTGTATATCCTCACTTGCTTATCCTATCACTCTTATCTGAGATTATCTATAATGTTCTAAAGGGAGTGTTAATATAAAGTTGGGTGACGATATAACATGTTATTTGGAGAATAAAGACAGGTACAATTAAATTTCGGTATTTATGTATGCCTGGTTGCTATGGTAACCGGAAATTTCGAACTAACCATGTGTTTTACTGCCGCTATGTTCAAGGTGGTATTGTGTATTGTCGTGAATATCAGTTTTATAGGGGATTTATTTATTCAGCTCACCTGAAATCACGGATAGTACAGGTATTACTGATCTAGGTTTTTAGCGTTGCCATGGTTACGTAAAACATGAATTTCACTAAGATAATTAACTAAGATTTTTGGGCTACCCTTCTCAAATCGTTCAGTAGTGTCAAAAGAGTAACTGTGCCAAGTTTAATACTTTTGTCCAGCCGGTCACGGTTTCACTTGATTTGGGCCATAATCTGCCCTACTAATATGAGACGTTTATCCCATTGTGGCTTACTATTGATCCAGCGTCATAGACTTCGGACCAACATTAAACCAGCAGTGTTGGTAGCGGCACGTTTTTTATTCATGGAGTGGGGATACGGTTAATGACGAGTTCATGTGATGGGAGAGACATTTAGGCTAGATTACCAGATAACAGACATTGAACCAATTATCTTGTTTAATGATGGCCAACGATCTAAAATGCTGGAACATTTCCATCTTAAAATCATAGGTAAAACATTTAAATATTTTATTAATTCTTTCACGGCTGGATTGTTTTCTTTACCATTTTTCATTCTTAGTCAATGCAATCAGAAATGCATAACAAGAAATGTATAACTCCGGCCTGTTGATTTTAGACAGTAAGTTCACCAAATTGCATGAACCTCAAAAACTATTTCACCTATAAACTTGGTTCTGATGGCATCAGAAAGAGCGATCATGTATCTTTTAATTGCGGCTTGTGGTTCTGAGGACAAACAAGCTGTAAACCAAATTTCACCACGCATGACAGGCTACACAAATTCATGGAAATTCTATGATGGCTTGTTCTTGTCTTTTTATTACTAAACGGGAATGCTTCGCTACCTTGAAATGAATGTCCCTTCATTGCAACATTTAGCTAGGTCAATCAATGCGGTCTTATTTAATCCTAATTTATTAATTAATTAAAATAATTAATTAATTTGTTATTTCATTAATAAAACAATATCTAATTAATTAAAAAATATATCACCATAATTGATTGATTGATTGATTGATTGATTGATTGATTGATTGATTGATTGATTGATTGATTGATTGATTGATTGATTGATTGATTGATTGATTGATTGATTGATTGATTGATTGATTGATTGATTGATTGATTGATTGATTGATTGATTGATTGATTGATTGATTGATTGATTGATTGATTGATTGATTGATTGATTGATTGATTGATTGATTGATTGATTGATTGATTGATTGATTGATTGATTGATTGATTGATTGATTGATTGATTGATTGATTGATTGATTGATTGATTGATTGATTGATTTAACAAGTATTGAAGGCTTTAAAATAATTAAGAGAATTATACATATTAATGATACTATTCATAATAAATATATGTTTCCCACAGATAGATATTAATCTACTGTTACTATAAATAATAGGAAAAAAGACACTCTGGAAAGCGTAGAAACCAATAAGATAAAAGTCGATCTATATATATATATATCCCATTGACTCCCATTATCACTGATTATAACTTTGCCGTACGATTAGCCACTCCGTATATTATATGGTATGTAGCCTAGTAGAGCTCTTATGACATGTTTGCATACGTACAAAATATCAAAAATTGAGTGACACAATAAGCTATTTAACCACTACAACAAAATGTACAGCGCAAAACCACCTATCTAACAGATAGATGATGAAAGCGCAAAAACCTCCTATCTTTTAGATGGATGGCGGAAGCGCAAAACCACCTATCTGCAAAATAGGCGTTTTTCGCATTTTGCATTCTAAGTGTTGCTTTGCCAATTCTGTCTCGGCAACACCTTAGTATCGACATCAGCTTACTCACCCATGCAGAAGCCTCCGTCTGGAGACAGCTACTTGAAAAGTGACATCACATGTCACAGCTCTGTGACTATCCTTTGGGCATAGTTACACAATTTTTTTTCTTAATTAAAAATTCGCGAATTATAGACTTCGCGAAAAGTCACAAATGCACAAATTAGCGAAAATATTAACATGCCAAAATTACCATTTCTACAGTAATATAATAGCCTAATTATGTATTTTCTTTTTTTGATTCTCGACAAATAAGCGATCAGTGGGTGCATATAATTGTACCATGTACATCGACCGTCGGCGATAACGTTTCAGGCCGCTCATATCATATAAACTCTCTTTAATGAACCAATGAGCCAATGTTGTTTTAATGTGCGACGCTAGTCCAAAGTTAAAGCAGTATTGGCTCAATGTATCGTGTTTGCTAGAATTTGCTGTACCTCCTGATAAGGATCCAGTTGTGATGTAGGCCTATATGCGTGATAAGAGCGACTAATCTTGCATTTGTGATAGATAATAATTAGAATATTCAGCCACTTCGGAAACAAAATGACAGAGGTTTTCTGCTTCGGTAGCAGCTATTTTAGCACATCACTGAATTCTGATTCAGAATATTCACCACCAGAATGGATGAAGCAACCGATATGTTCTCATGTTGTGGCTCCGAAACATCGAGTAAAGGTTTGTTGTTTGTGTGAACATTTGTGCCAAGTGTTCTAGATACATTGTACTTTATAGGCCTATATATCACTTCATAAATTCATAATGGATTACGCCTTAGGCTATATCTAACTCTGCTTCGTTTTATCTCTATAAATTGATTGTCATTAATTTATGGCCAATCTAGAAAAAATGTTTAATTGATATAGAGTTCGGTTGATTTCAAGAATTTATTTTAAATATGAGTTTTCACAAATTGATTAACGCAATCATCAACTGGAAAATAGACCAGATGTCGGTGCATTATAGAAGTTGCCAATTGTGCGCCCATTATCTTATATCAACGCATCAGATGTGCAGCGTATTTTCAAAACAAGCTGAATTGTATGGGGGGGGGGGGGGGTGGCTACGAACTCTGTCTATACTGAAAGCTATAAATAAGCTACATCTAAAACAAAAAATGTAGCCTCATTCGTACAATAGGCCTACTTTATTTTCAAATTTGTATCTAGTTTACCTAAAATATTATGTCAGTGCATATGTACAGCAAAAAATCGTAATTATATAATACTGGGTATACGTTTTTTGCAGCTAGCGATGCCAAACACCCCCATTCATCCCTGGCATTTACCAGGTGTTCCACCAGATTTTGATATTTATATCAAAAGAGATGATATGACAGGCTGCACCCTTTCTGGTAATAAGGTAGGCTTTAATAATAGCCCTAATTCGTTCTGATAGACCATCAAATATTTTCATTCGTTGGTTCGCTGGTTCGTTGTTGATTTTACGAAAGACTGTTATAGGTCGATGATTTGTTCATTCAATCAGTTTGAATTTCGGTGAACGGAGACCATCCTGGAACAGAATAACGTTACTCAATAATTATAGTATTAAGACTGTTAAAGGTTAATGGATACAGCGGCGGTGGCTAGAACTCTGTAATTCGGTCATCGTTTAGTCATATAATTGTATTGACTTTGTTAGATTTGTAATGCTGATTACTTTGGAAATATGCTAATCAATTACCAAACTCTAGTCAACTCACAGATCCAATTAAAGCCCTTTAACCGCCGGTGCCGCATATCTTCGGGTTTTCATTTTTTTATTAACACATGAAGTACCACCTTTTAAACAAATGAAATTAAATGAATCAGGCTTTAGGCCACCTTTGTGCACATATAGGCTAAACTGAGCCAGGAGAACCTTCTGAGGATGGTGAGATGAATGAGATGACACTGTCCTCCAGACACAGGATTCGAAATTCGAGCCCTGGCGGTCTGAGGCCGAGCACGCTACCTCTCGGTTACGGAGGCTACCTACAATACTGACTTTAACACGTGGATGGGGAAGAAACATTTTTGTTTCTTTCAAGCCGCCGAGACCGGGAACCGAACCTTGAACTGTAGCGTGAGAAGCAGCGGTGCTAACCACTACCCTAGGGCCCCCGCGCACCTTTTAAACATGTTTAAGATAAAATGTGACATCAATCAGCAATATTTGGAAACAGTTGACCTCCATTTTGTCAAATCTGAATAATTTTCACTCACTTGAAGTTGTGGATCGCGTCAGCGAGACACAACTTCAAGTGGCTAGAAAATCAGGTTGAATAATTTGGCGGTTAAAGGGTCAACATGATACATTGTTCAATCAAGATGATATTTAAATACAATTTCTTGTAAACGAAACTACTTTACATAAAAACATGTTTGATAATTTCAAACTTGTATTCATTCATTCATTCAGCTTTTCCATTGTATATTTTAAGCTGGCGTCGCCTAATCTATTGTCACGCTTTTTGAAAATGTCACTTGGTTTCATTTTTTCAAACATTTGGAACCGTTTTACACTAAACAAATTCACGATAATTTCATTAAATTCAACCTCTTTGAGCCGTACAAATCTACTTAGATAAAAAAAATGCTATCATACGTAATGCAGAATTATGTATTTAACACGTTGGATAATAATGAAGGTATGACGACTGGTGCTTCACAACATACTAGTTTGTCCAATCTGTGAAATTGAATTATGTTTTAATTCTGACACACGTGGAATGAAGTACGTCCTAATTCTGATACAGGTTAGGAAGCTGGAGTTTATTCTCGCTGATGCCCTTCAACAGGGATGTAAGCACATTATAACATGCGGAGGTCACCAATCTAACCATTGTCGTGCAACAGCCACAGCCGCTGCTCAACTGGGTATGAAATGTCACATTTTCCTCCGTGCCCGTGGAGATGTAAGTATCTGCTGCTCGGTGATTAGATTGCTAAGGTGTGTTGAATATATCAATATAAGAGGGTCTTTTAATTACTTTGAAAGCGCTGAAATACTTACGTATAAACCATGGAGACCAAAGGGTTTTTTCAATTTGAAATCATCATAAGTATCTTAGTTAGCTCTTGCTGCTTCATTTAAATACCTATGTTATGGGTCTATTGCCATTATACATATTTTTGCCCTTACAGTGCGGGGATCGACTTTAGACGTCAGAATCTGACGTCTAAAGATGTCAGGTTTTGACGTCTGTAGTCGACCCCCCCCCCCGCTGTGCGGGTTAAACACATTTTTTATATAATAACATAGATATTTATATAATTCTTCATGCGTAATAGTAATATAGACATTATATTTTGTATTCATTTAATGTTGTTTAAATTTTGTTTAGGTTTCCAATGAAAAATCCTGCGAAGGTAATATGTTTCTTAACAGGATGTTTGGTGCAGATATCTACTACACACCTTGGGTGGCACCATATGAAACACATTTGAAACCACGCATGGAGCGCTTAGCCAAAAAAATCAAGTAAATTAAATAATGATATGAATGTGTAAATTACTATAAATTACTACAAATCTGTGAAAATTATATGTAGATCTCTCTGAACTATTGGGTGATGCGATAATTTATTTTGCCTTCCCCACGCCCAGGTATATATTTGACCCTTTCACCGCTACGATCGACTAAAGCCTTTTAAAATTCATTAGACAGGGAAAGAAATGAGCGCTTAAGCATCAGAATTTGCAATTGTTTGGTCTCAAATTAAACAAATATGCGTATTGTTTTGCCTAATTTAGCGCTTTATAGCATTGGGATCCGAATTTCTACTCCGACGATTTGACATCTATATTTAAAATGTGTTTGAATCACTAGCCTAGTCAAAGTTAGTGGTGTACTGTCTACTCTGCAATCGTTATTGTGCGGTGTTCCGCAAGGCTCTGTGTTGGATCCACTTCTACTCCTCTCAGTTCAATAATAACAGCTTTTGGGCTTAAACACCTTTATGCTGATGACACACAAATATACACATCTTTCGTTGCAGAAAATATAACACAGTCTTTAAGTGTTGTACAAAATTGTTTGCTGACAATCCAGGACTGGATGAACCAAAACATGCTGAAACTAAATCCTATCAAGACAGAGTTCATGATCATTGGTAATTTAACTCAACGTAAGAAAGTCGCTCATATTTCCCCAGTTGAACTTCTGAACCAACATTTTACCGAAATAGACTCCATACGAAACCTGGGTGTGGCTTTTGATCAAGCTTTTTCATTCAAGAAACATGTCTCAGCTTTCCACCATAGACGCATTCGAATTCATCTGAATAAAGCTATGGTAATTTCTCTAGCCAATGCTCTAGTGAGCATTCGCCTTGACTAATGTAATTCGTTGCTGTTCGGTTGTTCCAAAGAATATAAAACAAGTTTGCAGTGTGTTAAAAATAAGAAATACAGGAATTGCGTCTCTAGATCTAGCCTAACTGGTAAATGTGCAGCACAAAAATTAAAAAAAATTGCAGTTCTGGTCTATGGGCATGTTTACATCATATGGCCATATTAATAAGCCAAAATAAAATCGCCGATTTTTTGATGATTTTAGCCTGAGCCAGTCCCTTTAAACTTTGATTTTTTTAAAATTTAAGGCACTTGGGTATGGGCCTTTAATCTGAGCATCCACCGACCGTCATATATGACGAACTCCTTTTCCGACTCTGAACCTTCCCACTGAATACCGATTTTAGTCCACAGCGCCATCGAGTCTCAATATTGTTGAGAAATACAGGCGCTATGGAAGTCATTATACTATTATATTATTATTATTAGTCATACAGTTACAGACTAGGATGGAAATGTTGCATTAAGTTTATTGTAATTGATGGTAAATGCATACAAAACATTATTTTGTGCAGGGAAGAAACTGGAGAGAAAGCATACTTGATACCTGTTGGAGGCTCAACTCTTGCTGGATTATTTGGTTATGTTGAAGGGTTCAGAGAACTTGAAGAACAAGTAAGGATTCCGCATTGATTATTGATTATTACGCCCATAATTAATTTGTATTGTTAATGGCGAATACTTCTTCACTGAGGAAGTATTCGCAAATAAGATCAAATATCGATTATGGACGTCATAATTAATATAATATTAATTTAACACAAAATAACGACTTAAATTCATGGAGTAATAATTTATAGTAATTAATTAAAAATTATTTAAAGACAATACATAAGGGCGATATTATTCTAAAACGTCCCCTTAAATCAGCCTAAATATAGCCTACAAAAAATATTCATCGCCCAAATCCCCCATGACCCTCCTTTATCAAATCCTGGATCCGCTCCTAGAATATCTAACATATTTAAAAGAAATGTGACCCGCCATGCGAAAAGGTACCTCCCAGCGGCTTTTGTGAAATTTAATGATTACAAAACTAGTTTTAAAATATTAAAAATCCTATAAAACAAAAAGCTGTGAATATTTTTCAAAAATTATTTCAGTTATCAAAACAGAAGGGAAACGGCTATCACATCAACTATAAAAATCAATTTTGAAAATTTTGACTTCACGGCCCTTTTCGCGTGGCGGGTCACAAATTAATCCAATTTTATTTTTTACCAGTGATCTATGTTGACATCTATGTCCACGTTGAGATTGAGTTGTATTGCAGGGCGCACTAGATCATATCACGGATATTGTATTTCCATCTGGTAGTGGCGGCACTTCAGTAGGCTTGTCCATCAGCAACTATTTGACTGGTTCTAAGTTCAAGTAGGCATTTCATACTTAGTTGACCATTTATCTGTCACTGTTATAAACAGGCCCGATTTTACGATAACTATATCCTTTTAAACAACTAACCATGCATGCTAAAAAAAAGAGTGGACATATAAATATATTTAATAATATGTAAAAATAAAAATTGTCTTTCAACATTCCCTTACAAGCTCTAGCATAAAGAGTAGACATATAAATGTATATTTAACAATATGTTAGACTTAAAAATTGCGTTGCATTCAGAATAAGATTCATGCCAAAACCGGACTTGCGGCGAATGTTCCCTTCTCAAACACAGTCATTGATGAAAGCTCTCTTAAAGCTACATAACACAATCAGACCAAAAATTATCCAAACGCTAACATTTTATTTTTGCTTCTTGATATGTCCATAATATGTGAACATGCATAAGGCCTAGACTAGAATTGTGTAAATCTTTTAAATTTTGGATTGCTGTCGCAACGTAGCAAGTTATTCCCGTATTTCTTATTTTAGACATGCATGTCCGAAATTAAATCATGTCCTTTTTTCTCGTTTAACTGGTAAACGCGCAACACAAAATTAAAAAAAACGTACGAAGTTATAGTCTATGGTCATGTAGACATATGCAGGAGCCAAAATAAAAATGATTGGCCTGATTGTGTCGCTTTAAGTGACTTATAGAATTTTGTAAAGTATTCTTATAATTGTGAATAATTCAGAGAAGTTCAGAGATAAATATTATATGCTCACTTCCATATAAATATGGTTCTAGCCAGAAATGCATATCAAGAAATGTGTAGCTCCGGCCTGTTGATTTTAAACACTACGTTCACCAAATTGCATGTAACTCAACAAAATTTTCACCTTTAAACTTGGTTCTGGTGTTATCAGAAAGAGCGATCATGTATTTTATAATTGCGGCTTTTAATAATATTAGTAACGTTGTATGGTAGTTGCTGGATAGTAAAATCCATCAAATATTAAGGTAAAATTGCCATTTCACATGTATGTCCCGCCTATACATGTATACCTAGCTCACTTTGTTATGTATTTCTGATCTAACAATGTAAGCAATATACCTTAATTTGATAATACTCGCACATATTTATATCTATTTAGTAATTCATATCATATTATCTCTATCGTTAAACGTATTACGATTTCAAGTAAGCCTATTCTAGTCTGATTAGCCTATAATTATAGTCAGGATACAATCTATGTACAATGTTTACAATCTAGCTACTTTTGTATTGTCAACAAAAAATACAAAATATTCGCCACTTTAGCAAGTGCCAGATACGATCACTTAGTCTTTCGGTAGCGACATAACATATCTATCTACCCAACGTTGTTTCAATGTTGGGCCAACAAACCTCAGTATGTCCCAACATTGAATCAACGTTGGCTTTGATGGGTAATAAAAAAGACAGATACCCATATTACACGACATTTTGCCCATTCGAGTGGCTGTTTTCGTCGTCGACGTTTTCTCGTCAAAAAGGTCAGAGGTCAAAGGTCATTCAACAAAAATTTGACGGTGAATTTTTCCGTCTCGTTTCGTCGACGACAAAAAAAAAATTAACAGCCAATCGAGTGGGATATAACAAAACGTAAAAAACGTCGACGACGAAAACAGCCACTCGAATAAGCCTATTGTTTTTGTTGTTGTTGTTATTTAACTCTATCCATAAATAGTAAGGTGAAAGGACGACAAATTGAAGACAGAACCATATTCTTACAGAATTCATCCCATAGCAATCAATTTTAACGCTAAATATATGCATGAACATGCAAACGCAACCTACCAAGAGCTTCACATCAACGATGTAAAATCAGAAGATCTAATGGATGTTATGGAAGGTCATATAGGACGCGGGTATGGTGTATCGTCAGATGATGAACTTGGTTAGTATGAATGTTTCAGATCAAATTTACAGTGGAAAGTCCAATTAATCCTATATGTAATAATATCTTAGGTTTATATTCCGATTGTATTTATATTTTTATTATAACCCACAGATTAGCTACAGCATTACTATATGTATATACATAGGTTGGTCATTCATCTAAGGAATGTTATTGCCATTCTCATTATTATGGCAAAATACTTTTTTTCTAATTAGAATTGATTAATTTCACATTCAATGTTTTAACTCACAGATTTTATTTGTGATGCAACTGCCAAAACTGGAATCATGTTGGATCAAACATACACAGGGAAAGCTGCCTTAGGTTTGACAAAAGAATTGAATAAAAATCCACAGAGATTTAAAGGCAATAAAATCCTCTTCATACATACAGGTGAGTAGAAGATAACAAAAGTAATGAAATTTACCAAATAGCCCTGCTATACAAATGTAGATTCAATACTGGACCAGAATATCCGACGCTGTTCCAGCTTTAACTCCTTTGAGCCAACATTCAAACAGCGAATGGTGTTGATAGAGATAACAGCACTAAAGAAAATTGTGTTGGAAAATTATCTTGTTCATAGTGACAATGTACACTGTGACATCTTATTGTAAATTGTAAAAGCTCATACTTGAATAATTGTGAAGGGGAATTTAAGCTAACCTAAACTACTTAATGTAAAATATTAATATTTCTCACTATTTTTTTATCCAACAGGTGGTGTTTTCGGAGCTTATGATGGCACATTAAATACGTCATTGCTCAAGAATACAGCAGCTTCTAAGTCTTACTCCTGGGCAGAAACAGACAGTCCACCAGTCAAAATAAATTAATATTAATCATTTTGGGGCATAACCCCATTGAATACACAATTGGCTAAGATGACGTAAACACGCTGTGAAAACTAGTAGTATTATATACATAGATCAGTCAGCAAACAAGTGTACTGTTATGCGAAGTCAAAAGGCCGCATCTGCTTACTTGTAAGCGTTTTGGCTTTGTACGGCAGAATGGGTCTACAGTGAATAAAAAATATATTGAGTTCGGCTGACTTTATTTATTTATTTATCTGTACATTTTGAATTTACAATATGATCCTTGGAGGACCAAGGGTTGGCCTAAAGCAAGAAGTGTTGAAACAAACCATAGCCATCCTCGTATAGTCCAGGATGGGCTCTATTTAGTGAGTTCGTTCAACCGGCGTAGTATCTACAATCTGAATTGACAGAATGGTAAAATGGACCTTCGGTAACAACCCCAAATAGTATGTACCAACAAATTGTGGTATCAGTTTTTTTGTACAGCCCATTTTCAAACATAGGGGGTGTTTTTTGCAATGTTCGTCAAAGTGGAGGTCAAGTTCGAAAAATAGCCATATATTTGCAATGAAAGGACCAATTCTTACACTTTTGGTATCACTACACTCAGTATTAACTTATCTAACTTTTGGGTTTGTCTTGCCTTAGATAAGATTGTGTATTGTGAGAATATAACAACTTACATCAAGTCACATCTCAATCATAAATCCGCTATAGATTTTTTCCTAAATCTTTACAAGAAGTGAAACAGAAATTAAACTAAGCGTATTGGCTAAAATGCATTATATGATAAAAATAAACAATGCTTTGGGAAAAAAGTAAGATCAAATTTGATTCCATAGGTGTAAGTTTAATGTGACTGAGCTCACTTCATGCTGCGTACGGTCCTGGTGATTATTGATATATTCTAGTGGTCATTGAGACCACCCAAACCTGTTTAGATTTAGGGGGTAGAGTTACGTAAACGTCTGTCGCTGCTGTTTTAATTTACCAATGTGCAGATGGAATGTCAAGTCCCGTTACAATGATATATTGCATGTTGCAGTCGAGTCAATAGTCATCTCTCCACATACGTTGAAACATAATTTTGTATTACACAAGAATGGAAATCAGCAACGAAACAAAATACTCAACTTTGTCAATGAAAGCGACTAAATAAAATTTAATTATTGCCCATGCATATATCCATGAGGCCGATGTTTTCTGAAGCCATATATGCATTTGTTTAGCACCCAGTGGTATTTAGATTTATAAATGTTAATATATTTTCTTAATGTAAGAATATAGCAGCCTGTTATGAAATTGTCTGTATTCAAACTGAAATCTGAAACATTGAACTTTGTTCGGCAAAATAAGTATATAATTTGTTCACCACTTGTTTTTACATAATTTGGGTGTGCTGAATTCGAATCAGTGGGATAGCGTTCTATATTTAGTGTCCTTCACCTTCAAATTTGCAAAACAAAAAATGACCGCCAAAACCACATATCTTCTACTTTTTTCTGCTCTGATGTGCTCCGTATTTAGAATGACGCTATGATTTAAATAGTAAATATACTTCTGGTCATTTTCGGGTGTTTAAATATTCGCGAAATTTAAAGGGACTGGCCCAGGCTAAAATCATCAAAAAATCAGTGATTTTATTTCGGGTTCTTAATATGACCATATGATGTAAGCATGTACATAGACTAGAACTGCAAATTTTTAATAATTTTAGTGCTGCGCATTCACCAGTTAGGCTGGATATAGAGACGAAATTCCTGATTTTTAATTATTGACAACCATGTCAAAAATAAGAAATGCGGGAATTTCGTCTCTATATCTAGTCTAACTGGTAAGTGCGCAGCACAAAAATTATAAAAATTTGCAGTTCTAGTCTATGTACATGTTTACATCATATGGTCATATTAAGAACCCGAAATTAAATCACCGATTTTTTATGATTTTAGCCTGGGCCAGTCCCTTTAAGATTTTGAAACTTTTCGAATTAACGATTTTTTTATTTAAAAAATATTTTTTGGTCGGAATGAGGCCTACCAGATAATAGTCACTGAGTTGTGGACTGCGACCTTGAGGACTACAAGGTAGTTCCCTACGTGAACAAGACCACCAAGGTCAAACAATGTTACAGGTGCCTCGAATTCGGCCATACCTCAGGCCAATGTGAAAATGACCTGAGGTGCAGAAAATGTGGTGGCAGCCACGTTAAAAAGGACTGCCAATCAGACAAGCCGGCATGCGTCAACTGCCACGGGGACCACCCATCTTCATACAGAGGGTGCCCCGAAAAGACGAAAAGGCTGCCTAAAACTCAAACACAGCCAAAAAAGACCAGCTCCATGCCCAGGGAGCCGCTTAGACTAGCTATAGCCATAGCTAAAGCGATAGCGTTAGTGCTCAATAGAGACATGCATGAACGCACAGAATCCAACATCTCTGAAGATGTAGCTGAATCCTTCAGCAAAGCGTTCAATGTGAGAATCAGCAGCGAAACCCTGATGGAAAAGGCCTTTGCCTAAATTGGTAAACCACCACTCCCCCTGGACAACCAATCCATTAGGATCAATCTGATTCACATTCAGTCTATTGATCACACATATTAACGTGAATGGTCTAAGAGCCAGGAAAACTGAGCTCATTGAACATCTAAAAGAGCACAAACCAGATTTTGTCACTCTCAATGAGACCAAAGTCTTGCCAAAGCATAAAGTGTCAATACCAGGCTATGAGTCTGTGAGGAAAGACAGAAGCGCCGCAGGTGGAGGCGTGGCAATACTAATCAAAAAGGAAATTGCCTATAGCATTGTGTATACTGATGATATCAATGCAGAAACAGTGGCTATAACATTCAAACAAAGGGACAAGGAAATAGCACTGGCAACTGTCTATAATCCTCCAGGCAAAATAGTCGAGTTAGAGACACTGAAACACCTGACTGATAAATACGAACATTGCATTATCACAGGCGATTTCAACTCCAAACATGCTTATTTTGGCAACGACAAGAGTGACAGCGCTGGTGACGCTCTTTTTAACATTACTGAGGAGCTGGACCTCACAATACTCAATGATGAGTCTGTGACATTCTGTCGGAACTATGCTGGCAACAGTGTGGAAAGCATCCTTGATCTTGCCCTTGCTTCCAGGAAGATGGGCCCTAAAGTCGCTGAATGCACAGTCAAAGGCGATGTAGGGAGTGACCATCTTCCAGTGCATATTAGATTGAATTCTCATGAGGTGGAGAAAGCTCTAACAAAAGCAGTTCACAGGCTTGACAAGGCAAATTGGCAGAAATTCCGCAAGGAACTAAAGTCAATTGAGATGGGTGACCTCACCACACCCGAGGAAATAGAAAAAGCTGTTGAACTGCTTGAAACCTCTATGATTTGTGCCCTAGACAAAAGTTGTCAATCTGTGAAACAAAAAACACAGGATTTCTTTATCTCTGAAAAAACGTCTAAGCTGATCAGAGAAAAAAGAAAAGCTAGAAGGCTAGCTATGAGATTCAGTGACGAGCCCGAGTACATGACTATGTACAAGAGCCTGACCAACGAGGTCAAGGAATCTATCAAAACGGACAAGGAAAGGGCTTGGCAAGAACAGATTGATAAACTTGACGGAGCCAGGGATGGAACAGAGTTCTGGAACTCGTTCTTCCGGCTAACAGGGGCAAAATCTAGGGGAACGAGAAAAACTCCCCTCATGAGAAGTGATGGTACTCACACTGAAAATGACAAAGAGAGAGCTGACACGTTCGCAGCCTCGCTTGAAAAAGTACACAATGTCCACCAGGGGACCATCTTTGACGATGAGTTCAAAGTGGAGGTAGAAAGCACTATTAAAGAGCACGAAATGCTCTTCAAGCCACTAGTAAGCCACGTCCCCGAAGAGGACGATGATCACGAGACACTAACCCCAATAACAACAGGGGAAATCAAGGCTTATCTGAAAAAGTGCAAATCTAGCTCTGCGCCTGGTCTGGACGGTATCAGATACGGTGTACTTAAGCAAGCAAATGACAAGGTTTATGAGGCCCTGGCCCAAATCTGTAATGCCTGTATGGCTACAGGATACTATCCTAAGCTATGGAAAAAGGCTGAAGGTATCATGATACCTAAGCCAGGCAAAGACGGAAAAATGCCGGGGAACTATAGACCTATCAGCCTGCTGAGCTGCATGGGCAAACTCTTTGAAAAAACGTTAGCTGGTAGAATAAGGAACTTTCTTGAGAAAGAAAAGTTCTTTAACAAATGGCAGAATGGCTTCAGGAGCAAGCGCATCGCCATGGAACATGTGTTCAGACTGGTAGAGGAAACTCAACTGGGATTCACTAAGAAATGGAAAGGTGGAGCAATCTTTATCGATGTTGAGAAAGCATTTGACTCGGTGTGGCATGACGGACTAAGATACAAGCTGATGAACGGCAGCTTACCTAGGAAGATGGTCAGGTTGATATCATCTTTCCTAAGTGACAGAACGATCAAAGTCAATTGCTGTAACAACTGCTCAGAGGAGGTGACCCTCAATGCGGGCACACCTCAGGGCTCGGTCCTAAGCCCTCTCCTTTTCATTATCTATGTGAATGATATACCAGACATGAGTTCACTCAATGTCAAGCTCTCCCAGTTCGCAGATGACATGGGAATCTGGGCACATGCAACCAATGCCAAATGGGTGAAGGCAAAGCTATCAAAAGCTTTAAAACTTATTGAAGCATGGTGTTCCAAATGGCGGATAAAACTAAACGCAGGAAAAACTCAGCTGATTGTGTTTAGTGTCGGTCCAAAACCAGAACTTATAGATCTGGAACTGTTTGGTGAGCCTATTATTCAAACTCAAACAGCCAAACTGCTTGGAATCCTATTTGATCGAAGGCTTAGCTTCAAAGACCATATGAAAGACCTAATGACAAAGGTCTACAGGCGACTGAACCTGTTGAAGTTGCTCAAAGGGACAAACTGGGGCGCCAGACCATATACCATCTTAAAAGCCTACAAGTGCTTTATACGCCCTGTCCTTGAATATGGTTCGCTGATAACTGGAGCTTTAAGGGAATCACAAGTGAAGGAAATGCAGATCTTTCAAAACAAGTGCCTGAGACTAGCACTTGGGGTAACCTACCTGGACAGAATGAGAACAATAGATCTGCATGACCTCACTAACGTCCCTATGATCAAAACTAGGATGACAGCAATGGCGGTTAAAACATTTAGATCACTTGAAAACACACAGTGTTTCAAGGATCTGGTGTTGAATCATGAGATCGTTCAAAAACGATCAGGCTCTAATACAATTCTGGATCAATTGCTGGCTGAAATCCAGGCTGACGCTTAAACACGGTTGACGGTTGACGGTTGACGATTGACGGATAACGGTTGAGCTCCTGTTCCCACATAGAACAGGGGCTCTGGGGGCGCCGTTCTGTGTGACATACCAAAAGCAGGGAGTTCCCTATCACTCCACTGCATGAGACAAGAACACGGTTGACGGTTGACGGTTGACGGATATCGGTTGAACTCCTGAACTCCTGTTCCCACAGAGAACAGGGGCTCTGAAAGGAGCCGTTTTGTGAGACACACAGCACTGAAGGAGACGGATTCTGGTCTTAAGCAATGAGCTCTCTATCATTACATTGCTAGCTTGGGTGATGGCACGGCGGACACGGATGGTTGGCTGACGATGACGGTTCATGATGGTGGTTTCAAACACACTGCTCAGAAAGCAGAGCACATTTCAAAGGGTCAGTCCTTGCCCTTACTCTGGTGGCTGGTCGCCTCTTCCCTGGTTCCTTGTCTCCTGGACTTCTTCTTGCCATTGCTTGTACAATCACCTACCTCACCAGGTGAAAAGAGAGAGGCACTATAAGGTTTATACCAGAACTAGTGCATAATCTCGCGTCAGCCCTCGCGCTGCGCGCTCCTCTAGCTAGCTACTGCGACCTTTTTATGACGCTTACTCAGCCGTGAGAGCTCAAACTCCCATCGTTATCACAAGTTAGTACAGGTGTAGGCCACTGTCACCACCCACTCTTACGTAATGGTAACCAAGAAGTTTATATAGAGTTTTGCCTATGGTACTGTGCACTATAAAGATCCATTGAAGTCGAAACTCATTGTAGTCATTTCGATTATAGCTAGCGCTATTATAATAATACTTTTCTTAAAGATACTTAAATTCTGTAATTTGTTCTCTTTGTGAAAATTAAAATTTCGCGAATATTGCCAGATCTACATCAGTACAAAAGTAAAAAAATAAGTGCCTCGAAGTTAAACAGAACGAGCTCACTACAAACTTTAATAGAAAATTACTACAATTTCAATGTGTAGAGCGCATTTAAAGCTATAGGTGTATTTAATTTACTGAAGTCTTTGGAAAGAAAGGGTAGTGTGAATGTTATGCAATAGTCGGTCCCCAATGACAACCTGTTTGCACATATGCAGGCCTATGCTGCCGTACAAAAGGCAGTATCTACTTACGTTACAAGTAAGTAGATACTGCCATTTGGCTTTGTAGAGCGGTGCACATTATGATTTTATTTGGCAGACTGTTAATTACACCTGCTGCCGGTGTTACCCCTACCCTTTCACACCTCTTAGTCTTAGTGCCTGCGTTTATCTTGAGATCAATGAAACAGTCTAATTGACCAGCAAAGAAAGACAGGCTATCAGTTTTGTTTTGGAACCCTATCATCAAAACGGTGACCGGGTTCAAATCTCCCAAAAAATAAATTAACTTTGCAGTTTTTAGGTCTCAAAGACCTGTAATTTTATAGATTTGAAAACGCTGACAGGGTTCCGGAACCCAGTCAAGCCGGTCTAAATCCGCCCCTGCTCTACCCCCTAAATCTAAGCAGGTTGGGGGTCTCAATGACCACTAGCATATATCAATAATCACCAGGACCGTACGCAGCATGAAGTGAGCTCAGTCCCATTAAAGTTACACCTATGGAATCAAATTTGATCCCACTTTTTTTCCCGAAGCATTGTTTATTTTTGTCATATAATGAATTTTTAGCCAGTACGCTTAGTATAATTTCTGTTTCATTTCTTGTGAAGATTAAGGAAAAAATCCATAGCGTATTTACGAATGAGATGTGACTTGATGTAAGTTGTTATATTCTCAAAATACACAATCTTATCGAAGTCCAGACGAACCCAAAAGTTAGGTAAGTTATTACTGAGTGTAGTGAATTGGTCCATTCATTGCAAAGATATGGCTATTTTCCGAACTTGACCTCCACTTTAACGAACATAGCGACAACACCCCCTATGTTAGAAAATGGGCTGTACAAAAAAAACACAATTTGTTACCACAATTTGTTTGTACATACTACCTAGGGTTGTTGCCGAAGGTCCATTCTACCATTCCATCAATTCAGATTCAAGATAGTCCGCCGGTTAAACGAAAAAGAATTTTTGGTGTCCCTGCTCCTGGACGAGTATATCTGATCTCTACCACTGTTCTCTGAATATAAAAAGCCGGTAAAATGAATTTTTCAGCTTTAATTAGACTGCCATATGTTTATGAATGCCCAAAAAACGCTTAATGAGAAAATAGTAGGGTTGCCCGACCGTTGAACATGTGTCTGGGGAGTTATTTCGTTTGCTGGGGTTAAAATTTCACTGACAGGTACAGCGAATAATCCATTCGATTTTGTACAGGCTTGTCAGCTTGAAGTTCCTTCTTCTAGTTTATAAATCAATCCAGCCTAATAGTGCAGCAGCTCTTTAAATTTAGTTTAAGTTATCGATAGGGCCATATCATCTTGCCTGTGCGTGTGAATACCATTTATATTATACAAGACAAGAGTAGGTCCCTATTTCAAAAGTCACCAAGCCATTGAAATATATCTTTGAGGAGTACATTTGGGAGCTCATAAAGCGTTCAGTTATCTTAATAATTTAGTTATGCCAGATTCTGTTCATGTCAGTTGTTAGTGATCCTGACAAGCGGAATCAGATCCCCTGTGAATCAGTTCCGCCCACCGGAACTGAGTTCTATCCACAGATGTGCAGCTGGGAAATTATCTCCTAGCTCTTGCATGACTTGGGAAATTAAATCCCTACATTTCTAAATAAAATTATATTCCCTAATAAGTACCCTCGTGATCACCATGCCAATTACGTTCCATTTTAATTTACAATACAGTACCTTTTTTACATATCATTCCATGATGCCAGATATGCCTAAGCAGCCATGGTCTACAAAAAATAAATGCATTAATGTTTTTCGATCCTATTAGCTTTAACCAGAATACAAATATCTGATATTTCAACCAGAGAAGAGAATTGTGTAGGGCCTGAGGGTTGGTAAAAGTATATATATCACGAAAATGAACGACATAAATTTCGCTTTGTATCTATTCTCTAACAAAAACTTAGATGAGAACTAAAGGGGGATAGGTCATATTACTTTCCGATGGATATGAGTTTAATGGAACTGAAGGGCGATATGATTTTCCGACGATGGGATGATATGCAAGACCAAGGGGAATATGATTTCCCGGTGTCCGCCTTTTAGTCAGAAGGCCCGCTAGTCAGAAGGCACATTAGTCAGAAGGCCCGTTAGTCAGAAGGCCCGCTAGTCAGAAAACCAGTAAGGATGAATAGTCAGAAGGCCCGATTGTCAGAAAACCCGTTAGTCAGAAAATAAGTAAGGATGATTAGTCAGAAGGCCCGTTTGTCAGAAATCAGATAATTACCGAAATCATCTAATTTGTGAACAACCCTATGACCAATTATTTGTCTTTATTTATTTACTTGTGCCAGTAACAACGTCTAGCACTTGTATAATGGTTGCATTAATAATAGTATTATATTTTGAACCTAATGCTGCTGACGTAATTGCCAGCTTTATTGAATGAAAAATAAGTGGTTATTGCCAAGTTGCCTGTAAATAATTTTCTACACATAGAAACAAGATAGTATAATAATAATAATAATTGCATATTGTAAGCAGCAATGTACACTCCATGTCTTTGAACAGTTTGGAACAAAAATATGAACAAGCAAAAATCAACAAGCAATATGATCAACGTACTGCTTTAAACGCGAGTACCTGAAATTTAAAACTTGCTGAGAAAAAAATGGTCGAGACAACAAGATAATACTAACAGATTATAATGAGATTCTAATTTTGCGCTCGTCTTAATTAGCACGATAATAATATATACTGCAATCACATTATACAATAGTTCTCTCGTGCTTAGGTAAACTTCACTTTCTCGAATATGCCTTCCCACACAAAAGAATCGACAAATAATGCTAGTTCAGAACAGTTGGACAAACAATTTATTATTTATTCTGAGCAAAATGATACATTTATCAACGCTTGACATAAATGGCTACAAACTCAACACCAGTTGTGAAATATTGTGGAGTTTCTTATGACACACTTTTCACATCTATTTCAGCAAAGTTTATACAAAAAAAGAGTATAGTGCTGAAAAAATTAAAGCGCATCCATTGCTGAAAATAACCCAACCAAGCAACCAACCAGTCATCAATAATGCCAGTTTTTAAAATAAATGTACAAACTACGAACCGCCAGTAATTTTTTTTTCAAGATCATATCAAGATCATATCGACTCATTAACAACCAATAGGCGAAAGTATATACAAATGTCCTAGAGACGCAACATTTGATCTCTATGGGGTTCTACAGATTTTACTCTCAGTTGTGCAATTTGTTTGTGTATACTTTTTCACATTATAATTTTCATGGCTATTTTTCTCTCTCAAACTATTTATTAAACTACCGATTTAAAAAAAAAAAAAAACATGTAGATTTCAACACCATTTTTAAAGCAGCTCTTTGGGATAACATCAATTTTCGTTTTTAGCTCTGTTATTGAAGTAGTGTATCCCCCAGATCATGATTCTTTTTTTCAGAGTTTTTAGATTTAAAAAAATATTTTTATAAACATTTCTATGAAATTGCTTAAAACCCAAACAAACATTTTGTATACCTGAACACTTGCTAAAGGACGGTTGAATGTTCCTACAGCATTGGGCCACATGTTGATGCCGTCGGCCCAGCGTTGGGCAGACAATCAGTGCTGCAGGTGTGTCCCCCCCCCCATGTCCTGACTATAAGAGACCAATTAGCGGCGATTGCTTTGATCTGATCGTCCAAGACGTGGGAATATGTGGTGTAATGTGCTTATATTCCTGACTTGTCTTGTTTACATGGCAGTATACGACCTAGAAATATAACTATTTCACTCTTTCTCAGTGCTTTAAAATTGTTTTTTGACTTTTTCGTAGTGTTAGTTAAGATCAGTAGGCTATATAGCTTCATATAAATTACATTTTCAAAATTGATAAAATTGAAAATGTCCCTTTAAGGGGTCTCTTTAAGTATTCTTGAATAATTATTTTATGACAAAAAAGTCAAACTGATTTTCAGACTAACGGGCCTTCTGACTAACGGGCCTTCTGACTAAAAGGTTTTCTGACTAATGGGCCTTCTGACTAACGGGCCTTCTGACTAAAGGGCTTTCTGACTAAAGGGGTGTCATGCACCGATTTCCCAATAAAAAACACATATGATTTTACTATGGGAAATGACTTTGCTTGGCGCACTTCCGGCGAACGGAACTAATTTCTCGATTAGATCTAATTTTGCTTGACAGTCCTTCTAATTTAGGCTTGCTAATGGTGTCCCCATCAGTAAATAATGAGGAAAACTGTTGGTTGCGGATTTCGGCCTAGCGTCTTCTGTATGAATGTAATTGGCTATCTGGCCGTGGACCGGGAGACTCGCTCCATCAGTACTATTGGCCATCATGTACTCAGGGAGCGGCTGTGATTTTAAGCGGTCGTAGCCGAAATAACATCATGTGGTCATCATAACAACCTCACTCCAGTGTTGTGATTATAGAAAATATTGGTGTCACTCCCAGTAGGTTCTGTAACAACGAGAATGAAGTCTTTGTGATTCACGTAACAAAGACTTGATTAGTGTACGAATATGATAGGCTACGCAAACTTGATGATTCTGTGTTGCGGCTTGACAGATAAGTTAGGTTTTGACAGATACGTTAGCTTTTTTTCCGCATTAACCGCATTGCCCGTAGATAACTATTACATGTGATAGACATGGAAATTTTAACAGATTATCTTACACCAATATAATATGTTGCCATGTCAACGAGTTTTTCAGGACTCTGCGATTGTTTATACAATCGGAAATTATGTTGTTGTGTAAGCAACAGGAAGCTGCGATTAGTAGTTAGCACAAAGCATATATAACGACTATTTCTATAATTATAGTGGAAGACTATATATAAACGTGAAACTATTATCATCTTGGTGTGATGTGTTAAAGTTATATTTTTTTCATTTTTTTTCTGCAAATGTTATTTATGTAACGCAAACTTGATGGTAGCAATGTAATGGGTAACACAATCTTCATGATAGTGTAATGAAGTCTTGATAATAATGTTACAAAGTCTTAATGATAATGTAACAAAGTCTTCATCAAAATGTAGCAATTAGTATTTATCAAAATGTAACAACGTTTGTTAAACTTAAAATTTCAGTTTTGGAATTTTAATTTGTAAGTGTCGTATCCAGGGTCGTTTTGGGGTGTCTGTAACACCACTGCGTATCCTCAAAAAGCGTTTTATTGTACGGTGGATCAAAACATGAATGCAAATTGTGGGCCTACCTAAAATTTGATTGCACTAGAATTCACAATTTAAAGCCTTATTTTTTTCCAAAATTGCCTGACATGCCCTCACACCTACTATCGTCCTACTAGTCGTCCTGTAAACAATCCCTCCTTTGTGTTAGCCCGGATACGGCCCCGAGTGTATTCATTTTACTTGGCTGGATCCAATTATTACAGGAGCTGAACATTCATCATTGCCAATGAATGTTACAATATAAGCTTTAAATGTCTGTCGTGTAGTACAGCCTATGGCAATCATATAAAGTCAAAGAATACATGATTGGCATGAAACATATTCCAGTTACTTTAACATTTACAAAATAAAATTGAGTCATTTCTTCTTAATAAAGGGCAGATAATGACTTTTCACAGGTTTTGCATACCATACGGTTACCAACCTGACTACATTCCCAGTGTAATTTCTGAAAATATATCTCACATCCAGACATATACCCAGTAACCCAGGTAGATTGTACCCAGGGAGTAAAAAGGGTTAAGGGACATGGCCTGCTGTAAAAGGTTAGCCGGTGGAAATGATATCTACATAGGCCTATAGATCTACCCACGAACACAACCTAACCGACTGGAGAAGTATAAATTATAAGCATTGTGAATACGGTAATGACTTTCTTTGTAAAAAATAAATAAACAAACTGTGTGCAACTTCAACACACGAATCATTTTAGCTATATATATAAATATATAGGCCTATATATAAATCATACCATTTGACATATATATTTTACAACATTTTATGGAATATATATATATAGCATCATCAAGATGATCAACATATGGCTATTATATATAAAACCTCAGAGGAAATAACATGCAACAATAATTATAACAAGGCCAGTAGGCCTATGCGACAGAAAGAGGCGGCTCTCACCTTCTAATCATCGTTTAAAAGTAAAATTCATTCGAAACAAAACTAATAACCTAACTGAAAATGTTTTTACTACTAGGCCTATATATTATGGCCATTTAGTCATGTTAGACAGACAGTAATAGACAAAATTACAATTTTTGACCGGAGATGTCAAAATATAAAAGGCTGAAAATCCACCATTTCAATTTTTTTTAATTGAAAATATCACTCCCTGAAACCGAATATTTTGTTTTATTGGAATCTTCTAGCTATACCTGACACAGTTTTCCAGATATCACTCTGAATATTGCTAATGATGGCAGCTAGTGAGTTAGAATTTTGCTTGACGTGACATCCAGATATTATGTATATTAAAACAAATATTAATGACTGCTGATCGAAATGGTTTAGTTAGTTAGTTTAGTTTTGTCCTCAAGTTTTCAGAAATTAAAATAGCCTATGGTAGGCCTATATATTTTGGATCACTATAGAGAGAAATACATAATAAATAAGTAATAGGGGCCTACCTGGTAGACAGGTGGTAGACATCAAATTGATACCATGAACAATTTTTATTACAACACAATAGGCCTTCATATGTAACTAAACCTACCGGTAAACAATTATTCTCTCTTTAGGCCTATATATAAATACTGTAGCCTATACATTACATAGTAAACAAAACAAGGCATACAATAGTGAATACACTACATATATAGATATATGGATTTATTCAGTGAAAAAATACAGATACCATTACCATATATGGTCTAATAGATGAGGGTCACGTAGGCCTACATGGGTTGAAATACTAATCGAACGATCGGCGAATCGTCTGTTCTCAGGGGTCGAACATCGAGGATTGCAGTTTATAAATAGTGTAAAAAACGAACGCTGCTACACAATTATACATGCGCAAACCCTACTGGGAGTGGTTGTAATCTCTTGTCTCATGAAGATTATTGTGGGAAGCCTTTAAGGTAGAGAGGTAATGTGCTCAGCCTCAGCCGCCAGCGTTCGAACTTAGACTATCGTGTCACAGATTTATAGTAGAGCACTATATCTATAGGTCTGTGCATATAGTCATGTGATTCACCTCACAATAATTTCTCGGGAGGTCGTTGAATTTACTTCAATGTCGGTGAACGTTTTACAATGGGGGTTGGTTGCCGGAGAGGTAGATCCAAAATGGATCCACCCATAAGCATGTAGGCCAGGCCGCCTATAGACTCCATGGCCATCGCAGACAACACAAAATATCTGGGACTTACCATCACTTCAGATCTGAAATGGAATAGCCATTTCCAGAAGGTCACATCTAAGGCTAATTCAGTGTTAGGTCTCTTGAGAAGAAACTCAAGGATACCGTCAAAAGCTGTAAAAACACAAGCTTACGAAGCGTTGCATGGTCAGACCACACTTGGAGTATGCCTGCACAGTGTGGGACCCTCATATATGGGTGACACCCTTTTAGTCAGAAGGCCCGTTACTCAGAAGGTCCGTTAGTCAGAAGGTCCCTCAGTCAGAAGGCCCGTTAGTCAGAAGGCCCATTAGTCAGAAGGCCCGCTGGTCAGAAGGCCCGTTAGTCAGAAGGCCCATTAGTCAGAAAATCAGTTAGCCTTTTTTATCAGAAGGCCCGTTTGTCAGAACTTGTTTATTGGGCAGTGAAGAATGCTAGGGGACGCTTCATTTGATATCTGGGCATGTGAAGGAGGGGAAAGGGGGGGGGCTATATTATTTTGAATAAAACGTTTGTTGTCCAGCTCTTGATAAAAAAAATGTTGAGAGTTGTGTATAAAATAATTATTCAAGGATACTTAAAAACTACCGATGGAGTCCACGTGTTTTTCCAAAAATTCGGTAGTTAAATAAATAGTTTGAGGCAGAAAAATAGACATGAAAATTATAATGTTAAAAAAGTATATACAAACAAATTGCACAACTAAGAGTAAAACATGTAGAACCCCATAGAGATCAGATGTTGCGTCTCTAGGACATATACTTTCGACTATTAGTTGTTAATAAGTCGATATAATCTTGATATGATCTTGAAAAAAATGCACTGGCGGCTTGTAGTTAGTAAATTTATATTAAAAACTAGCATTTTTTATTGATGACTGGTCTGTTGCTTAGTTGGGTTATTTTCAGCAATGAGTGTGCTTTAATTTTATCAGCACTATACTTTTTTTGGCATATATATATATATCAACTTTACTGAAATAGATGTGAAAACTGTGTCATGAGAAAACCCCACAAGATTTCTCAACTGGTGTTGTATTTGTAGTGATCTGTTACATTTAATAAATGCATCATTTTGCGCAGAATAAATACGAAATTGTTTGTCCAAATATTCTGACAACCAGCATTATTTGTTGTATCTTTTGTGTGGAAAGGCTTGGTTCATATTTGAGAAAGTGAAGTTTGCCTAAGCACGGGATAACTATTATATAATGTGATTACAGTATATATTGTTACCGTGCCAATTAGCGCAAAGTTTGAATCTCATTATAATCTATTAGCAGTATCTTGTTATCTCGACCACTTTTCTCAGCAAGTTTCAAAGTTCAGGCACTCGCGTTTGAAGCAGTAAGTTTATCATATTTCTTGTTCATATTGACATTATTTTAAACTGCTCAAAGACATATTGTGTACATTGCTGCCTACATTATGTAATTATTATTATTATAATTATAGGCCTACTATATTGTTCCTATATGTAGAAAATTTACTGTTATTTACAGGCAGCTTGGCAATAACCACTTGATCCAATTTTATGGGTATTTTTCATTCATTTGGAGCTGGAAATTACGTCAGCAAAATTAGATTCAAAAACATAATGAGTAGCCTATTATTAACGCAACCCTTATGGAAGTTGTTACTGGCACAAGTAAATAAATAAAGACAAACAATGGTCATAGGATCGTTCACAAATGAGATGATTTCGATGGGGTAATTATTTGACTGGCCTTCTGACAAACGGGCCTTCTGACTAATCATCATTAGGGCCTACTTATTTTCTGACTAACGGGCCTTCTGACAATCGGGCTTTCTGACTAATCATCCTTACCGGTTTTCTGACTAGGCCTTCTGACTATTGGGCCTTTTGACCAAATTTCTGACTAAAAGGCGGACACCCACAAGTTAATGTCAGCAGGCTTGACGCTGTGCAGAGGAGGGCTGCCCGCTATGTGTGCAACCGTTGGCATAATACCAGTAGTGTGTATGCAATGCTAAACGAGCTGAGTTGGGAGTCTCTTGCCAGACGGAGAGAGCGATATAAAGTGGTGCATGGTCTGGTGGACATACCTTGGCTACAGAACAAGGTACTTATTCCTAACCCCCAGTGCACAAGAGGATCTCACTCTTGGAAATTTGCACCCATCCGCCCTCACAGTGATACGTTTAAATTTTCATTTATTTACGCACAATTTTGCTTGTAATGCTTTACCCCCAGTAGTAGTTGACTGTGCCACTCTGAACTCATTCAGGCTGGCACTCTCAGATGTTTAAACTACATAACTACTGCTTTTAATCTGCACTACTTTTTATTACAGTTAACTGCATCAAAATTATTCTTTAAACGTTTATTTTGCGCAACCAATTCTATCGGCAAATAATAGGCCTACTCTTGTCAAGAGTGATTGCTGTATTAGAAGAAGAATATAAATATTTTTTTTCAGATGACAGGGTTGTATACTTTCTGACTGACGCTGTCAATATTTTTTGTAGATTTCGGTTTTCGTGCTTTACAAAACTATATTTTAACTGCTGGATGCGGAGACAAAATAAATGCTTTACATACATGTGAGCTAAAAAACACCGGAAAACTGTATTTAATAGATAACGATAGTTTAAATTTAGAAAATATGTTTTATTCCATTGAAATTAAAGAAAGTGATGAATATCTTCAATTTACTTGTATTATCGCCCACCCGTCCTGCAGAAAGAATGAGTACAGAGACAGTGTAGTCTAGATACTAAATTGTTTTTTTCATGAGTGGCATAATATCACGTTCAATCAAAGTGTCACATAAAGTCTTTAGCACTATTTTCACAGAGTGATTTTGTTGCTTTACCGTTTACGCGTTGTTTCAATTTATAGTTATTATACACAGATGATGTGATTTCTTTCCTCTCCTTCTCAGATACTGAGATACTCAGATAGGAGTCACATAGGTACGTCCAAAGACCGAAGAATTCATTTTTGTGTTTTTTTTTGTGTTTTTCAGGATTTATGTGAATTTGTGATACACTGCAATAAAAGACATCTTTTTCTTTGTTTGTTCTTTTTGTTCACTATTACTGGTAGAAATGAAGCCATCATTGTGGAATTAAAAGAGTTATTTGTTTTGAATGGCATTTTTATCACCTGTTCTGGGGGTTCCCATGGGCAGTCCTAAATACCGAAAACCACTTCATATACCAAAAACCACCCTATATCTACCGTAAACCACACATATATGTAGTACTAAATCCTAGGAGTATTTTCCCCAAGTTATAGAAAGATTGGACGCATATTGACGAAGATATCGTAATATTTAATATTGTATGCGTTGCCCTATTGTAATACATCGGCCATATTGATACCATTGTAGTACAAACTTAGTCACCAGGGGTCCTTACAGTCAACAAGTGTATCGAGCGGCTAAAGACAAAAATAATAGGCTTCTACTTAATTATTATTTTTTGTTTTTTTCAGGTACATCTATATTGATGTTTATGATCTTTTGTTCTGTGATGGTCTTATTTCTAGCTAGTTGTTGCTGACATGACCATGGCTCACAAATCATCAACTCAAGCAGTCATATGCCTACATACATGTAAAATCTCAGAATGGAACCTTCACAATCTTTTGTCTAAAATTTAATATATTATTAGACCGTAATGCACATCAGTTGTGATGACAGAAACTATATAACATCCCCACGTGTAATTGTCACTGTCCTGGCTCACAACTCTCGTAGTGTTTATACTGTTACCATTGTTAAGCGGGTCGTCGCTGCCAACATGTTTCGCAACTCGATATCAGCACATCAGTAGTGATGACAGAAACTAACATCCCCACATGTAACTGTCATGATTCTGGATCACAACTCACGTTGTGTTACCATTAATAAACGTCACACCAGGACTATCCCACTCCCACCAGTAAACATAATGTCAGGGCACTAATTAAGCTTTAGATTTTGAGGGGGACTGTCCCCCCTTGAAATTTTTTAAGGGGTATTTTCCACTTGAAGAGGGGACTGTCCTGCATTGAATTTTTTTAAAGGGGGATGTTTTTGGGGGTGTCACTATGAAAGATCAACTCGTCAAATGTAAAAAATGAAGTGTCGTGTTTATTTCAATCGTCACGGCAAATGCAGAGGTCAAGAGTATAAATTATGTTGATGACCAATCTACTTTGAGAAAAATTCTAGTAAACTCCCATCACGTGCCGCTTGGCCAGACGACTTTGCTTGCCGCAGGCTTATCCGTGGGCCAGCAGTGTTGTAATAGCAGATAGCGATACTGTCTAGGCACCTGCCAGACCTGTGGTCCGTGTGACCGTCACAGAAGGTACTACATGCCAATATATGTGTGTTGTTGTGTGTGTCAGCAACCCAGTAAACATGAGACATTGACGCAATTGTCATATTTTGATTTGTCGGACTCTGTAGACAAGGTTCTAAGTAATGGGTTGCACTCAGGACTGGTTATGGATAGGTCTATAGCACAGCTGGATCGGTTTGCGAACACAGGGGCGGACGACGGCTGGTGGAAGACATCAAAGCTTTCTGTTGAGCACTTTAATTCAAAGACTTGAACTGCAGGAACTTCTCTTAGGCACAATAAAGTCTTTATTGTAATAAGACATCATAGTTCAATACCATACATACTTTTCATTCACAGAAACTCGTGTTTGAAAGATTGGTAGGTCTAGTGACGGTTGTACTCGTCCCAGCAGAAGCTGATAAACTTAACACACATTTCAAATCAGGAAAACCATAAAATTATAACATAATCCATAGCCTGATGGCTTCATTTTAACTCGAAACATCGTAAGTGATGAAGGCCCGAGGGCCTACGTGTAAAGTTAGTCCAATTCAGATAGAGCCATGCACACGGCAGAGTGCGTCCTCTCACGTCTCGGAATTCTGAGCAACTAACCAAAACCCGCACTGCTTGCCTCAGATGCCCCGCGCGAACCAGCTGCCCAGTCGCGGCTGACCAATCACAGAGCCGAGAAGTGCCCACGTGACCGTGAATTGAAATATTAGAATAATGTCACAGAAGAGTTTTAACTCGGGATTTAATTTTAGGAAGACTATGACGTCACAGAAGTTAATTAATATATTAGAAAGCAGGTTAGACACGAGTCAAATGAACTGAGCAACATGACCCAAAATAACTCCAGGGTGGATATAAATAGATTAACTGAACGTGACAATCCCGGGAGGCGACCACGCGTAATTACTAAAATAAAATCCACCGTAACCCGCATATACGACACAATGCTGGTTTAATGTTGGGCCAGCATCGCGGACGGTGCGCCAACATTGCGTCAACGTCTCGTGTTTAGTGGCAAAGTTGCATATTGCTTGAACTTCTGCTTGTAATCATGGCTTGTTGACAAGAGCTAGAATATCTCTTGTCATTTCAAAGAGATATCGTGGCACAATAATGGTCCTGCATCTGCAATGTCGGCCCACAATCAAACCAATGTCGTCTAAATGTTGAAGTATAGAAAATGCAAACGTCACATGTACAGCCAGGGTTCGAAATTAGCAGTGGTCCGGTGGCCCTAGGCCACCAAATAATCCTTAGGGCCACCAGAACACTGGGCAGCAGTGGTCCGACAGGCCACAAAAAATTCTGGGGCCAAAACTGTTTAAAAGATTGAAATGATCGTCCCTCTGTTCAGATTACTGGATAGCAGTGTTTGACAGGCCACTGAAATGTCCTTGCCCAATATTGTTTTAACAGGACCACCAGAAATGGCAGAGGACCACCAGATTTTCGGGACTGCTGGTCCTCTAGGCCAGTGCTCCAAAAAGTTAATTTCTAACCCTGACAGCGTGAACAGACAGCCAGACCCCTGGGGCCAGACTCTAATCTTTTGGAAGTGTGACGTCATAATCCAATCTGACCCCCCCCCCCACTATGCTTACGCGCCTTACGCGTTTATTAGGGATGCTACGGTCTCATATACAATCTTATGATAACTCTGCAGTGGACTTGATATAAAGATAAACTAAAACACGATTACATCAAGCAGATGTTGTGCCCACGGAAGCCAGGAAAGGGTGCGGGAATATCCCGCACTTGTGATAACTGATGCGCGGGAGCTGAGTAAAAACAGCGGGAATCACACATTTGCGCACCCTAATTTGTGCCCTGAATGTTAATTTTAATATCACACAACATTATTTTGTAGTGTCTCAAATCTATATAGAAAACATATAAGAAATAATAGTTTATAATATTCATGATAATTTTTATGACACTTTTTAATAATTTCATAATTTTCAAAATATTTTGTGTTTGCTGTGCTCACATGGGTGAGAAGTCACATTCAGTTATCACAAGGATAACATAATTATTTATGAGCAATATACACTGACAGCCCGGACTGACAGCCCTATGATATATAGTATATTTTATTGATAAAAATATCTTATAAAATTCAATAATGTGTTAGAATATTGAAATTTAGCCTGTTAAAGTTGTATAGTTTTAACCTAATTTATTCTCGTTGTATAGTTCAATATTCAATTATTATTAGTGATATGTTGAGTCGACGCGCGGATGGTGGGTGTAAATCCACAACTCAACCCATTGAAAGTGATGACATACCCAACCACAACTCAACACGTGAAGGTCACGACAGATACTAACACTGTCATGAATAGTTTATTAATAAAATTGACATTACATAATCACTAAAGTACAAGTCACTTTAAACCTGTCACTTTTGTGATGCATGTTTTTCGCTCATTGGTTGTTTAAAAGTTAGATAATTTGACATGTAGTTTTGGCGAATTATGACACTCCTCTATAAACCCATTGATCTACATGATCTTCAGTCAAGAAATTCCACTACATGTCAAATAGACTAACTTTTGCAATACTCATTCAAATTCCATTGAATTTTCCGGGTAGGCGCCGGAATACTTTCAAAGAGTGCTTGCAAAATTTCATGGAAATTGATTAAAAAAATCGTCGAGAAACACCCAACGCTGGTGGACTGGAAGTTGACTGCAACTATAATGTATGAACAATTGTTAAGTGACAGTCATGTATATTGTAATTATTATATTATATGCTAGCGGTGTAGCATTTCACTAATTGTATATTGTAATTATTATCCAATTTTATTAGCACGCCCCCCCCCCCCCCCCTCCACTCCATACACTTGTTGACGGTAAGGCCCCCTGGTGACTAAGTTTGTACTACGATAAGTATCAATATGGCTGATGTCTACACTAGGTATTACGCATACAATATAATAGATAATACGATATCATCACTAATATTCGTCTAATCTTTCTATAATTTGGGTAAAATACTCCTAGGATCTAGTACTACATATATATGTGTGATTTTCGTAGATATAGGGTGGTTTTCGATGTTTAAAAAGTGGTTTTCGTTATATCAATTGAAGTGTTGTTGGCCTACCCTGCACTTCCTCATGGGGGCGCACCGAGGGTAAAAATGGAAGTTTCATATAGGGCCAATGATTTCCTGTTTCAAAAAAATTGATTTTCTGTTTCCCATTTCGGTGAATTCCGTTTCATTCTGTTTCAGCGCGATTTTCACAGATTGTTGACTGTACAATTAGTCTACTGACTACAGTGACTGAGTGTGCTACAAGTAACTCGGATCTGTCATTGAATAATAACACAATATTATTGTTGATTGCTAATAATCAAAGAACGAAACACCAGAGAACATTATTTTTTCATATTATAACTGCATAAATTATTATCTTACCAATGCCAAGCAATAATAAAAAATTGACTAGTATAATAATCGTCGCTGGAAAAAGTGCTGACTAATGCAGCCCCTCATCAACGCACACGCATTGGTATTAATTGTACTGTCATTTCCAGGTCACCTTAGCCAACACTGGCACAACATTAGGTCATACGACGCACGCATGCTGTGATCTGGGAGTCCTCGGTCAATTTCGGCAACCTCTGGCGCAATTACTGTGTGCGCATGCGTCATTGTACCGGAGCCGATCCAACGGGTACTTTAATCCCAGTTGGTACAGCGGGAATAATTTTCTAAAATCAAAATGGCTAAAAATAGTTATTTCAAAGGATTTCCGAAACGGAAAAATGCTGCGATCACATGTAGACACGGCATATGCCGTGATCAGCACTGTCAATGTCGCACATTTGCCGCGATCAACAGGATACAGGTTAAAGTTAATAAAAAAAGAGTGAGATAAGTGGATTTGGACACGTAAAATGACGTTTTCATGAGAAATATGCAATTCCGTTTCAAAGCGAATTCCGTACGTTTTCCAAGATCGTGGAAAATCACTGGCCCTATTCATACGTATAAGGATGAGAATCCATCAAAAGTTATGTTCTTCCTTGACCCCCTCGTGGACTTAAAAAAAATTCTTTGATACGCCGACTTTGTCCTTTCTTTAGGTTTTTTATTTTCTTTGAGATGTCGCGTGCAAATTTTCTAATCAAATTGTAATTTATTAGCGAAATATTTATAGAAACTTTATAAAAAATAGGCAAAATTGCATTGCATTTTGCCGAGACTGCATTTTGCCAGGCCTATGGTATGGTAGATTCAATAAATTTTGAAATTGTCCAGTAAAAATTTGCTCAGCCTTTTTTCCAAGCTGACAGCATGCTAAAAGAAATATTCTACCACATTCCACAGTCTTCACTAAGCAAGAAAAATGCTGTGCTAGATCAGAATCTGAGCTATATTATAAAAACGTCCAAAAGATGGCACCTCAATATGGCAAATTGCTATGGGGGTAACAGAATTCAAAACATCACCCAGACACTTGAACTTTTTGAAGCAGCTGAAGAAAACTACTGAGATGATGTCGCTGTTAAGAGTTTTGTTTTTAGATACACCAGGGCACCCAACGAGTGCCCCGCAATACAGTATCAGTAGCAAATATATACAATATATGCACATAATAATCAGAAATTTGGGCATAGCCTCTGGCCTCCGTTTTTTTTTCCTGAAAGAAGAAAAGTTTTGATGGATTCTCATCCTTATAGCCATGGAATTTCCATTTTTACCCTTGGTGTGCCCCATGAGGAAGTGCAGGGTAGACAAACAGAACTTCACCCAGGTTTTACCATTTGCAAACTGGTGCAGCCTTCCCCAGGTATCTCAATTCTTCGAGATTCCCACATTGTTCTGTCCAAACTGTCTTAATGTTGTCCTCCAGAACTTCCTCATAGGGCAGTGGACATAGTCTATTTTCGTTTTTGCATTTTTTTACAAAAATTAAAAAAATGGAACCTGCGTAAGAAAATCATGAGAAGGGGCCACAGCATTCCTGTTCCACTTACCTCTTCAAGCACTTGTTGCAACAATTGTGGAATTAATGGGAGAGTGCTGGCACCATTTTTCGTAATTGCGAGAAATCTAATGATGGGAACTCCCGGAAAAGGTGATAAAAATGCCATTCAAAACAAATAACTTTTTAAATTCTACAATGATGGCTTCATTTCTACAAGTAATAGTGAGCAAAAAGAACAGACGAACAAAGAAAAATATGTCTTTTATTGCAGTGTATCACAAATTCATATAAATCCTGAAAAAATACAAAAAAAACCACCAAAATGACCTACCTATGGGCTGGCTATGTGATACTGAACAAATTTTTCCCTGTCAGTGGTAGACAGGTAACCATACCGACCTCACCAAAGGTAACCTCGCCATAGGTAACCTCGCAATAGGTAGTCTCACAGAAAGAATTTCTTTTTGGGTCACCCTAATTTATTTCCTGTATACACAAACATACATTGAAGTATTACAGGGTTTCCCCCATCAATGTTTAAATGGGGTGGGGGGTTCAAATGGGGTGGGGGGTCCTCCCCCAGAAGAAAAAAAATGCAGAGTTTTAAATTTTAGTGCTTAAAATGGCCTATTTCAACTGAAATGACACCAAAATATGGAATATATATTTTTTTCTTTGCCAACAAGAGGGGGATTCCCCCCCCCCCCCCGTGGTGCTGAGTGGGGGGGTCCGGACCCCCTCCCCCTCCTGGCAGAAACCCTGCAGTTCAACTAGATTACAAATTTGATCAACTTTAGCAAATAATATTTGCTAATTAAATTGTATTTTATTAGCAAAATATTTTTTAGTTATGATACATAGGCAGAATTACATAGCATTTTGCTTCAAATTGTAATTATTCTAGCGAAATAAATATAGCCATAATAGTTAGGCAGAATTACATAGCATTTTGCCAGGCCTATGCGATACAGAACAAAGTTTTCCCTGTCAGTGTTAGACATGTAACCATACCGATTTAGCCACAAGGTAACCCCGCCATAGGTAATCTCACAAAAAGGGTTTCTTTTGGGGTCACCCTAATTCCCGGAATACCCTTACCAAAATACACCGGTAACTGAATGCCCATTTAAACACTTAAACAGTTAAAGCGACACAATCAGGCTAAAATCATAAAAAATCAGTAATTTTATTTTGTTTTCTTATTATGTTCATATAATGTAAACATGTCCATAGACTAGAACTCCACAAAGTTTTTACATTTTTGTGTTGAGCATTAATCAGTTAAGCGAGATATAAAGACAAAATTCCCATATTTTTTATTTTGGACATGTATGTCCGAAATAAGAAATCAGGAATTTCGCCTCTATATCTCGCTTAACTGGTAAATGTGCAACACAATTTTTTTTAAATTATTTGCAGTTCTAGTCTATGGACATGTTTACATCATGGTCATATTAAGAAGCCAAAATAAAATGACCGATTTTTTGCTAATTTTAGCCTGATTGTGTCGCTATATGTAGGCTATATGTGTGTATTACGGTGAATCTGTATTCCAGTGTTTCGAGATACATACTCAGGTATCAAAGTAAAACCTATAAACCTATAAAACCTATATTTGAAAAAGTACCCTATATTTTTCTGAAAATAGCATATAACCTATAAAAACCTATATTTTGATTTTGCTTGAAAAAACCCATTATGTTGAAATATATTTTACTTGTGGGAATGTGTTTGTGTCAAATAACTTTCTGTGTTTCAGAAAGAAATGTTATAGATATAATTATTTATAGATATAATTATTTAAGCTTTTCAGCTACATTATCCCTTAAAAAATTTCCAATCTCGCTTTGCTCGGCATAATCTTTACTAAACCTTGACTGATATTGGGTTGAACTATGCTGGCAGAAATTATATAATAAATATATGTATTAAAGTATGCATTTTGGACACAACGTTTTGTATCCCACGTATATTCAGGTGTGTACTAAACGTTATACTCCGTGAAATACAGTAGATATGGCTTTGGAAATGTCAAAAAGTATGAATTTTCACATGGCGGGTACATTATTTTCACTTGAAAACCTATAAAAACCTATAATTTTATGTCAAATAAACCTATAAAAGCCTATATTTTTATAAAATAAACCTATAAAAAACCTATATTTTGGCCTAAGTGGACTTTGAAGCCTGGATACTGTTTCTTTTGCTAAGGTCTGGGCGGCCCTAGGGTAGTGGTTAGCACCGCTGCCTTTCACGCTGAAGTTCGAGGTTCTTTCCCGGTCTCGGCCGTTTGAAAGAAACAAAACAGTTTCTTCCCCATCCACTCCTAAAACTCAGTATTGTGGGAGCCTCTATGACTGAGAGATAGCGTACTCGGCCACAGACCTCCAGGGATTGAATTTCGAATCCTGTGTCTGGAGAGCAGTGTCATCTCTCTCATCTCACCCTCCTCAGGAGCGTTCCTGGCTGAATTTAGCCTGTATGTGCACAAAAGTGGCCTAAAGCCCGATTCATTTCATTTCATTTGCTAAGGTCTGAGTAACCGAAAATGTCAGTAAATAGGCACCAAACAGCCTAACAGGAACATCAGGTCATATGTTATAATTATTTTCATTTACAACAAATTTCACATTGTCTTTGTTTTCTAGGATGTGTGTTCGGTCAACAATATCATGATATAAATATTATGCGAGTATTTGCATTTTCACCAAGGATAATTGTTAGAAATATCTCACACCTATCACTCATATTGTCAACTCTAGTCAAGGTCAGGCCAGCCTTAAAAATATGTTTGTTTCTGAGTTCTTAGCAGCTGAAAAAAGTAATGAGGGAGGGAGGTTTTTATTTAAATATTCTCCTGCCAGGCCTTGAAAATAGGTTTAGTTTCGGATTTCTCAGTGGTTCAAATGTCATGAGGGAAGAATAATATGATTATAAAACCCCCACTTAAAAAAAAATTCATTAGGACTGCTCGAAGAATTTTGTGTTTTAGACAAAACTTAATCAGTGCATGTTAACCAACTGACTAAAAGTTTTTTCGGAAAATGACTCAAAAAATATTTGTTTGGGATAAACGTTCACAAAGTTTTTCACCAGCAGCATTTATACCCGCCCGGCTGGGAAATCCTAAAGAAGCTTATTTTTAATTTATGCCTCATAATTAATTATCTTTAGTCTTCCGCAGTTAACATTAGTTTAACCCTTACAGCGCGGGGATCGACTATAGTCGTCAGAATCTGACGTCAGATTCTGACGACTAAAGTTGATCCCCGCACTGTAAGAATAAAAATATTTATAATGGTCGTAGACCCATAACACAGGTATTCAAATGAATCAGAAAGAGCTAACTATGACATTTATGATGATTTCAAATTGAAAAAACCCCATTTTGTTGCGATGTTTTTCACAAATTAAATCAGCGCATCAAGGGTTAACGTGCTTTTATTTTCAGGTTGCGCTATGAGTGGCAGCGGGTCACGGAGGAGAGTTACAGTTGACCGTGACAAGTCGCTGAGTGACAGTGGTGAGAAGAGAAAACCCAGCGTTTTTGAAAGGCTTGGACCAGGGGCACCCAATCGTAGCTATGATTCTGCAGAGGTGTGTCAACATGAATACTTTTTCATTAATGTGTTGTAATAATTGAAGTAACACTTATTTTATGCTTTACAAATACATAGTGTTAACCCCTAGAACACTGACCTATTCAATTTGAATTTTCAGTCACTTGAAGTTGTGTCTCGCTGCCGCGATCCACAACTTCGAGTGACTGAAAATTTGTGTTATTTGTGAAATTTAACTCCCAATATATATCAGTGTTTCAAAATTGAAAGCACTTTTTATTCTTAACCATTGGTTATACAGGTGCCAATAAAAATGCATAATGTCTACTGTAGTCGACATCAGGGCTCTAAGGGTAAAAAGGATCATACTTTTTCATCAATATTCTATAGTTACATCACTGTTCAAGGAAGGGTAAACCTGCCAATAATAACCCTTTAAGCCCTCACGATGCATTAGGCATCATTTTACATCCCTGAAAACAGACCTAATTTTCCTACAACCAAGGGTTTTAGAATGAAAATTTCCATGAAACTGGTTTACCAAAACATTTTTTTCTTCAATTTTTTAACCACATCCAATCATCTTCATCCACTACAAGTCGAGAATTGCGACAGCAATTCTCGGCTTGTAGTGGATGAAGATGACTATGATAAAGTCAGGCTTGAAAGGGTTAATTTCCGCCAATTTTTACATTCCCCAAACCGCCAATGTTTTTTTAAAAAGCACCCAATTTTTTGCTGTCTTCAGTAATAGAAGATGACATTTTTTTGATTTATGAGATCATAATTTTCAATACAATTTTCTTTTCGTCCTCACCTATATCAGACAATCACATGTCATATCAAAACTGACATTGTCTCAAAATATATAAAGAAATATGTAATCAGTAGTACCAGTATTTTCAAGAGCTATGTCTCTGCTTTCGAAAAATATCTCAAATATTGTCAAAATATAATTATCACAAAAATGGAATTATTGCAGGGTCTGCTTTAACACTTTTGATTATAATTCTGTACTCTGAGTATCAATAATTGCTGTGATAATGTTTCGTACCATGTTTTCAGGCACCACCAGTAAAAGTTTGCTTACAGTTTGTAAAGCAAGGATGGTGTAGTTATGGATCCACGTGCATTTATCCTCATCCAGCCCAGTAAGTTAGCATGTCATTTATCCCTCACACCGCTAGATATTTTTTTTTATAAACCATGGAGACCAAAGTTTTTTTTATTAAATTTAAATGATCATAAATGTCTCCGTTACCTCTTTCCCTTTCATTCGAATACCTGTGTTATTGGTCTACGGCCATTATAATTTTTTTATTTTTCTAGTGCTGGACTGTATTTAAATATGGTCCTCACACTGAAAGGGTTGGACTATTTACATAAATTTCTTTTTGTGTTCTGTGTTGAATAGAGACTTGGTCAGCAAAGCTTTAAGGGGGGGGGGAGATGTTTAGGAGTGTACTTTTAATTTTTAACCTGCCTTTCAATTTCAAATTAAAAAAGATTGGTTATTGCAATTAAAGTTTGGCATTGTCTGCGTCTGCATTGGCATTGGCATCATTGTTAGCATTTCCTTGTGGGCTTGATAACTTTTTTATAATAAGTTTTTTATGTATCCTCAGAAGTAGATTTAAACGTTGAGGGCATGCCAATCCACAGGACTGGCAAGTCAAAGAAACTGCCATTCCTGAGTATTAACTGTCATTCCTAGCAAAGGCCTTTGTCCTAGGATGGCCTTAAATTAGCCAGTTCATTGGAATGGCTAATTACAAATTTTGCCATTCCTGCACATTTTTCAGCAGTACCGGACTGGAGGAATGGCCTTATTTCGAGCCCTGTGTCCTGCTCAAAATTGTTTGGCATGTTCCTAATGACAGGTTCTCAGACAAGTTCAATAATGGCTGATAAAAATCAAACCTGGCGATTTATGACGATTTATCCCATTTTATGTCGTTCATTTTACCCTTAGGGCTTGTCAACTCGAGTTGGTCATTCATCCTGCTCAAATTTGTTCTGCATGTGCTAATAGCCTGTTCCCGTACAAGTTCAATAATGGCGGCACCTAATTGCCGAATGTGCTGTTGACATATAATTTCGAAATAAAGTAAAGCTATCAATTTATTTTATGCTTTTTACCCCTCGGCCCTCTGGGCCCGAAGGACTATTGTCGTCCCCTTCGTGCGCCGCCGTCTCCGCCGCCGCCGTCGCAAGCACTCTTTTGGCTACTACACCAACATGGTGCAACAGATTACCGGTAAATTCATAATTCATATAAACATTCAACTTCCCCTGCACTTTTTTTACCCAAGGTCAAGGTCATAAGTCAAAGGTCAAGGTCAAAGATTTAAAAAAAATCTTGTTAACGCGATAACTTGAAAAAATAATTATTGGAACTCTCCAATTTTTTACTTGAAGTTACCCATGAGTATGGAGATCACCTGATTAGATTTTCAGCTTTCCACCGATAATCAAAATGGCCGCCACCTTGGGACTAATTTTTTTTTTTTCGACTTAATTTTTTTTTTCATAATTCCCTTGAAAACTGGTACCCGTTATAGCACGAATCGTTACTACACGAATCGGATATAACACGATGAAACCATGGATTCAAAAATTTTACACTATCTTTTTTGACATTTTTCTAGAAAAATATTCCAGCATCCGATTGAGCATGACATTTTCAGCTAACTTCACACGTTAATCAAGCTCTGATCTGCCTTACGAAGCGGTCGCCTGGTCCACGGCTAATATTAATCGTGCTATATATAGCGGCAATCCTTCACGGTTGGCGCTCAGACAACGTCGCCGGCCAGTGGTAAGGTACATGACTGCACACTTTCAGAACAACAGTATTTCATTCTGTATCTGAGCACGAATTCAACTTAAATATCAGGGTCTATAGGTTATAACAAGAATCGTGTAATAGAATAATATGAAACGAATATGACGTGCACAATTTTGTCTCAGAAATGCAACTACACGAAAAAGTTAATGCATGTTTAAATCGTGTAAGAAAATATTGTAGCACCAGTAATAGTGTTTTTATAACTTTTTAAAATCCGGTAATAAAGATTCATGGCGCGAGTGTGGTGTTTTTTAAATGTATTTTTTAATCGTGTAATTAAGTATTAGGCTATAGCGCGAGTGCGCTGTCTTTGCAAGTTATTAAAATCGTGTAATAGAACCAATAATATATTTTTTAATCGTTTTTTACAAGTTTTTTTAAATCGTGTTATAAAATATTATAACACGAATACGACGGGCACGATTTTATCTTAGTAATCTAATTATTCAATGAAATTAATTTAATTCGGCAGGTTTAACATTCAAACAAGTTTTTTTCTAAATCGTGTTATAAAATAGGTCAATGGCCAGAGGTGATGACATGTTGATCGTTTGATGATATTTCCTTCTTCACAACTCACAATTGTATGGCTGTTAGCGCTTTAACTGTCAAGCAGCGTTTTTTTTTTTTTGGCAAGGTGTTATGTTCCCTGGTTCGCTACAATATTGTGGAGCACATCATGTTTCCTGACGCGTAGTACACTATTTAAAACTACATGGTGACACAATGATTAGAGCCCTTTCATTTAAGTTGGTTACCACTTGAATTATATTTATCTGCGTGTTTTTAATTCCCTGATTATTATACATAAACATAAATTTAATATGAAATCGATCTCCTAGGACCTAAACGTTTATCGACCATTGGCGGGCGTTTACGCAATGCTCAGCGCCGTTAGTAAAGTGAAAGCCGTGGCAGAATGAGCGTGTCAACCATTTCAAGCCTACATGCTTCGTAGTTATTCCATGAATAATGACATCATTGCCATGATTACACGATTCGAAAAAACATCACGTTCGTGTTGTAGCCTAGTTTTTTTATTGCACGATATAAAAAATTGCAAAGACATCGTGCTCGTGTTATAATGTTTTATTACGCGATTTAGAAACATGTAATGGAATATCGTGTTTGTGTTGTGATGTTTTATTTTCCGATTTAAAAACATTATTATTTCCTGTTATAATGTTTTATTACACGATTACAATAAACTTGTCATTTTGTTGAATAATTTATAGATTATTTTAGCATAATAGATTTAATGGTGTTGCATAAATATATTTATATGCTGACATCACCCTCGATCAGTTCACCGACAGGGCTGATTGACAAGCGTGCTCGAACGCTCATTGGTCAACATCTCCCTCCCATCTCAGCGGCCGGTAGAGCTGTCAGTATGATTGACAGGTCTGACCGTCTCGTAAGATCTCACGTTGAGAGTGATATTTCACGAGACTTTTGACAAGCACTCATCTACCTTCAAACTGATGACGTAATCAAACACTGCACATGACACGGCCTTGTTTACACAACCTAAATCTGGTGTCATGAGTTCCGTATTCCCTGATACAACTAATTTAACTTATACTGTTAATATCAGACAAATTCAACCAATCCATATTTTTATTATTTACAAATAATAAATAATATATCTTCTAAACTCCGATACTCTTCCAGTTGCCCATAAAAACGTTATGCTATAATCGCTATGATCGTATCCCGTGTAAGCCAATACCGTATCCCGCGTTTCTCCCGTCATATCCACCTGTTACTAGTTCAAATCAAGCCATTTTGTATAGCGCGATCGGCTTATAACACGATTTGTATTAATGGACCTCACCAATCGTGCTATAACGAATAACTACTGTATATAGGTTTTCAGGGTCTGCGAGTCTGTTGGCATTATCCGTTTTTGCGTGCAACTGAAAACGAGGCTACAAAATTCATTGTTAACGCGATAACTTGAAAAATAATTATTGGATCTCTCCAATTTTTTATGTGATGCTGCCCATGAGTATGGAGATGACCTGATTAGATTTTCAGCTTTCAACCGAAAATTAAAATGGCCGCCACCTGGCGTTTAAAATATTTTTTTTTACTTTTTTTTCAGATTTCCCTCGAAACCTGGTATATATAGGTTTTCGGGGTCTGCGAGTCTATTAGCATTGTCCGTTTTAGTGTGCAACTGAAACGAGGCTATGGCGGCCATCTTGATTTTTAAATTTAATAATTCCTTGTTAACGCGATAACTTGAAAAATAATTATTGGATCTCTCCAATTTTTTATGTAAAGTTACCCATGAGTATGGAGATGACCTGATTAGAATTTCAGCTTTTCACCGCTAATCAAAATGGCCGCCACCTGGCCACAAGTTTTTTTTAAATTCCCTTGAAACCTGGTATATATATAGGTTTTCTGGGTCTGTGAGTCTATTAGAATTGTCTGTTTTCATGTGAGACTGAAAACGAGGCTGCGGCGGCCATTTTGGTTTTATCAATTTTAATAAATCGTTCTTATTTTCAATTAATTGCCTTGAAACATGGCATATATAGAGTCACTGCATGAGCCGAGGGGTATTTGAGTGCTTGCAATGTATTTTTTCTGATCTTAATGCTGACAATAGCTTTTGCAGAGCCCCAAATAGCCACTGATCCGATAGTTGAACAGATTAGTAGTAAAAAATTACCACAAATTAGTAATCCTGAATCATAGAAGATCAGTCTGTCTAGTTTAAATAAAAATGCCAAAATCTGTCAATGTCATGGTATGAGATGGGCAGGCATGCTCGCTTTCTTGAAAGGAAGTCGTTGTACACACAATTTGTGATTGATTTAGTGCACCATTTACTATTACTTGTAGAGGGTGTCAGGACAGTGTCTTTAGTTTTAGCTTAAAGAGATTGCAGGTTTTTTTATACAATCTGCAGAGATGCATGCAAAATGAGAATTACTATAAATCTTTGTGATCTGGTACACGTACACTTCTGCTATTATTAGCTCTGCTATCTAGCAACAAAATATAATTATATATCTAGCCCTGATCGGCAAATGGCAGGTATGTTCAACTACAGAAATTTATAATCCTAGAGGATTCGTTTTTCATTTCAGAAGTGACAGGCAATCAGATGATCTTCGTAGAAAGATGTCAAGGAAAAGAAAAGACAAGGACGAGTTACAAGAAAAGACAATAGATAGTGAATCAGATGTAGATAGAGTGAGAAATGTTATCTATTGATATGTTATATCATAACTGCATTTTTCTAACTTTTTCAAATTTAACTAGAAGGAGATTTGAAGATAATTTCAACTATACATGTTACAATATAAATGATGTAGTTTTCTTCTGATGTTAAATAACAGCAATAATTATCGCAATAATTATGGTTAGAACACTTACATTGAAGGCTCATAAAAAATGGAAATAGCTTATGGCAGCCCACCTTCAAAGTTTTGAGTTTTTCTCCCGTTGAAAATAAATTAAATTTTGTTTAGTTGCATTCTGGTAATTTATCTGAAAACTACTAAGATGGATTGAAGTAAGTTGTATATTTCATTATTAGGAAAGTAGCAGTACAAAAGATAAAGAAGGAAAAATTCGCTCAACTGTTGTATCCAAAGGTGAGTAGTTATTGTTAACATCTATTCAGTAATTGTATCACATGTAATTTAATTTAAGTAACCAAATTTAAAATGATTACCCATTTCAAAATGTAAAGTTGAAAATTAGTTGAAATGTGGGAGTTTGTGAAGAAAAAGTATGCCTTTGCATTTTTTAAAGTTTTTTTTAGTCATTTTCGTGTAGAAAAAGTTGTATGTGTCGCAGTTAAATATAAAATACTCAATTTTGTTAGGGGAAGACACTGATCTCGATTTTGATGCCACATTGAAATTGGAGAGAAGACGGCAGCAAATTAAGAAGCAGTTGAGCCTTTTGGAAGAAGAGGAAAGAAAAAGGGACAGAGACAGGGATGATATAACTATAGAAAGAGCATTACCTGTATGTAAACCGTGTCGTCAGCCTTTAGAGCACTGATGCTGACTGTAGTCATATTACCTTTAGCACACTGATGTCGAACTACAGTAGACATTCTGTCCTTCTATAAGCACCTGTATAACCAGTTTTTAAAAGTAAAATATGCTTCCAATCTTGAAACACTGCTATATGTTGGGACTTAAATTTTGCAAATCAGACAAATTTTCAGTCACTGAAAATTTAAATTGAATATCTCAGAACTCTTAAGGGTTAATTTTTGTGCTTTATTACCTCTTGTATAACCAGTGTGTAGAACCGAATTATGTCAAAAATCACCATGACTATCCACAGTATATCCCAGGGCTGGAAATAAGAGTGTTCCGTTTGTCTGGGGCAACTAAATCACAAAACGTACACCCCGCTTTCTCTGATGGTTGTCCATTCGGACAGCTGCCGATTTTCATCCAACAGTCACTGACTTTGAGCCACAACTACTACTGGCCTATAAATGCCTTACTAATTTTTCACCAATAATTATTTACTGTCTCACATAGTTATTAAGTGTGGCTGTGAGGAAAATTATAGTTCACTTTATTTTCTCATTTTTGGGGGGAGCGACTTAAAATTGTGGTGGTCAACCAAAATATTCATGTTTGTTGTCCACTGGAAAACCAACATTTTGTATTTTATTTCCAGCCATGTATCCCTGCGTATAATGCGACACCATGTATAATAAGAGTTAAGATATGAAGCATCTGATGACATAAAAACGTCTGCCCCTGTAATACAACATAAAATTTTGTCCATCAGCAGTAGCGTTCAAATTTAAAATATCAGAGCTTAACATCTTAACTCGTAGTATACATGAATTACATTTTACAATACAATACAATACACCATACACTGTATATAAAATGTTTACTGTATATTATACAGTAGACATTTTCTATGTCATCAGGGCCTTTAAATATTAGCTTGTATTCTACATTTTATCACATTATGCATGAGAAAATACACCAGTTCAACAGTCGATCGATTTGTTTCTTTCAATTTCATTTTTATGTTTTCTCTTTGTTCAATCGCAGGCATCTGACGAATCTGAAAATCGCGCGATGGCTTCAGGATCTAAAAAATCCAAGAAAGAAAAGATGCTAAAATCTCCACCTTTCAGTGGTGATGATCAAAGCCGGTATGTTTAGAGTACTTAACCCTTACAGTGCTCAGATCGACTTTAGTCGACGGATTCTGATGACTAAAGTCAATCCCCACACTGTAAGAATCAACATATTTATGTTGTCCGTAGACCCATAACATAGGTAAGCAAATTAATCAGAAAGAGCTGACTAAGACATTTAAGACGATTTTAAATTGAAAAAACCCTTTGGCTGCGATGTTTTCTAAAAATAAATTCAGCGCTTTAAGGGCTAATATTCACTAGAGATAGACAGATGATCCCCCTGTGTCATATAATGTATAATATTACCATACTACCCAAGTTAACCCTTTATCCCTTAATATGAATTTTCACTCACTTGAAGTTGTGTCTTGCTGACGCGATCCACAACTTTAAGTGAGTGAAAATTATTCAGACTTGACAAAATGGAGGTTAACTATTTTTAAATTCTTGCTGATCGATGCCACATTTTATCTTCACTATGTGAAAGCTGATATGCAATATTCTAATAAAAAGTGTAAAAAACGAATATATTCGGTACCGGCAGTATAATGGTCAATTCTCAAAGCGCTACATTCACCCATTCCTATTATTGCCACCATGTGGACATCCAATTTTTGCCTCGTCTCTAGCAGTCTCCAGCATGGTGAATATTTGTTTACATGTATAGCACACACGTTGTCAAGTTCTATTTATATGTAACATTTTATTAATTTAATGCAGTAAGAAGACTAAGAAGAAGAAATCTAAGCACGAGAGGCGCAGATCCAGTCGAGTGAGCACTGATGATGAGAGAGTGGATAGAAAAGATAAAAGGTAAGCTTAGATTATATCAGGCGTAATCCTTATGCTGCCGGGACCTTACATATGCATTTTCAAGCAAATATCGGACCAAATAAATTGAACTCTAATTGCTAAAATATTTTGTGGTAGACGCTTAGTTAATCTAAAGATACAATTTTGAAGATGTTTATTTCTTCATAAACATAATAATTTTTCGTCATTTGGAGCTGGAAATTGCGTTAGCAATTCCAGCTTCAAATGAATGAAAAATAGTCCCAAACAATTCGGCAGCATAAGTGGTAATAGAAATTATATATTAAAGTTTCTCTTTTTTTTTTAAAATTTAATTTTTTACCTTACAAATACCAATTTCTACACCCACTGTCTGAATGGTGCTGTAACATTAACCCTTTCAGTGCGGGGATCAGTTTTTGACATCAGCATCTGATATCCATAGCCAATTGATAGAATATATACATATATAGATATTTAGAGTGTTTAGTTAAATTTTTCTGTCTGTCTATCTTCCAAAAGTTTTTACTGTACTTGACCATCATTTCAAATTCAATGTGAGACTACTTTTGCGTTGAGAGCCAAGATGTATATTATTGCAACTTATTTCACCACTTGTTAAGCATAAGTATGGTAACTGGTGAGTATTTAATATTTAGTATTTAGTATAGATATTTAAATTTGACCTAATAAAGTTTACAATTTTTTAGAATATGTAAAACTATAGGCGGTGATTAATGATTGATTTTATATTGCATAGATAATTTAAGAACTTATCACTGATATTTTTTAGAACCAAATTTGACATAAGGGTGGTTTGGTATCCTGTTGGCCATCTTGGATTTTTTAATTTATAATTTACGCCCCTATGACAAGTAATGTGTTCCTGGATGTATAGAACCGAAAGATATATATTTTAAGCTGAATCACTATAATATACACCGGTGTGTATCTAGCATCCCCAAGGGACAAGGTAATTCCTGTACCACACACCCTTTCCAATTATGATTGGCATAGCGAACAGAAAGGCCATGTGAAGTTGATTCACCAACTTAAAGCCGTGTCTCGCTACCGCGACCCACGACTTCAAGTGGGTGAAAATTACTGATATTTGTTAAATGTGAGACCAAACATTTGCAAATCTAGAATACTAATTTTTTCCCAATAACAGTGATTTAATCGGCCCATAAAACATATTAAAAATTACAATGATTAGCAGTGTAACCCTTTCAGCGCGGGGATATACTTTAGTCGACAGAATCTGTCGTCTGTAGACGTCAGATTCTGATGATTAAAGTCGATCTCTGCACTTTAAGAGTAAAAATATTTCTAATGGCCGTAGACCCATAACATAAGTATTCAAATGAATCAGAAAGAGTTAACGAAGACATTTATGATGATTTCAAATTAAAAGACCCATTTGGTTGCGATGTTTTTTACAAATTAATTTAGCGCTTTTAAGGGGTAAGGTTTAATGCTAAAAGTTTGCAAATTTCAGGCACCATGAGAAAGAAACAAAGAAAAAAACTAAAGTTGCACCAAGTAAATCTCGTCACCCTCATAGCTCCTCATTCGAACCTTCCAGGAGATCCAGGTCACCTGCTGTGAGAACAGACAGGAATTCACGATCAAATTCTATGTCAAGGTCTCCCGTTGCGATGCGTAAAAAAGGGAAGGAGCATCATCACCGAGGTCGAGGAGCTGAGAGGAACCGCAGTCCCGCTCAAGTGGATGACAAAACAAAAATTGTCACGCCACCTAAGAAAAGTAGTAAGCAAAAAAAGCATTCCGCTTCCTGGAAGCGATCCCCTGTGCGAGACAGACGTTCACCTAGTCCTGAAAAACTACGAGGACATAACCCAAGTAGGACCCTTTCAAAAGACAGAGATCGTAAACAGAGAGATCCACCTCAACTGGAATTACCAGTCTCACGGAAGAAGTCTGCTTCTCCTCGCAGGCACCGAGATAGAGATGGCAGGAGATTTACCTCGCCAGACAGACGTGGCAAAGACACACAACGCAAGAAAAATCGTTCAAAGGCCAGACAGGCGTCATCATCTGATAGCAGCAGCAGTAGCAGTAGCAGTTCAAGCAGTAGCAGCAGCAGTAGCTCTAGTGACAGTAGCTCTGAAGAAGAGTCCCCTCCCACTCCTAGTCCACGCAAACCAGACAAAGGGTCCAAAAAAAGAAAACGAGAAGAATCAACAGATGTCAGGAAGAAAAAGTCATACAGTCCTGAATCTAAGCGTGGTTTTGGTCGGGTTGACTCTTCCGAGAGGGACAAAAAAAAGGGAAAGGCTGGCCAGGAGCAGTGGAAAAAAGGTGGTTCTCAACATCAAGATGATACAAGAAGAAAGAGAACTTTGTCACCACAAGACAAACGAGGAAAACACGAGCAGGGGCAGCAACAGAGTGATAGAGGGAGAAGAGACAACAATAGTGTGGAGAGGAGAGGTGGTCGCCAACTGTCACCACGTGATGATAAATCACAGAGACCTAGGGCTGATAATAGAACTCATAAAGAGGGTGATGATGGTCGCAGACAGCAAGTATCACTGGAGAGGGAGCGTGAGGGGGAGCATCCTCCACCAGCTAGAGACATAGACAGGACTGATAGGTTTCGAGGAGAAACTCCACCTCAGAGACCAAGGGACAGGGATAGTGATGTCAGGGGTCGTGGTAGAGAGAGGCAGCTATCTCCTCGTGATCTCGAAAAAAATCGTAGGATTTCCCCAGCCACATCACGTAGAGCTCCCTCTCCTACAGAGTCTTTACGAAGTCATCAGTCTGCACGTCAAACCTCACCGGGAGCAATAGGAGCAGATCGTCGTGGTCGTCATGTTGATCAGCAGCCCCCACCACGGTTGGGGGAGCCATATTATGGAGGTGACCCTCAGATGGGGGATCGCATGCGCTCCCCTCAACGAGATGTAGAGAGACTAGAATCTGAGAGAGAGCGTGAGCGTATTGCTGATGAATACGCACGTGAATGGGTGCGATACGAAACTGCACTCGCACAAGAACGTGAGCAACTTGAATATGAAATGAGAAGAGGTCAACCTGGTGACAGAGAAAGATATGAATTACAGCTTGAGAGAATTGATCGCTCTCAGATGGCGGCACGAGAGAGCAGATTACAAATAGCCAGAGAACTTGGTATGTACTTCACAATTATGTTTGTTTTATCCAGCGATCACCATAAGAAAGTCTACTTATCCCTTAGAACACTGATGTCGACCACAGTAGGCATTCTGTCTTTTTATAAGCACCTGTATTTAACCATTTGGTAAAAGTAAAATATGCCTTCAATCTTGAAACACTGATATATGTTGCGACTTAATTTCACAAATCACATACATTTTCAGTCACTTGAAGTTGTGTATCGCGGTAGCGAGACACAACTTTAAGTGACCGAAAATTTAAATTGAATAGCTCACTGGTGCCACAGGGATCAGATAGTTATTATGTATCCACCGATAGGGTGGAGATGTATTGTTTTTGCTATGTCGTGCACTACCACCGTCTACGCCGCCACTCAGGCACTGTAATCTTTATTTGCCACAATGCTTTATATCAGGCCTGCTCATACCCTTGGCTTTTGCTTTTTATATTTTATTTGTTGTATAAGTAGGGCTGAGGAATTTGTCTAAATTCATATGTAATTTTTGCACAAGGGCAATTCGCCTGGCATTTTCCAACATGGAACCCTAAATTCCTTGTGACCACTCTCAAGCCTTAACCGTTAAGGTGATTTGAGAGTCGTTTAAAACAAATAAAAGACCCTACTATGCCCAAGACCTGATTACATTTTGGTGCAGAAGGTAAAAAAGGGGAAGTGGGTGTTGGTATCAGTCCAATCATTTGTGGAGACGTGTTATTTACTCACTTGACCATTTCCTTTGCATTCACTGTACTCACATAGGCTTTTTAAAGAAAAAAAATTAATCATCAATATCTTTACAGGTTTTTATGCCTCTGGAGGCATTTTTCTAATTGTGTTATGTATTTTTTGAAAGAAATGTACATTTGAGGCTGATCGAGATGTTATAGAATGTACTAGACACAACCCACCGAATGTCTGTCCATAGTCTATGACTCCGCCTGAATGTTATACTGGGAGGAAGTTTTTTTTCAACATGATTCTCTTTTCAGAGAGAAGCTGGGATGACCAGCATGTTCGACAAGGTCTGCTGGAGGCTATCAGAGAGCGAGAACAGGCTCGAATGCGCCTTTATGGAGGTGCTGACAGGGGACGCCTCTCACGAGCAGAGATAGACGGTAAGTCTGATTCCACCCAGCAAACACGACATGTTGACCTAATGTTGGTTAAAGTTGGGCTAGCGTCGCAAACTATGGCCCCAACTTCAACCCAGCATTGGGGCTGCATTTGATGTTTGCCAGGAATGCTAGTTTTTTGTCAAACTTTATTTGGGAGAAACTGATACGCTTCTAAAAAGTAGTCCACTGCAACCTCTGGTCTCCACTTTTAAACCCTCTCTGAGCTGGGTTGAAAATATTGGATATTAGCAATAGAATGTTACATCATACAATGCAGCTCAGTGCTTTCCCCAAAGCGTCTTAGCGCATCGGTACCGAGACGCTTCCGTTTCGTCTGAGACGCTAAAGAACCCTTTAATTCCTAATTTCTTTTGAATTGGCCTTGAATTCAGCCACAAAACAGCATCTTCCAGAAAACTGATACTCTTTGGATAAATCCTGGGGAAAACACTGCAGCTATAAAAATAGTGATACCCACACATGTACACACATCCACAAAGAGTTTTCAAATGTATGCATGCATTTGCAGTGTGTGACTTGCAATCGTGTGCACCCGTATGTGTTTAGATAGTTGCAATGTACTCTTATATTCCTGTACCTATCATTTGTGCAATCTCAAATAATTTAAATTAATTAATTGGTATTTTTTATTTATCACTTTGAGTCTTGTACACATGGTTCCCATGGATCATTGAAAACGGGAGAAGTTCTTGAATATGAAAAAATGCCAGGCCTTGAAAAGTCCATGATTTTTATGAAAACATAAATAAACCAGGAAAAGTCCTTGATTTTGATCAACCTGTGATGTTTTGCTGTTGATCTTGAAAAACATCATGCAGCAGCGACAGCTAGTGATTAAATGAAAGAAAGAGCTACACTTAAATAGACTTGAATAGCGATGTGGTTCAGGAATGTGGTGTACCTATTTTGTCAATTTAAAATGAAAAGACAAATATCAATAAACAAAGTAGGCCTACATTTCATATTTTATACAATATTTTAATTTTGCTAGAGTAATACATACATGTATGCATGGTCAGAAATTTGCAGTTTTTCATACCTTCTAGCCTAAGTTTTTTGTAATCTGTAAAACATTTTTTTAACATGCCCAAAAAAGTTCCTTGAAAAATATTGAGAAGTCCTTGAATTTTGTATTTGAAAAAGTGTGGGAACCATGTGTACATAACAGTTTGAGGTTACATCTGCTGACTTTTAGGCAAAATTATTAATAGGTGTTGCATTCAGCACATAAATTCAGAAATTTAGGTTATGATGTACACAGCAATCTGTGAAAATGTTCAGAAAGTAATTGCAACATAGCTGAACAGGATGCGCAGTAACATATTTGTATTTTGGAGTTGTTACTATTAACATGTCTTCACTGTCTTTGAATTTCTATATACATTAGTTTCTTGGATTGTGGTTACATATCATCCCTTTGAAGAAGCAAATGTGTCTGCTACAGGTCACATAGTGGCAGACATTTAGCGCCAAAGGGACGATATGATATTATTCTGTTATGTGTATAGTTATTGTTATCACCATATATTATTTATCATTCAGCATGGGCTTCTTTTATCATTACCTTACCCTAGGTTTTGCAGGGCATCTAAATAACTAACTCGCCGCAACTTACAATTATAACACAGAAAACACAAAATACTTTAGAACTATAGAATGTAATAAATTTAGTCGCTTTGGAAATTTGGTGAGATGATTGGCAATTTTTCGATTTGCACACTGCAGATCTAGATCACAAATAATCATGGTTTGATCTCTATGAGATCTCTATTCTCGTACAAGTTAATATATAACGTAGGCTTCATATATCGTAACTCGTAAGCCACATCACCCGCAATAAACGTTTACTTGATTAACAGAGTACTGTGATAGGCAGATCAGTCGTCGCCAATTTCACCAATTTCAGAGTTGATAAATTTATTAATGTGTTCAGCTTTCTGTAAAATTGTACATTTTTGAACATGCCTAGCTAAATTGATACAGTCAGTTGATCATTGTTTCAACATTGAATATGTTTGATTCAATTAATTGTATTTTCAAGTAATGTAAAAGCAGCTCATACTAAACTAGATTATTCTAGATATAGATGGTTAGAATGCAATGACCATACTTTTCATTAACCCCAGTAATTAGCATTGAGCGTATGTGATTAGAAAGATATAATTTGCTTATTTTACAAGGATTTTTTTTTTGAAACTTGAAAAATGGTGTTTGTGTATCGGCCTGTGAATCGATAGTATATCAAATTATTTTCCTTCTGTAAAGATTTGCATTTCCCCATCTATATCACCGGTAACCACGGTAACCCTTGTGCTGCTGAATTGTTTGTTTCTATTCTTCATTCATATTAAAAGCTGGAATTATCAACATAATTTCCAGACGAAAAAAAATCTATATTTATGAAAGATAAACATCTGCAAAGTTTAACCCTTACAGTGCGGGGATCGACTATAGCCGTCAGAAAATGATGTCTATAGACGTCAGATTTACAGACTAAAGATCGACTTTAGTCGTTGGAATCTGACGTCTGTAGACGTCAGATTCTGACGACTAAAGCCGATCCCCGCACTGTAAGAGTAACATATTTATAATGACCGTAGACACATAACATAAGTATTCAAAAGAATCAGAAGGACCTTACTAAGACCTTTATGATGATTTCAAATTAAAAAGAACCCTTTTGGTCCGCGTGGTTTATAAATACGAATTAATTCAGCGCTTTAAGAGTTAATTCTTTGATCAACTGACCATTTATCAGAACTATTTCATGGATTTCGGTGACATCATATTTGGTTTCAAACTTGCTTGAGACATTATATGTATGGCTCCAGCAGCACAAGGGTTATTATTTTTGTGATTGGTTTTACCTCCAGTGCATGGGTTTTTTCATCACCTAGGAATTAAAAGGTTGTAAGTGCTGCACTCTCTTAATTCCATATCAGCAAACACAAGATGCTGAACAAATGCCAGTTTAATGCTGGGCCAATGGGCTAATAATGTCTGTGAACCTGGCATACATGAGACATTAACCCAATGTTTTTTCAATCCTTGCCATCATCTGCGACGCTGGCCCAACTTTGAAACATCATCGGGTCAACGTCTTGTGTTTGCTGGGGAAGTGGTCAAACAATAATCTGTCATATCGCCATGTCTCGTGGTTGCTGGAAGGTGCTGCTATATGTTGTCTTCAGGACCTGATGCTGCTTGGGGGGAGAGGCTTCGTCTGCCCCCAGCGATCAAGTCACAATCCTGGAACCAACGCGATCACCCAGATGCCCCACGGGATCATTCCCGGGAGCGAAATAGAGATAGAAATAGGTCCCCTGAAGGGCGCCTGCGAGACATCGGGCCAGACTCTGATAGATTGCGACCAGGTGACAGACCTGGCCAAGATCGTGGGCCTTCTCGCCCACGGAGAGGTATTATAATTATTTGATGTCAAAATGTGAAAATAAAATTGTGTACTTGCACAGTAAAAGTATTTTTTGCAGATTTGTATTTTCTTAAAAGCTTTGTACTCCAAAAATAGACATCATCAGGTTGATGGATATCCTGCCGGATAAATTATTTTTGTAAAGCATAAATTTATTTTTATTTGCTTTGATACTGAAGCTCACTATGCTAGTTAATAATAACTGCATGTAATTAGATATTATGTTGCTCTCTGTGATACTTGCAATACTTACAATATATCATTATATTCAATTGGTCAACTAAATTCCATATTAGTGTTGTTAAATAATGTGTCTTTAAAAAAAAGGATTGTTTTTTTTATAAAATGTAGATATTATTGGTATCTGGCATGGCATGTAGATACGTGTACATGTTGTAGAAAGTATTTTGTCACTTTTAAAATAAATTATACATTGTACATCATTTATATGATCCTCATTGCGTTGCATTTTGTTTTCTTTAGAGGAGGACCGTAGGGCTGCTGAACGTTTATCTCGAAGGCAGCAGTGGGAGCAGCGACAAAGAGATGAGCACCAAAGGGACATGTACGGTGACAGGTTAGTCTGCAAAGTATTGTATATTTAACCCTTTAAGTGCTACATTATCAAATTAAAATTTTTACCCACTTAAAGTTGTGTCTCGCCCCACAATCCAAGTGGGTAAAAATTACTAATATTTGTGCAGTTTAAATCAAAATAATATGCCAATTTCCCAAATTGTATGCACATTTCTCTTACAAATTTTCTTTTTTTGAAGAACAATAAAAACGCTGAGATCGCCTATAGATGTGATTAGCTCTGGGTTAACCATTGTGCTGCTGGGACAATCTATGCAAAAAAAATTTTTAAGGAGGTTTCTAACCAAATAAAACACTACGGGAACTGATTAAATAGTTTGTGGTGGATGCTATGTTAATCCAATAATTTTTTTTTTCATGAATATAAATATTTTTTCATCATTTGAAACTGAAAATTGGAATTTCTCAAGTTGCTTGCAGGCGAGGATCATGGTAGCGAAATACAGCTTCAAGTTATTGAAAATGTTAATTGAATAGCTTCGTGGTCTAGTTTTTTTTTTTAATTTTGGTTTAATACATTTTGATGAATGATGTTACATATGTATTTACCGGTATATGCTATAAATTGTCAGCCTCTCACAATGTTCCCGCAGGTCATTAAAAGTCATTATTAGTCATTAAATTGAAAAATAGCACTTTAAGTCATTATAAAATCATTAAACTTGCCAGTCATTATAAGTCATTAAAAATGAGAAAATCAGCTCTATGTACGATCATCAGCCAGCTTGTCCTCAAACATACTGCTGGTTTTCTGCCAGTTTTCAATTCATTGTCAACTATCATTATTGTTGGAAGGTGCATGCTGTATGCTTTTAGGTCTCACACTGTTATTTTCTGTTTAAAATACAGCAAAAAAGTATACATGATTAATAATTTGTTTATTTTCGTCAGTGAAAAGTCATTAAATATCAAGTGAAAAGTCATTAAAAGTCCTTATTTTTAAGAAGAGTAGACTCACAGGAACATTTTCTCATTTAAAATGTTTTTTTTTTGTTAGTGGCCGTAAGCCTCTACTCGGAGATGATGACCTGCCTTGTTCACCAAACAGTAAACGACGCAGACAGCTTTCACCAACTGGATCTCACAACAGTGCCACAGGACCGCGCTCTGAATGGGAGCTGACAGAGCATCCAGATCTAATAGAAAGGCGGCCTGATCGTGGACCGGACTGGGAAAGAGATAGACAGTGGGGCGGTAACAGAGAGCAGGACAGAATGGGACGCGATGGTCCTCGTGATCGCCCCGGAGATCGTCCCGGAGATCGTCCCGGTGATCGCCCAGGTGATCGTCCCGGTGATCGTCCTGACCGCTTCACTGGTGATAATAGAGGACGTGATGACTCGAGAGGACGAGGCAATCGCATGGACAGACAAAGAGGGGGCGGCAGGGGAGATCGTGAAGATCCTGAACAACGTAATAGAAAAATGGCAGCAGGACGAGGTGGAAGGAACAGAGATGAGGAAAGACCCAGGGATTTGAGGGTGGAAGATAATAAATCAAAGAGAGTAAGTATTATGTGTCATATCTTGTGGTGCTAGACCAAAACAATTGATACTGTAATTAATTTTAATTATCTTGTAGAAGATGCTCATTGAATCGAATAATTCAAATTAGGAGATGTTTTTATTTTAGCTTGGACCTTAGTTCAAGTTCATTAGCTCATTTGCATTTCAACCATTGACATGTCAACATTAACCCTGAAAGCGCTAAATGAAATAATTTAAATTTTCACTCACTTGAATTTGTGTCTCGCTACCGTGACTCACAACTTCAAGTGGGTGCAAATAACTAATTTGAGACCAAACATTTTCAAATCTTGATGTTTAAGCACTCATTTAATTCCCAATAAATGTCTTTGACCTGCTAATAAAGCAGATAAAAACGACTATAGTCATGCTTAGTGTTGTAAGGCTTGAGATTTGTGAATTTGAAGGACGTTTTGATGTGTGTATTGTTCTTATGAGCTCTGATTTTGTATAACCAGTTGTTAGATTTTGTTAGCTTGTTGAAGTCAAGTTCCTATATAACACCTTACCCCCCTACCATAATTATGCCTGTATTCAGACCACCAGATGGTGTGGGATTAATTTTATTGCTTGCAATCAATACTAATGTATTGTGTGTTTGTCCAAAGTTATTCAAGAAACTGTTGTAACTTTAGCTACTTCTTATATAATCGCCCACACTTTACAAACATATCACTTAGTGTCACTGTCATGACTGTTATTGCTGTTGGTTAGCACCGACCTGTCACTGGCAGGGTTTCCACGAGGGGGGGTCCGGGGGGGTCTGGATCCCCCAGTTAGCACCAAATTGGGGAAATATTTTCAATATTTTGCTGTCATTTCAGTTAAAACAGGCCATTTTGAGCACTGAAATTAAAAAATCATTTTTTTTTTCTCCTGGAGGAGAACCCCCAGACCCCCACCTCTTTTGGATCCCCCCCTCACAAAAATTCCTGGTGGAAACCCTGACTGATTTGTGAACCTTCAGAGTGCACATGGCTAGACTGTTCACCCCCTAAAATCTATGCAAATGATCACCTGCTGAGGCGCATTCATATATGCTTTTTTTGCTAATCAATTTTGATTTAATTAGCGAATGGTCAGAATTGCGTAGCGATGAGTATTATTAGATCGCACTTAAGCCAATGTACAAGCGTTCATAAATAGATTTTTTTTGTCATTTGAAGCTGGAAATTACTTTAGCAATTCCAGCTTGAAATAAATGAAATACAATTAAAAAGCCTTAGAGTGCTGAATTTGTTTATAAAAACCTTGGAGATCAAAGAGTTTATTAGTAGAGCGCCGCTCTACTTTTTCAGTCTATGTGGGTCTGAGTGGTTTTCTGTATGATTAATTTCACGGCAATAACTTTAAATTTGTGGAATTGGGAACATAACTAACTCCATGTGTGTGTTAAGAATAACTTTGTTGCATTTTGTTGCACCACGAAGCCAGATTTTGTAATTTTGGATCATCTGATCAGATGAACACTGATATAAATGACGCATTAATTCCTATCATGTACAATTCTATGTCAGCCATGGCTGTTAGGTGACGTCACGCGTGACCCGTGTCCTTAGCAATACCCTTTGACCCTCAGTGCTTTGACCTGCCTCGCAATACCAAGCTGCCAGTACTGTATACGACACGTGACCTACTATGATCCAATGTTGTTTGAATGTTGGCCCGCCGTCTCTGACGTCAGCCTGGCATTAAAACAACATTGGGTCAACGTCTCGTGTTTGCTGGGAAGTGCACCTGTCATTAATAGTAGGCCTAATACGGCAACGCTGACCAAATGTTGGGCCAGCGTCGTAGACGGTGTGCATTGAAACAACGCTGGCTGCATGTGATTCTCCAGCGTTATGCGTGTTTGCCTGTAATGGCTGTATGGGCAGTCTGTCCCAGAGGCATACACAATACTCAGCTGACAAAGGAGACGTTGAATCAATGTGCGTTCAACATTTGTCCACCATCTACGACGTTGGACAAACGTTAAGCCAACTTTGATTCAACGTCTTGTCTCTGCTGGCCTGCCAATACACATGTATGGGGCCTATATATTATGCCTATCGGCCACTCACTGCCCAACAAAGCAAACATTCACTCGATGTGGCATTAATGTTGGGCAAGCTTCATAGACGATGCTCTAACATTAAACCAGCATAACAAACAATTCATTTGTAGTAAAAACTTAGGCCTAGGGCCTACTGGTGCCTACAGTCTGAATGTTCTGAAAACTTTAAAAACACCCCTCAGGCAATGCATAGCCTAATCCTGCTATGCTTAATGAATCTCATAGCCATATGCGAAGCCCCAGAAGTGACATTTAAATTAGGATGTTATTGTTTTCGACTCAACATCAAGTTATTAACTCACTAATTATATCGATAACTTTGCAATCTCAATATATCTAGACTTATCGAGCTGTGAGTTCTATTATAGTGAGTTATATTATAGTGAGTCTACTTAATGTTGTCCTGCAGTCTCACACTGTTATCACGCTGATCTATCATTAAATTAACATTGGCTCAACGACTGTGGCAGTGGAAGTAGTTAATCTGTCTCCTGACTCAGTTATTTCAATCTGAACACTACACACTGCCATCACATCTGAGCAAATAGGCCTACTAGCATGCAATGTGCCTAGGCTACTAAATTGTTTGCTAGACACGTTCTTTTGTACCTTCCCCTACATGTCATTGATTGGGGTATGCCTAGTAACATATATGCCTATACCACCCAAACTGTCAGGTTATTATAAACAGTTTCTGTTTAATAGATCAGCTTTGAATAATGAACTGCACCACAGTCCCAGACCCTGGTCCCAGCCCAGGGTCACACAGGGAGTAGCTAGCTGTGAAACGCAGTGACGTCACTCGGTGAAAACAAAGTTATATAACACCCCCTCCTCCCCCATACTTCATTCTGTAAAACGCAGTGACGTCGCTCAGTGAGAACAAGGTTATGTAAGAACCCTCCCTCATACTTCATTGTATTAGCCAGCTCGGTGAAAACAAAGGAGGTCGAGGTCATTGAGTTTCACAGATTTGACCTATTTCCATTAGGGTAGGCCTACCCGATTATCCCTAATAGACCGGATATAGGCCTACTAATAAACACATAGACGCAGTAGGGAGGCGTATTTACAAGTGCAACGCATGACCACCACTAAACTTTGAAAACAACATTGAGCTGACGACAGTCAGATATGAGATACAGGATAGTTACTGTCGGATTCAACACCTCATTTAAACCAATATATTTGTTGCCTAATTGTGAAACAGCTACATCTTAGCTTTCCTTAAAACCAGGCCCGTTGGGGGGGGGGGGGGTTTGAGAGTTTCGCACGACCCCCAACCCCCCCCCCCCGTTACCACAAAGCTGAAAATTTACCCGGCGACATCCACCAAACTGCACCAATTTGTAGCTAAAAATCGAACAAAAATCCCAGGGGGCATGCCCCCAGACCCCCTTAACCTGCTATTTGCTCAACGCCAAATATAAATTCAAACAGTTTTTTTTACAGGGGGTCCAATTAACTTATTTCGAAAATACCCCAGCAATCCAAAATTCGACCCCCCTTCAATAATTTCTGTGCACGGGCCTGTTAAAACAATGACCCTGAAGCCCGGCACAAGCTCTACTTCAGTGCCGTCAGGCTCTAGTTTCAATTTGATAGCATCATAAATGTCTTAGTTAGCTCTTCCTGATTCATTTAAATACCTATGTTATTGGTCTACAGCCACTATAAATATATCAAGTCTTACAGTGCAGAGATTGACTTTCGTCGTCAGAATCTGACATGTACAGACGTCAGATTCTGACGACTGTAGTCGATTTCCGCGCTGTAAGGGCTAGGCAACACAAGGATTATCTTAATCTTTTATTCAAATATACATAACTTAATTTATACATTATTGTGACCTGTAGGACAACTATATTGCATCAATAGTTTCATCTGAAGGACAATGTGATATTTGTGCAATAGGCCTAGTATGGTTCTTCAGAATAATTGTAGATATTTTGTATTTTGTTGACAATGCCACACTGTCTTGTCCACACGATATACTTGTAGAAACAACCAAAATTTGACAGCAGTTCATCTGCTGGACAGCTATTGAGAAATCTTATATTTCAGACATCGAAACCCTTCCCTGCTGTATTCCTAATCTAACTATCAGATTGAGACTACATGTACATACACAGCATCTAAAAATATAATAATAGACTGATTTCAGGGGAAGTTGTGGTAGTCAAGAGAATAATAAAAATAGAAACAAAAGTAAACAATTGAACTGAATATGATTTTCACCTTAGGTGGATTTATCCCAACCTACATTCCAGTTTGGCCAGGGTGAAGGGCCGTCTGTGTTGAAACGACGCCGCTCACCCTCCATAGAGAAGCTGGACGGCAGACCTGGGGAAAACAGAAAACGACAGCGACCTGATACAGCAGGTGAGATCTGTAACTTGAAATATATCTCAACCCTTTGGCTGCCGGACCGTATATATTCGTTTTCAAGTGAAATTCAGACTAATTAATGCAACTAGAATTGCCAAAAGTTTTTGTTATAGATGCTTAGTTAATCTAATAATTACATTTTGAAGATTGATATTTTTTCTTAAATATAATTATTTTTCGTCATTTGGAGTTGGAAATTGCGTTAGCAATTCCAGCTTCAAATGAATGAGAAATTGTCTGAAAAAAATCGGCAGCGAAAGGGTTAATCAGTGATTTCCCGGAAAGATGTTACTAAAAGTATTTAACTCTTATATAATGGTTGATGGATTTGCAGCTTGTTGGTCAAAATTAATAAATCAAATGAATATTAAAATACATTGGTTGTGCATTAAATTACCAGTTACCATTACAAGATAAATGAGAATAAGATCCAATTTTATACACTGATGTCTAAGATAAGAAATACGGTAAGAACATTTAATCTCATATTGAATCCATTAAATACAAAACGATATCTCAATCATCAAAAGTTCAATATTCCAAAATAATGCAGTGTACCCACAGTATTATCTACGGGGACATAAATGTTGTCAATCATGATTCCACGTTATCCTATAATGGACTGTATAAAATTATGCACTCTGCGTGTTTGTCACGTGGGAGTGGGGGCCTAGTACTACATGTGCATGTGAAACCAAGGGTGTTTTTTTTGTGAGCAGGAAGGTGACCTAATGCTTCACCACACCTGACCACATCTCGGTTGGAACACATCAAACACGAGTCATTAACCTGATGCTAGTTTAATGTTTGGCCAGCGTCGCAGATGGTGGACCAACATTAAGCCAGTATATGGTGTTTGCTGGTCTGTTGTGTAATAACACCAGCACTGTTAATAGCTTTGTTTTTCTGGTCATGCTAATCAGGCCATTGAGGCTGACCATCTCAGTCTTACAGGGATCACTATATTGTCATATATTACATCTGGCATCGAAAATCAGTTCCTATCATTATAATTCAATAATGTCAATTACTATATTTTGTTAGCGCATTGTTACTAGCATCCAATATATGGTAACGTGGTTTATATTTCATTGAAGAAATTCTGTAAGATTCACAGTCACTGGTATGTATTTTTTAATACCACAGGTCCTCCAGATAGACCAGCACATAGAGTTGCAGATTCTCCTGCGGCTAAGGAAGCTGCCGGATCTGCTACTGCCACAGACAGAAATGGTATATGATACAATCTTTCGTTTAACCCTTGTGCTCCTGAATTATTTGTTTCTATTCTTTTGTCATATGAATCTGGAATTGCTAACACAATTTCTAGCTTCATGTGAAGAAAATATTTCTATTTCTGAAAAATAATCGTCTTCTGCATTATTTCATTCTACTGGTCATCTGCCACAACCTATTCCGTCAATTTCAGTGGTATTTTATTTATGAAAAATATATTTCTGTAAAATTGAACTATTTGATTACATGAGAATCTACCAAGTACCATTTTATCATTTTCAGGGACATTTTATTTAGTTTCAAACTTGCTTGAAACTTGATATATTTGGTCCTGGCAACACAAAGGAAGTTTTTTCTACCTTTGTCTCATCTGTTAGCCTACTCATTGTTTGTAGATTTTGTGAACATCTGGAGTGGGTTGACATTTTTTATGCCTCTGCTAGCCTGGGCATTGTCAGTCCTCCATCCACCAGTCCTGTCTGTGTCTGTTTGTCTGTTCTTCTGGATAAATTTGTTCTAAGTTGCAGGCTAGTAGGGATGGTTTAGGGCCTGTTATTCCACAGAATCATTGGTGCCTTTGTCAAAAACATTTTTTTTTTTTAATTTAACTATATATGTTTTGTTTCGATACATTTGTAACTGTTCAGTAATTCACCCCTTTTTCTTTCTAGCGGAAAGTACAGAGAAAAGTGAACCCACCGCATCCAGCGACTGGTCTGAGGAGAATGTACCAGATTCCTCTACTGCCAACAGCGATGAGACCAAGGTAATAGTCAGTGACATAAAAGCTGTTAACTTGTACCGGATCTGAAATGCTGTCTGTTGGATGTAAACCTTTATGCTTACTTCAAGAGTTGAAAATAAATGTGATATTTTATTTATTGTTCAATATAGCTGTATCGTTTGTATTATCACCTTGTGTTTAACCCTTTACCTGCTAGTAGTTCAAATATGTGCACACAGAAATATTTCACTTTAACATTTATAATCCTTATTGTGCTAAATTCAATATTTACATTTTCACCCTCTTGAAGCTGTGTCACCCATAACTTCCAGAGGGTACCATTTTTCCATTTTAATTTAATTTCAGACCAAAATATTTGCAAATTTTTATGTTTGCGTTCTCATTTCATTTCAAATAACTGATTTGATCGTCTAATAAAACCAAATAAAAATGACTATAGTCGTGCTTGGCAGGGTCGGCATTTATAATGCTGTAGATCTGGTAATATTTGTGAAGTTTTAATTTTTCCGAATTTTGCCAGGACAAACTCGCGAAAATTCAAGAATCTCACGAAAATTATTATTATAATAGCTCTACTGGAGAAAAATAGAATTCTAAACTTCGTGAAAAGTTCTAAAATCAGAAATTCACGGGAATTACCAGATCTACTGTATTAAATTAGATTTATTTTTTTCTAAATATTTTGAATCTTTTGATATCTGCTCAGCCCGCCAGGCTCATGCAAAATAATATCAAATTAGAAACTCTACCTTTAGAATTCTAGTGCCATGAACCATTTACAGTAGTCCCCCTCTAATACGACTTTCATACTGCCAAAGAACCAAAGTCGCATCAAAGTCGCATGTAGTAGTTTAGGTGATTTTTCCACCACTGCGTTTGAAATCCGTAGAAAAGCTGTTTTGTCACCATGTTTCAGCCAGTACCCTTTCATCTGACACTTTATATAATAGCCCCTAGATGTGTCATTGAGCTATATTATTGAACATATTATGATCACAGGTATCAGCAGAGCCTGCAGTAGGCTCAGGAGAGCCTGCTCCTTCATCTGCCACTGCGGTCGGATCTTCATCATCTGTCGAAGAACGATCACGACGCAGCCCAAGTCACAGCAGCCTTAGCAGCAGACACAGTCATCGCGATGAGGACCGCGACAAAAGCAGAGGTGATAGCGATCGCAGACGGGAGCATGACAAAGACACTGAGCGTGGGCGCGCGTCACGTGACAGAGGAGGCAATCGTGATACTAGAGATAAGGATAGAGACAGGGAGGACAGGTGGTCTTCTCGAGACAGAAGAGTTGATTCCAGAGATAGGGATAGAAATAGGGACCGTGTCAGTGAACTAAAAGGTAAAGATGACCGTGGGAGGCGGGAAAGCAGGGGTGGCTCACCATCTGTGCGAGAGAATAGAGATAGAGACCGCAGAAGAGATGATCGTAATAGCTGGGATAAGTCTACAGAAAGGTTATTATCACATGTACATACTATTACTGCTATGCAATTATATGTTTTTAATAGAAGTTTCAAGATCATTGTGCTAAAATTTCAAGTCCATTGGCTCAAATCTCGTGCAGAAATCTCTTCTGAAATATGGCTGTAGAATAATAATAAGAAAAATAAGTATCCACTAAGAAAGTTAAATATTATATATATACGTAATAATATATATAGAATTTATTAGTGATGGTAAATTATTCCATTGTTAATATGTATTTCTGGATTTATTCAGATAAATCAAGTTTTATTTTTACGTCTAATTACCAGCTATGACATGATAGTTGACATGAGATTTCAAATTTTAGAATTCTAATTTTGTATAATTTATCATCTATCAATACATTACACTTATGAAAGATATATTTTTCTACAGCTGTGCTCACTGGATTATTCTAGATTAAAATGTTATCATTGTGCCGGTGGAATGCAATAGTCTTATTTAAAAATATATTAATGATGTTATTGTGAATGAGCACACCGGTGTGATTCAAACATATACAGATCGTCTTTATGTGACTGGAAAATAGTGAGATTTTGTCAGTCCTTAAAGCACTAAATTGAATAATTTAATTTTTAACCCACTTGAAGTTGTCTCTCTACTCCGATCCACAACTTCAAGTGCATGAAAATTACTCATATGTGTTCAATTTCAGACAAAACATTTGCAAATTTTGCTTTTGTTTCATTCCCAATAACTGTGATTTGCTCAGCATATAGAATGCACTAAAAATGACTATAGTCGTAATGAGCTGTATAAGGGTTAACCTTTTGACCGCCACATTATTCAATTGGAATTTTCACCCACTTGAAGTTGTGTCTCGCTGACGAGATCCACAACTTCAAGTGAGTGAAAATTATTCAGATTTGACAAAATAGAAGTCAACTCTTTTCAAATCATGCTCATTGATGTCACATTATGGCTTTAAAAGGTGTTACTTCAGATTTGACAAAATGGAGGTCAACTCTTTTTAAATCATGCACATTGATGGCACATTACGGCTTTAAAAGGCGTTACTGAATGTGGTAATATTTGAGTAAAAATACCGAATATATTCGGCACCAGCGGTTAAAAGTGATGATTTGTTTTCTGTTTTTAGGTTGTTGTATACTGTGAGAGCGACACATAGTGTCTTAATAGGGGTCCCCCAACAAATCATCCTACATGTTAAATAAATTGTCTTTCTGTTTATTATAATGTTGAATAAACAAGTCTGAGTCTGTGAGCTAACTTGTTGTAGGTCGAAAGAAGGAGCTGAGATATCAACAACAGATAAAAGTGGATCTGAAGGGGCAGCCTCTCAGGAAGCCGCTATTTCTGCTGTTCCATCTACCGGCATCGTACCATTGATGTCTTTACCGCTACCTATAGGCGATCATGCTGAACTCACTGAACTTAACGAGAATGGTCAGTGAATCTAATAAGTTTTATTTTCAGTTTCTTAATAGCCTATATTTTACTTAGTGAGATCTCTTTTGAAATGAAAGTGATATTTATTTATTTATGTGAAATATATATTACCAAGTGCTGAATTATTCATTGACATTTTTTAAGCTGACATTCTGGCGCTACAAGAGAATTATTAAAAGTTGAACTTGATTATTGTCATCTTTAGCACTTAGGTTAATGCTTTATTTGATATCTGCAGCTGCACATTTGATAAATTTAAGTCCATATTTTTGTTTAGATAACTGTAAGTGGAACTAACTTTAGAACTAATGTTTTGAAATTTCATGAATCGTGGACCTGCTTAAGCAAGCCTTATTCAGAAACAAGTGAACAAGGTTTACTGAAGCGAGTCGAAATTTCATTACATGGGTTCTAAAGTTAGTACAATGTTCCATCTTAGTGATTCTTGAAACCATGTCATGAATAACATATTTGCAACATATTTTTGTTGTATGAAAACTGTTTTGAAAGACTAAATTTTAGAATTTAATTTTTTACCCACTTGAAATTTGTGTCTTGCTACCACGACCCACAACTCCAAGTGGGTAAAAAATACTTTACACATTGCCTGTTAACCATTTCGAGACTGAATTTACCATTGTCATCTTCATCCACTACAAACCGCGAATTGCTGCCGCAATTCTCGACTTGTAGAGGATGAAGATGCTTTGATGTGGTTTAAAAATTGCCATGTATTTGTTTCATGGAAATTTTCGTTCTAAAACCCTTGGTTGTAGGGAATTAAGACTGTTTCAGAGATGTAAAATGATGCTTTGATGCATCATGAGGCTTTAAAGGGTTAATTAAAAGGTAATACTGTGTAGTACTTTTTAATGTTATCTTGACCACAGCAGCTTATCCAGCACCTGTGGCCAGTTCCGTTCCCTCGCAGACTGGGCCACAGAAAGCCGCGACAGAAGCCCCTCCTGTGGCCGCCATCACACAACCTGTACAGCCACTGTTACCGCTGCCAGACCCTGTGGAAACTCAGTCCAAGGAGTTTGTGTATGAGGAGCTCTCAGATGAAGATGACCTGGATAATCTACTTGACAAAGCCAGTGAACACGGAGATGAGGATGAAGACAACAAAAATAGTATGTAACAACTGGAATTAATAAAATAGTTTGCGGTATGTTAGTCAAATAATGCAATTTAGCAGATTGCCTATTTTTCATTAACTATTTGTAGCGTTTGAAGGTGGAATTTGCGTGAATGTAAAATAACATGAGAATTCAGCAGCTCAATAGTTGAAATGTACTCTTAATTGACTATATTTTCTGAATCAGGGTACCCACGGACATAAAATATGGATTTTTTTTTAATTTTCTGAAGGAAACATACAGGGAATTTTCAATAATTTGGAGAAATGCAGGGAAAACACAGGGAATTTTATCTGCTGGTTTCTTTGTAAAAAGTTAATACTGATAATTCTATTATAGAACATCCCAAAAAATTAGAAGCAGATAAATTTGTTTTTCTAGTTCGCATCAATCTGTGTTTTGTGTTAGTTAATATGTTCATTAGAAATGCGTGATTTTTGAGATTTTTACTGATTGGATCTTTGCCTGAATAAGCTGGTAGGCGTTCGCTGGTGGAATCTGATCATCTATATCTTCATAACACAGGGTGAATATATATCTTGACAGGGAAAATACAGGGAATGTTATGTCTGAAATTATGTTAGTACCCTGTGAATTACTTTTAAATATACTGTTGATCTGGAAATTTTTGCGTGTTTAAATTTTCTCGAATTTCTGATTATGGGACTTTTCACGAGGTTTAGAATTGCGAATTTTATTTTTCTTTATTAGCGCTAATATACCAGTAATAATAATTTTCGCGTGATTCTTGAATTCGTGAATCTGTTCTTGCGAAATTCACCACCTTGCCATTGATGGGTTAACTTCATATTTTGCACAATCATAGGTCTTGACCCAGTGGGTGGCCAATAGGCATTTAATTTTAAATGAACCTACTTGAAGCGTTCCCAGTAAACTCAAGACTTTGAGCCAATGTTGGTTCAATGCTTATGACAAAATATGACTCTAATTTGCTTTGAAATATGTTTATGTATCTGGAATTGCCACACAAATTTCAGTTTCAAATGAATAAAAATACAGACATTTGAACAGAATTTAAACTGTCACAAGCCTACGGGCCCAACAAACACGATGCGATGTGTCACGTAGGCCACACCAGTATGCAGGAGCGAGCATGCTGCATATTGTGGGCGACAGGTTATCCACCGTAGTTAGTAGACATATTTAATATCTACTATAATAACAATGTAACAAAACCCAACTTTTTATTAAACAATTTCCATTATGACTTTTATAGTAACAGATTAGGATGCATTTGTTTCACAGCAATTTGTTGAGTTTACTTTTATCTATCCATATGGAATTAGCATTATATTTTCATTAGAATTTCTGGAATGTACATGTATTGCACACAGATCCATTTTGCTAATTCTAATGTGTGAATATTTGTGTACTGACTTCAACATTTAATCAACATTTTGCAGAATTAGTTGACACACTTGCCATTGACTGGGCCAGTCTTGTCCAAGAGAAACCTCAGAAACGAGCACCGACTGCAGGATCTGCTCTCAAGCGCTTCACACCAGCAAGTGTGTTTGCCCGGATAGGCATCTCTCGTGCTTTTGCTGGGGATACATTGCTGAACAAAATTAAGGAGAAGTGTCAGAAGCAGCTCGAGGAAGAGGCTAAGGAAAACGCGGCTGATGGTTTGTATAAAAGCATGTATAATATTACATGTTGTCAATTGCTTTGCAATTTTGACCATTTGCTAATGAAGGCGAGGTTAATTAGCGAAATAGATATACAGTACATCAATGATATTTTGTAGTGTGATTTTTGTAGTGTGAATCTCAGCTTAAATTAGAAAATTGGTAATTAGTTTTTCAGCAAATTGTGGCTCGCCACACTAAAGGGACATGTATGTATGTCAGTCCCAACAGAACATGAACATTCATGCTAGCTGGTAATTTAATACATATTGACACCAAGACATTCAATTATGAATCTTTATAATGTAGCAATATGTCTGTCCAATACCAAGGCAGCAATGGTATGTCAAAACATTCTTGCAAAAAGTGATCATTTCAGAGGAAGAAATATTAATCATTTTTATGATTATATTGACTTCATTAACATCAAGATGTGGAAATGTTTTGGGTCATAAATTAAACAAATATCAGGAATTTTCACACACCTAAGGTTGTGGTTCGCTGTAGCATTACACAAACTCAAGCGGGTTAACATTTAAATAATTTTATTTAGCGCTTCAAGGGCTAACCCACATTATTAACACATGGCAGTCATTTTTGATTCATTGTGAAACCACATGTTTTTCAGCATTATTCTAAGTTTGAATCATTGGATTATATATATCATATTCAATTTATGTTACCTGTGCTAATAATATAATATTTATATAATATAATGTCAAAGTGAGTACTAGGTAATATTAATTTGCAATTTTTTACTCTGGCTACATTTCAGAACTTGTAATTTAAACTTTCACACAAATTGTTTAAACAGGTGATTTTTTTAATAGGCTCATTGATGCCGTTCAGTATATGATATAGATTGCTAGTGAATCAATTAAGAATTAAATGAAATGGCCATCTAGATTATATACATGTAATACTTAGTCACAGTTAGTCTGTTATCAGCTATCCTCCTCTCATTTAACCCTTTGAGCACTGATAAAAGAAATTTAAATTTTCAGCCACTTCAAGTTTTGTCTCGCTATCGCGATCCACAACTTCAAGTGACTGAAAATTTGTGAAATTTAAGTACCAGCATATAGCAGTGTTTCAAGATCGAGAGCATATTTTTTATTTTTCACAACTAGTAATCAGGGGTGATACAGTTGCTAATGGAAATACAGAATATCTAGTGCAGTCAACATCAGTGTTCTAAGGGTTAACTATGTTTCTAACAATGCAGTTTGGTAAACAGTAGTGATTATTCTAATACATGTAGACAAATTGTAATGTCAAATCTGTTTATAATTTGCAGCCCCTGATGAGAAAGGAGCCGTTAAAGTTGAAGTTAAAGAGCCATCAGATAACATTGAGGAGAACAAAGTGAAATCTGAGCCAACGGCTGACATAAAGCCCACAGTGGAGAAGCCACAGTTTGAGCTGCTCCATGACCTAGCTGTGATGCATACCGCAGCCCTAAACCAGCAGCGAGAGAGGAAAAACCTGGTTGAAAATATAGGACCATTCCGACGAGCGCTGTGCGCGCGGCGTGACTTAATGATCCGTAGAAAACTGTGCAGGGCTGGCAAGGTAAGAGAGAGAAAGTGTAGAAGTGTTAAATGTTGTGAAATTCAATTAGCCTAAAAAAGCTGTTATAAAATTGCCCTTGATTTGATCTCATGCGTAACTGCTTTTGCTTCTGTAGTCAGTAAGTAAAAATAAGTAATATTATGTGGTATGGAGATCCCAAATACTGTACATCTGGTAATATTCGTGCTGTTTCAATTTTCAAGAATCCCGCCAAAAATTACTTTTAAAATAGCGGTGCTAAGGAATAATGAAAATTCACTAATTCTAAACATTGTGAAAAGAGCTAAAATCAGAAATCACCAAACTTTAAATACGCGAAAACTACCAGATCTACAGTATGAATCTAATTTGCTATGAAATATGTTTATGTAACTGGAGTTGACACACAAATTTCAGTTTCAAGTGAATAAAAATACAGACATTTGAACAGAATTTAGAAAGGTTCATCTGTTAATTCTCTTACTACCTAATGCGATCTATTTTATCGTTTGTGGAAGTTATCTAGTTGACCGACACCTATCCCATCAAACAAGATACGTTGACCCTATGTAGTGTTAATGCTGGGCCGTCGTCTGCGACGTCAGCACAACATCAATCCTTGGAACTGAGCTAAGAAATTAACATTTTTAGTCACTTGAAGTTGTCTCGCTATCGCGATGCACAACTTCAAGTGACTGAAAATTTGTTTTATTTGTGAAATATAAATCCCAACATATGTCAATGTTTTAAGATTGAAAGCATATTGTATTTTTAACAACTGGTTATCAGGGGTGATAAAGGTGCTGATGAAAACACAGAATGTCTACTGTAGTTGACATCAGTATTCTAGGGGTTAACACTACACTGAGAAAGCCGCTACTCACATATTAACTCTTTAAACCCTCACGATGCATTAAAGCATCATTTCGCATCTCTAAAGAATGACTTAATTTCCTGAAACCTGGTGGTTTTAGAACAAAAATTACCATGGAACTATTTTGAAAATAACAGTATATTTTTTCATTTGTCACCCACTTCAAGTCATCTTCATTCACTACAAGTCGAGAATTGCGACAGCAATTCGCGGCTTGTAGTGGATGAAGATGACAATGTAAAGTTAGGCTTGAAGGGTTGAGAGAGGAGCAGAAAATGTATATTGATGATAAGACTTAGACATATTTGTTTAACAGGAACACGAGGATTTTAGCAGTTTCCCGGCTCAAGTGATTGATCCAGACCTGTACAAGCAGAGTCTCCAGCTGCTGCGAGGACGGCGAGCCGACAGAAGAACCGCTGTCCAGTAGTAACCCAGATAGTAACACTGCTCTGCGAACGGAAGGCAGTATCTGCTTACTTTACAAGTAACCAAATACTGCCGTTTGGCTTTGCACGCCAGAAGAGGCAGCGCAAGATTTGTCAGGCAAATACTGACTAGAATTCGGTTGCAAAATAATAATATGATGACGCTTTCAATAAAAGGATAAAAAATCAAAAGTGGATACAAGGAATCTAAGATATTCTGTCCTATTTTTGGTTTTCTTTAGAAAATACTTTCAAGAGATCCTTAGCGGATACATGGGATGTCGGCTCAATATCGGTTTAGTTTTGGCCGCGTGTTATTTCTTCATTTTGGATATGAAAGGGTGTATATCCATCTTGGTTAAGTGGCAGATACACCCTTTCATATCCGAAGGGACGAAATTTTGCAGGCAAACCAGTTTTATCAAATTATCACTGACTATTGTGATTTCCTATCAATAATAGCATGAACAGTTCCTTTGGTATTTTCATCAAATGGCACAAGCCGGGAAATTTAACTTTAATACTTTTATTAATTGCAGAATCTCTCGCCAATCCATGCCTTTAGGCCTATGTTATGTTGGTCAACTTCATATGTGGTTGGTCAGCATTAAACGTACATGTTTGCTGAGTAAGGAAATTTTACTCAGAGTTAAACTTCAATTTATCTGACAAAACTGTTGTGTGTAGATTAAATTCTATGTGTGTATTTATAAAACCATTTTTTTATGTAGTTTGCATCTGGAGACATTACTTACTCAAATGATGAAATTTTTTAGATGAAATGATTAGCTATGCTGTTTTGTACAGATATTTTATAGTGGTATCCAGTTGAAAAACTGAAACATTTTCACAAACTCCTGGAGGCACCATAGTGCTACAGCGGACTGGTACAAAGTCATTACCTCCAGAATAAAGCAATAATAACTTTATGGTTATGAACTGATTTGTGCTTTGATAGTGTTGTGAATACATATAATTGCTTGTCACCATAAATTGTGGTATTTCATCTGCCTGGTTGGTGTGTGCACTCAAAAAGAAAAGAAATAAAAACAGTGTACAATCAGTCACCACAACCTATATGTTTGTGCAGTTGCTTTTCCAGTGTTATTTTCTTTTTACTCTGCTTCTTCACTTTACAATGTATGATTTGCTTATGGAACGTGGATTAGAATAGTACAAAGAATACAATAGGATCGTTTTATTTTACCTGCTTTACCTGTAATCTGATCCGGACGAATAAATGTGTATAAATCCATAATGAAATAGTTTGTTATTACATCTACCGGTAACTCCTTTTTTATCTCCTGCCCAACGAATTTGACGGGCAGTTATGGCGTCGCCCTGAATGTCCGTCCGTTCATCCTTACGAGAGCACCGCTGCCTTTCACGCCAGAGTTTGGGGTTTGGTTCCCAGTCTCGGCGGTTTAAAAAAAACAAAAATGTTTCTTCCCCATCCACGTGTGAAAGTCAGTATTGTGGGGAGCCTCCGTGACCGAGAGGTAGCGTGCTCGGCCTCAGACCGCCAGGGCGCGAATTTCGAATCCTGTGTCTGGAGGACAGTGTCATCTCAATCATCTCACCATCCTCAGGAGGTTCTCCTGGCCCAGTTTAGCCTATATGTGCACAAAGGTGGCCTAAAGCCCGATTCATTTCATTTCATCCTTAAGAAAATGGAGATGGGGGCTTATGGCATCGGCCTGGGTGTCCGGCCGCGTTCGACCGTAGCAGATCTCTGAAATCCATGAGGGCATTTCTGTCATATTGCACACATATCCCTTAAGTATGTTGAGGGGTATATATGTGCTTTTAGCGGTTATGACCAGTCAGTGGCGGATCCAGAGGGGGGGGGGCGGCTCAGCCGGCGCGCGTCCCCCCGTTCAGGCCCCTAAAACAAAAAAATACCATATTTCGGCCGGCCGAAATATGGTCTAGAATGCGTCATTTGAGGCCTTAGATTTCAAAATTTCCCGTGGGAGCATTCCCCCGGATCGCCCCCCGTCTGTTAATTCCTGGATCCGCCACTGCCAGAGGTACTGGTTTCGAACTCCTGCCATGTCGGGTGTTGTCATCGGGCTAGTGCATCGACACTGTTCGAAGGCCTGGAGCGTGTAGGTGCTGTGTAATATTGCCATCTCAATATTGCCAAGATTGTGCACAAAGCGACGTGAAGCAATATTCACTCGCCTATTAACCAAATTACTTTTGAAGGAAATAACATTGTACCATCCTCCGATGACAGCATTTGGTATGTGCATCACTTCCAGGGGGATAATGCAAAGTGCAAAGTTATAGAATAGATTGAAGGATGTTCGGCTGTCGTGCTGTCCACTTTTCGTTCCCATAGCATATCCCAGGATTTTACCCACAATACATCTGTTCCATCTAGTGGTGCATTATGGGGTAACTGAACTTTGGTCTACTTTTGATTCTGTACTATGACCAATCAGTAACCAAAAATTTGCCCACATTTTGACCAATCTGAGAAAAAATTCCTAAGAAGCTAATTTCAACTGATTTCGTTGGGTGTGGGTTTGGTCAATTACCCTGAAAAAGTAAGGTGTGATCGGGGTCAGGGAAAAAGTTTTATTAGAGAAAATCCAATATGGCCGCCACTGGCACATCGCCCCATAACTTCTAAACCAATTTGCCATAGGATAATTTGTTAGATGTCTTTTCCCACTAATTTTGACATAAAAATTAAATTTCTGTACATTAAAAGCACAATAAAAATGTTGGTATATAATATTAAACATACACAATATACTAATTTAAAAGTATAATGAAAGGATATGGCATTTCAAATTTTCAAATACCTCGCAAAGACATACATCTGGAACCTTAGTTTATTTAACAAAAATCGTGATGCAATATCTGAAGTAGTTGCAGGTTCATACAACTTAGCTCATAGCTATATAAGCCTCAGGGATTTAATGTGGCATAGCTGTAAGATACCAAGATGAAATAATAAACAATTTTTTAATGAATGAAAATAGCATAGTTGGCAACTTAAAAAAATGTAGAATATGTTATACAATGGCGGGATGGGACACTGATAATATCATGATAATGCCAAAATATGAATAGTACAACAATATTACACTTGATTGCAAAGATATGACATCTAGATGCCTGTAAAGCCAATATGCAGTATACTATTATCAAAGACCATGTACGATAAGATGATCAGCTTACGGTTTTCACCATACAAATGCGTGTAATACATTGTGCTGTGCTGTCCCCTTTTAACGAGAGTTGGAACTACGCTTTGGCAAGTGTATCATCATATAAAACAAGTGATAATTTCACCACTTTGGCCGCCAAAGAAAAAATAATGTTTTTCTAGGTTTGACAGCTATGACAATATCTCTGCAATATTTATTTTTGGAACGAAAATAACTGCTAATATAGCAGAAAAGTCATGTTATATTGTCATACTATTTTAGAGATTAAAATGTCTTCATTTAAATAACAGAAGAGCTGTGTACAAAAAGTACACAAATATGTGGGCACAGAACGGGAGGGGAGTGACGATATGTCGTCAAGCATAGCGACCACAAAGAAGATCGGGGCAAAACATTGGTAACAACCATAACTTGGCAGACGTGTATTTTGATTCAAACTTGTATTATTTGAAAATATATATTTAGAGCACAAAAGTAATATTAAAAAATTATAATATGTGAGCCTGTAGAACCGTATAATGTAACCAGACGCATAATGTAACCGGTTACATTATACGGCGCCGTATTATGTAACCAGTTACATAATACGGCGACTGGTTACATATTACGGTCGCAGCGTCAACGTATAATGTAACCAGGGAAAAAAGGTACCATACGACCGTATAATGTAACCAGTGCCGTATAATGTAACCAGGGATAATATTTTTTTCAAAAATGTACATGTTTCAGGGGGATTCTACTAAGGGAAGTTGTTAATGCTTATACAATGCTTAAATTAAACTGAAAGACTGCTTATGTCGTCAAGCGGCGCGTTCGTCCGCACTGTCGTCCGTCCGTTCGCCTGTTCGCTCATACGTCTGTGCTTTCACTCGCTCGTTCCTTCGGCCATCCTCCGTCCGCTGGTCCGTCTGTCCTTTACAAATCGACGAGACATATGGAGGTTTAAATTATTTTCAGTATTTTCATTGATAAAACATCAACATCATATGTACATGAATGTGCTTATATATTAACGACACAACATTAGATCAACGATGTTGGTTTAATGTAACGTAGCAGATAGTTGTTCAACATTACGCCAACATTGGTTAAATGTTTTGTGTTTAGTGGGAGGGTCCACCGTTGGAGCTTAGATTTCTATGGATGTTCAACGAAAATCAAAAGTCGGACTTGAAAGGAACGCATGAATGAGTGACTGAATGAATGAATGAATGAATGAATGAATGAATGAATGAATAAATGAATGAATGAATGAATAAACGAATGAATGAATGAATGAATAAATGAATAAATGAATGAATGAATGAATGAATGAATGAATGAATGAATGAATGAATGAATGAATGAATGAATGAATGAATGGTAAACCAACGTTAAAAACAAAAAAAATGTTTCATTTTTTTTTAGGTTGGTTCTGTACCATTAATAACATGTTAAATATACCGATCACACTGGCAACATGCATGGCATTAGAGCCGCTACGGTCTCGCACAACTAATGAATATTGTAATTGATAAAATCTACAAGTATTTCCTTTCTTTTTTTCGGAGGCTTTAAAAATGTAACGTGGCCAATAAATACCTAATAACTTACATAGAATTTTAAAGGTTTAAATTTTCTTTTTTTGAATCAATGATTCAGAATGACCTGATTCGTTTGATCCAGCGAAAGTCGGCCTGAAGCGCCATAGCATGTGGAGAATCCACATAAATACCATTCAATAGTTGTTTTTTGCATGTGAAAAAAATGTGATCTTTCAGACAAATAGAGAAAGAAAATTCCTCTTTACCGTTTCAGTGCGTGTAGATGCGTTCAGCTATCACCAATTGTGAATTATTTGGCTTAACAGGTCTAGTTTTTGATCGTTAGGATAATAATTTTCATTCACTTGAAGCTACCATTAGCGTTTCCAATGCCAGTTTCAAATGAATGAAACATGTTAAAAATTCATTCAACACTTAAAGTTAAACAACCTTAGTTACTTAGATAGATAGACCTATCTCGTCTCCATCGCTATTCATCACGACAGTAATAATAATATTGTTAATCCTCTATTTCGCTATTTAAAAATATCGACCTCCTTGTCGGACTATTTACCTGTCGGACTAACGGCCTGTCGGACTATCGACCTGTCGGACTAACGACCCGGACCCATCTGCGCAACGTTACTGAAATGTTACGCCAATAAATGACGAAAAACAAACAAGGAATTTTAAAAATGAACAAGTGATGGAAAAATGAACGGACCAACGAGCGAGCGAATTATTGAGCAAACAGATGGATCAATTGACAGATGGACAAGCGAAAGAAAGAGTGGGCAAAATAATGCACGAATGAATAAATGAATGAATGAATGAATAAATACAAAATGGATGGAAGAATTAATGAATGGGCCGCCAGACAGGAGGACGAACGAACGAACACGCGAATGGGCGTGCTGACGGACAGACATACGGACATGCGAACGAACGAACGAACGAACGAGCGAACGAACGAACGAACGAACGAACGAACGAACGAACGAACGAACGAACGAACGAACGAGAGATCGTGTGTGCAAACTGACGGACGAAAGAGCAAACGAACGAGCTAGCGAAGGGATGGACGGGCGAGCCAGCGTGTGTGCGGACTGACAAAAGTACGAACGAGCGAGCGAACTACTCGACATTTCCTGCGCTTCATATTATGATACAAAATTACAAATTGAACTAAAAATTTCAGTAACAGAAATCATTGTTTTGAAACGAGTAAGATATATTACGCTTCCTCTTGCCCCTATGTAACCACGAAGTGCAAAATTAAATAAAGCTACGTATATACGTTCATGCATGCGTTTCTTACTTTCTTCATTTTTTAAATATTTATTGATGAATTTGATCTTTTATTCCTTCCTTTCTTTGTTCTTCCATTTCTTCATTATTATCTTTATATATTTCTTTATTCTCGCCACTTTTCCTGTCATAATAGCTTCTTTGTTGCATGACTTTCGGTCTTCATTTCTTCATTAACTTTTTTCCTTTCTTTCTTCATTATTTATCTTCTTTTAATAATTTGACATGGTTGTCAATAATTTCGTCTCTATATCTAGCCTAACTGGTGAATGCGCAGCACAAAAATTATAAAAATTTGCAGTTCTAGTCTATGTACATGCTTACATCATATGGTCATATTAAGAACCCGAAATAAAATCACTGATTTTTTGATGATTTTAGCCTGGGCCAGTCCCTTTAACGTGAAACATTCACAACTTGCACGTGATTTAGTGTCTTTGATGATGGTAATAATTTGATCTCTGTTGTGACTCCTATGTAGAATGTGTTCAGGTATAATTCCGAAAATTCATTTGAACCAATTAATTGTATAAGGTTTTGACGTGAAACAAAAGCCCCACACCTCGAATATTCAAATATTGCTTCTGAAACAGAAATGTATGCAATTTATTAGTGGCATTAAAATTACTTTACATTGATCACATGCATATCGCGACACTTTGCGACAAAGATATCCACTGATATATAATAGTATACAAGAATATTCTACTCCTCAATGGTAATACCCATTTGTGCGTGAATGATTTCAGCATTGAATAAGCTATTTCTGTGACAGTATCGCTCAGATCAGGTGAATCATCAGAAACAGTAACAGGCTTTATATATCAGCAAAATATTTCTGTTCAGGTATATTCCGAATGTTAAACATGACAAATGATCCGTGTCATTAGACTATAATATATAGTAATATAATTTATATAGTATATATATTATTTCCATTGCACTTATCTTGGTTTTCTTTGCCCGTATCTACCCTTGCACACAATTCACCTGCCAGCAGATACGAGAAGATGAACCAATGATGGGGTAATGCTGGTCCAGCATTACAAACCTTGGACCAGCATTACACTATAATTGAGTCGACGTCTCGTAGCTGGGCGTCACCTGTTGTTTGTAAACAATGAATATGCATACTTGTTTATACGGGCGCATCAACCCCTGAGGTACCAAAGGGAAGAAGACAATTAAAAAGTATTGATAACTAACCAAAAAATTATTGGATAAAAAATAGAAATAAATCTCGGGCAATACTTATTTTTCTGATTTTTATGATGTGAAGTATGTATTGTTTTTAATAGGATCAATGCCATAATTACTCGTCGTAATATGGTAAAATCATACTTGATAGATGGCAAAAGCATTAGTTCCAACTCCCAATACCAGGGGGCAGCACTGAGAGCGATTTCACGTTTTGGGGAGAATTGACTACCTTATCGTACATGGTCTTTGCTATTATAATGGGGCACTTTGATTTCTGGATATTTGATATTTATACCTTTGATAGAGTGTTTACCGTTTGAGCAAAATGGTTTTGTTTCAAATCCTGTATGGTCTTTGGTGGGTGTTTTAAATTAGTTTATATGATCAAGATATTATGCTAATTTATAGTGATATTATTATGTCATATGCATACATGTCATGTCATGGCCTTAGACTAATATTATTATGGTATTATGTATGGTATTATACATATTATTTCGTCCCAACAGAATCATGGCATATAGTTCTCTTAATTTTGTTCACAAAATTGTATTTCAAAGACAAGATGATATGAGAGAGATCATACAGTGGCCAGATACCGTGATTGACCAGATACTGGTACTATTTATTCATGCGACAGTGTGGAGATTATAGTATTCAATTGAAGGATATAATATTATAAATAGTAGAATAATATCTTGGAAATAACACTATGTAATGTTACTATATTGCATGAAACAGGATCTACTTCGGTATGGGTATGAAGCAACAGATGTTGGAATAACACCAGTAATACGTCTAGTACCGTCCGGGACCGATTATTTCTCAATCCATGCAATATGCCCAGCATCATGTATGTATTAGAACAAAACTGAGTTGCAGCAGAGAAATTTATATAAAATGTCCCAGTAAACACAAAACATTTTTCTAACATTTGTACAATGTTGGGCCAACGTCGAAGACGTTGGACCGACATTGTACAAATGTTTTAAAAATGTTTTGTGTTTGCTGGGGTGTTGTACATTGCTGCTATAATGAATGAAAAATATAGATACATAATTTTTACAATGTGAAAAATGTAATATGGTGAATAATCAACACAATAAATGGTCGTTACGGTATTATGTTGAAATCTATTTTAGGTCGACAATATCTTTGACATCGTCGATGTTAGGGTATACAAATATATTATCCGCCCCCCCCTCCCATAACATGGCCATTGCGAAATTTTGAGGGGTCATGTGACCTTCAGGGCACAACGGTTCAAAAGACACAGCAAAAGGTTGTCGGTTGTAATCCTCTTAAAGAGAGGGGGTATTTTACATATTTCGGTGTCGGTGCCAAATGCATCACCAGCCAAAAATTGTTTAATGGCATCCAATTATTTTATTGCTGAAGAGTTTATGTCTGGATATCTACAAGACCAGTCAACCATCAACAACTACTAGAGCAGTGGTTCAATAGTTATGATGCGATATGTGCGGATGGCGGCCATCTTTGAATTCTGCAGAAAGGGACTTGCTAAAATAAATGTATTTCTTATGTCAAAATTGGTGGGAAAAGACATCTAACACATCTGTGGCAAATGGTTCAAAAGTTATATGTGCCTGTGGCGGCCATTTTGGATTTTCTAATAATAAAATTTCCCCAACCCCTATCCCATCTTACTTTTTTTTGGTAATGAACCATACATACCCACCCAAATCAGTTGAAATTAGCTAAGAATTTTTTCGCGGATGAACCTTAAATTAGGGATAGGCCTACTAATATAGGTTTTTCACAGGATTAATAGTTATGTCAAAAAGCGCGTGGAAATTGGTTAATGTAGGTCTACTTTTAATTCAATGACTCAATAATATAATTATTATTACAGTTGCTATACACGATATAGATGTAGTTTTTCTGATATGGCTAGAAATTAGTAAAACTCAAAAATTAAATCCAGAGGTTGGTATGCCCCTGAGTCTAATCTACGGTCAGGGATGAAGAACCGGCCAATAGAGCCACGGACACGCCTTGTGACTTTTGGTGATCGAGCCTTTTATAAGGCTGGTCCCACATTATGGAACAAGCTGCCCACATATATCACGTCAACTCCTACATAACACTGAGCTCTTTCAAACAAAACCCATTTTTTCATACATGCATATGACTTTTAAACATGTCTTACCCTATTTTAAAACTTTGATACAATTTTAGTTTGAAAAGCGCACTGAGCAGACCCACGGACTGGAACTGTGCTATATAAGATCATTAAAACAAACTACCACCATCACATTCATCACCACCACCATCACTACCACCACCACCACAAGCACCACCACTACTACTACTATTATTATTGTTATTATTATAATTGTTAATTATCTAGCTCTAAATAAGTCAGCCTTGGCTTTGTCAACACCATCTTTAACACATCGAGAGTCATGTACAGATAGCATAAATTCTTCAACTCGCTCTGATGAGCCATCACGGCCTACTCCATCTAGAAGCAATGGATGTTTAATGACAACAAGATATATTTATCTCTTTCGCTAAAATCCAGATATTTCTTTGGAAATTCTGACAAAATGTTTTCATGACGTTTCTTCTTGGATGTCATCAAGTAAATTAAAGCTTAACCCTGATAAGACCGATTTTTTATTAATTGGATCTAAGGTGCAGCGTTTCGAAATATTTTCTAACAAGATTGTTGGCACGGGAAGTAACTCCTTCTCCATCTGCTATAAATCTTGGCGTGGTATTTGACTGTGCTTTATATCATATATCTGGTATATCTCACGCTTGCTACTATCATATACGTGACATGCGTAGAATAAGGCGCTTTATAACACCATATGTTGCTAAAACAATTGCAACTTCGTTGATCGGTGGCAAGCTGAATTATTGTAACTCTGTCCTGTTCAACGTCACCGAAAAGGAGATATCAAAACTGCAGGGTGTATAGAACTGTTTGGGGCGACAAACTATAAGTCGGATTACGATTATGTTTGTCGCGCGTCTGAGCACAGATCACCGAGGATTTAGGCGCTATAGACGTGTATTATTATTATTATTATTATTATTATTATTATTAATGAGCGCTTCCCCATCGCTTCCTTTTCCAAGTCCAGTAAATGATGATGTGGTATCCGACCCTGTAATTGCATAAAACCCAGAATATTTTTGTTTGCATACCAAGGCAGGATTTTATATATGGTATTTGTTGAATACACTGCCACCAGTCATATACACAATGACTGTGACCAGCTCCACCGAAGACTTCAACAAGTCATGCAGCTCGAACAATTTGGAGTATTTTCTGCGTGAAGAACAGAAGTTGCTACCATAGAGGAAGGCAACACCGAGAAGCCTTCTATAGTCCATTGTGGAGTCGGATGAATTAGCCCCTCCCTGTAAGACATCAATCCCTGTGTGTCCCAACAAACACAAACCATTTGTATAACTTTTGTACAACGTCGAAGACGTTGGGCCGACGTTGTACAAAAGTTTTGCAAATGTTTTTTGTTTGCTGGGGTGTACTTTCTACTCCGCTTCTGATTGCCTTGGTGTTAAAAATAAATGGAAATTCCCACAAACCAACATTACAAGAGCACTTATCCAGTGTTATCTGAAAGAACAAGACCTGTGTATTTTGCCTATTCCCAGCAAACACAAAACATTTCTTTAACATGTGTAGGCCTACAACGTCGGCCGAACTTCTTCGACTGTTGCTCTAACATTGTACAAATGTTATACAAATGTTTTGTGTTTGGTGGGTTACATGGTTTTTGTTACTACCCAAATATATCTTGGTTAAATATTGTTCTCTGACAATTACATAAAAAAAAAAACAGTTCTGAATGCTTAATTTTTTTTATTTTGTGATATTCAGATTCCTTGTCCTTAAAAAATTACAAATGCACGTAGGCCTATTGCATTAGCGATTTGCATAGATATTGGTGAATATATTATATTTTTAGTATAATAATTGGGCGCATATGGCGACCATTTTGAATCTCGTTATTGTACGCAAAGGAAGAAGTAAAACATAGTTAGCCAGTCAAGTATTGTTCTTGTATAATTACTCAACATATTTCCGAAGTTTATTTTGGTTATAGTTCTTAAACCCTCACGAACCACAATCCACACCCTCGACCTGAGAAACCAAGGGGGTTTAAGTAATTACTTAAACCCCTTTGGGACTTGAGAATCCGAGGGGAATTTAAGTAATTACTTAAACACCCTCGTCCTAAGATTCCGAGGGGGTTTAGGTAATAAGTAATTACTCAAACCCCCTCGACCTGAGTATCCGAGGGGGTTTAGGTTTTTACTCAAACCCCCTTGACCTGAGAATCCATCCGAGGGGGTTAGATTAATTACTTAAACCCCCTCGTCCTGAGAAACCGAGGGGGTTTAGGTAATTAGGCCCACCTAAACTCCCTCGGCCTGAAAATCCGAGGGGGTTGAGGTAATTGCTTAAATACCCTCGTCCTGAGAATCCGAGGGGGTTTAAAGTAATTACTTAAACCCCCTCGGATTCTCAGGTCGAGGGTGTGGGTTGTGAGTCGTGGGGGTTTAAGAACTAACCGTTTATCTGCTTGTAACAAAGATATGCGATCGGTTCATTTTTCCCCTGGCTGGCTGACTACAAAGGTTTTTTAATTTGAAATCATCATAAATGTCTGAGTTTGCTCTTTCTGCTTCATTTGACTACCTATGTTATGGGTCTCCGGCCATTATAAAATGTCAATTCTTTCAGTGCGGGGATCGACTTTCTTACGTCTGATTCTGATCCCCACAATAAAAGGGTTATTCTTATTATTGCAGCACATATATGTATACAGTGATACTACCGGCATTGTATTATTGCATACTATATTTGTATAAACATATGACTACTTATATTTGGTGTGATTCGTGGGGACAAACACATACAATATCCCTACGATTCATCCGGGGGGGGGGGGGAGTGGTATTCAAATATCCAATATACCATGTATGCCCAAACACATAGGCATATACCACATGATACAGTGCAATACATACTCCATATATGTGATTGACTGCGGATACTACACGTCTACCCAATGCTTGCTCAATGCTGGTGCAGCGTCACAGACGCTGCACCAGCATTAAACAAGCATTGGCTCGGCGTTTTGTGTAAAATGGTTTACGTCAGGTCAGCCTTTAGCACTTTAGCCGTCGCTGTGTGCCGTCAACATGGCAAAAGGCAGTAACTACTTACTTGCAATATAAGCAGTTACTTCCCGCTGTGTTGGCAGAGCAGCAGCGATAGCCTATATACGTGCAGATAAATACAAAGTCATAGGACAAGTATCAATACGTGCGGGTAGGTTGTAAAATAACGCAGGGCAATGGGCACAGTTTTCAGATGAAAGGAACAGTGAAAATAGTGATAAAGGAACATATTATATCTTCATATATAAAGTAGCACGTTAGCCGTGTGCTCAAACAAATATTTTGGATAACAGTATATGGACCTATACGAACTATTGAGTCAGTCTTGCTTATCAGAAAGGGTAAGTGAAATATTACAGTGAGTGATTTTTGAGATATCATTTACTACAAGTCATACTACCATAGGTTAGCCATTGATTAGTATATTGCTTACGCGATTTCCAGGTTTGACTGACGAAAAATATTTCCATAAATTTAATGAAAAATCCCCATGTTGAATTTCTTGATTAGCTGCAGCATCTACACAGGCTATTTTTTATCAATTTATTTTATTTTTATTTGATTTGAAACAGGTTTGATATATATGGTCCTATCAAATATATATCCGGTCTTAGCAGGACAATATAGGCGAGGCCAACTTACTATCACCACAACTAAATTTAAAATAAATAATGGTGGAATATATTTCAGATATAAATCAGTGGGCTCATATAATAGGCCTCCGCTATCTCATATTATCAGTCGTTGTAATATGGTCACCATATTTATAATCTGTTCATGCTAGAGATCCGGCTTTTAAATTTTACTTGCCGCTGGCAAAAGTTATCAACACTACATGGTAGGTCTATTTATATGCCGTTCATAATGTAGAAATCTGCTTCATTTTTGGCTATCACGGTTTTCCTTGCTGTAATGGTGGCCTTGTTAGAATGTTGTATTGTGATGGGGCTCTTGTCGCGCTGCGCTGCACTTTGGTGGAAGAGGAAACACTCAATTGAGCCGATTTAACACACTACCCAGTAAACACAACAAAGATTTGTATAACATTCATACAACGTCGGCCCAACGTCTTCGTTGGTCGAGAACCTGTCGCTCATCATAAGTTCGCTCTAAAGACCTTTTTTGGCATATGAGAAAATCATCACGTCCGCCCGTATCGTGCTTTCACAGTAGAGAAGATTTGTTGACCCTTATAAGGCGAAATAAATTAAGTTAATCAGGATAAATCGATTATGTTAATGAAAATTTAAATACTCATCTGCCACCCTGTATGTCAAGGCTTAGGCTATGCTTGTGCAAAATAGTAATCTATCAAAAGCAAGGTAGTGTGCAAAACCATAGCATATTTGTTATGTTGTTGTAGTATTTAAGGATGGGGTATGTCATTATATTGTGCATTCATTAGCATGTGATGACTGATATACAGATAATCACCGTAGGCCTATCATACTACGTGTATTGTGATGACTGTACTGCCGCGCAAAGCCAAAATCTGCTTACTTGTAAGGTAAGCAGATACTGCCTTTTGGCTTTGCAGAGCAGCGTAGCTGTACAATCTGAAATAGCTCAGTGGTCACTGGACGAAACACAGCATCCAACTTTGTAAATGCAGACGGTACATTATATTTATTGTAATACATATTAATACAAAATTATTTCACTTGAGTCAAGTGAAGCATTTTAGGGTGAAGTGCCTTGCCCAAGGACACAACATCTTAACAATGTACAATATAATAAAATGTGGCATAAAGGTGTGTGTGATATTTAAACTAAAAAGGAAAGGAATAGATGGATTATTGTTAAAGTTGTTTATTTCATACTTGATTCATTCAGTGGTTAATGTTTTTTTAATTTCATTAAAACAGTAATCTTAACAATATCAAGAAGAAAAAAGTCACATGCTTCATCCGGAGCTGGTACTGGATTACTCAACTCTCCAGGAAGTTGATCAACATTGTCATCTTGGTGTAGTTTTTAATAAATCCCTCACTTGGGATTCCCACATAGACTATATTTGTAACAAAACTAATAAAACGATTAAAATAATCTCTACCACGTAAAGCTTTAGAGAAATTGTTTACCTGTCAGATCAGACCGATAATTGAATATGATAATTTTATCTATGATAACAGTTACTGTCCTAAATACCTTAGTAATCGACTAGAACAGTTACAAATAGAGGCTGCTCGCATATCAGTTGCATATGTACTGGTGCCAGATTCAGTACAAATAGCCTAGACATCGATGTGAGAAATTCAAACAGTTTAAATATCTTTAAAAATAATTTGAAATTACATTTTTGATTTTTACCACCACTAAATCATATATAGGGCCTACACTGTGTACTGTAAAGCATCTATTTACCACACTAGACTTCGACTTGGTATGTCATCATTGGCTGCTCATCTCTTTCGCTACGGCTCATCTGACATGCCTTATTGTTCCTGTGGAGCCAGAGAAACCACTTATCATTTTCTACTTGACTGCCCCCAATTTGCTGTACAATTGACTGAGCTACTGGTTGCAATACGCGATTTGATTTCACTTTTGCCTACGCTTGATGCAAACAGACTGACTATTATTTTGTTAAAAGATTCTGATGATTTAGTTACCATAGAAAATGCTTTTATATTTAGATGTGTTAAAAAATTCATCAAATCGTCAAATAGATTCAGCTAAATTTAGCAAGTTAAGAAACAAATATCTATTTTACTTTGTACATAGAAACTTGTATTCTCTTTGTATATATTATATTGTGATTGTCTGCTTTGTACGTTTTGTTTTGGAGAGCCCCTCGACTAGTGCTAATAGTGATATTTGGGTCCATCCAATATAAATAAATATGTTTACAATACAATACAACAATATTGGGGAAAATATGAAATTTCTCTGAAAATCCTGCGCCAAGCGGGATTCAAAACCGCACGGCAGGCAGCGACATCGACAGAACGCCACGCTCTAACCATTGCGCCATGCCCCTCTTTATAACCAGCCAACCAACCAACTAATTTGTTTATTTGGCAGAGTGGGAGGAAAAAGCATTAGAAAAATGCGTTCTAAAATCCTCAGTGTACTAGAGGTTCCTGGATGATATTTTTATGAACTGGGAACACTCCCTGAGTCTATACCGAAGATAAACGATTTTTTTAAAGTTTCGCTAACCGCCGATTTATTGATACAGGACAACTATCTTATTTGAAATGTTCAGAAGACCCTGCACAACGTAGAATGTATTTATTACCAAAGATACATAAAGATAGAAAAGTGTGGCCGAGAGAGGGAAAAGTCCCACCGGGCAGACCAATAATAGCGGATTGCGGTAGTGAAAGTTATGCGTCAGCCGAATATATAGGTCATTTTTTACCACCGCTTGCAAAACAACATAAATCATATTTAAAGGATACTAATGACTTTATTACCAAAATTGCGGGAATTACAGCGAAGGAAGGGGCATTTATAGCCAAAATAGATGTTGACAGTCTTTATACAAAAAACATAGATAATACCAATGGGCTAGAAGCTGTCAAACAAATATTTACTAAGAATCCAAACCCAAAGAGGCCGGATAAAGAAATTTTAGAACTATTAAAAATTAATTTATAAAACAATGCTTTTGAGTTCAACAGCTAATGGTACCTACAATCGTGGGGAACTTCGATGGGTAAGAAATTTGCACCAAATTATGGTAATTTGTTTTTGGCAGAGTGGGAGGGAAAAGCATTAGAAAAATGCGTCCTAAAACCCTCAGTGTACTGGAGGTTCCTGGATGATGTTTTTATGATCTCAGGAACACTCCAAGGAATAATTTTACAAATTTGTGAAAATTTTGAATACCCATCTCCCTTCGATGACTGTGAAGGCAGAGTTGAGCTCGGAATCAATGCATTTTTTAGACACAGTGGTCTACAAAAATGAAATGAAATGAATCGGGCTTTAGGCCACCTTTGTGCACATATGGCTAAACTGCGCCAGGAGAACCTCCTGAGGATGGTGAGATGATTGAGATGACACTGTCCTCCAGACACAGGCTCCCCACAATACTGACTTTCACACGTGGATGGGGAAGAAACATTTTTTGTTACTTTCAAACCGCCGGGACCGGGAACCGAACCCCGAACTCTGGCGTAAAAGGCAGCGGTGCTAACCACTACCCTAGGGCCCCCGTCCCAGTGGTCTACAAAGGAAACAGATTTAAGGAGACAGGGACATTTGATACCAAAGTTTTTTTTAAACTAAAATATACTTTGGAACTGCTACACAAGAAATCACATCACTCAAACTATACTTTTAAGGGATTAATTGGTGGGAGGCGTACTGAATGCCGGGAATCAAAGTCAAATTCCTACCTCACAAAATTGTGATTCAACTAACGCTATTTACTGTATAGTTTGTACAAAATGCAATAAATTATATGTGGGGAAACTGGGCTCTAATTCAGAAAAAGGATAAACATACATCGTTCAGATGTACGCCTTAAGAAGGACACAGCAGTTACCACGCTGCAGGGCGACCCATCTGAGAGTGTTTTATTTTGAAGTATTGAAGAATACGTGAGACATAACTCTGAATAAAATTTAGGGACGTCACCCCCTTTGTTATTACCTACTCTGCAGCTGCGGCGGAGGCAGCTAAATCAGTGAAGACTTCCTTCAATAAACTTGAAGCGGAACATCCAAATATCCTGTATAAGCGGTCATCTCTAGTGAGAAGTAGATTGAGGAAAGCCCCACTGGACAACCCAACGGTTACCGGATCCGACTCAAGTGAGGATCTGACTACATTAATAAATGCATTAGATGAGGTATAATTTATATCAATTAGTATGATTTTTTTTTTTTTAAATCAGGCTATACTTCTCCTCGGTCAATGCACTAGGTTGGAAACATGGGAAGGCATGCCCTTGAAGGGGTTATGAAAGTCAGACCCTTTAGGATATGACCAACCCACCAACAAATCAATCAGCCCACCAACTAACCAACCAATTAACCAGCCAACTAAACAATCAACCAACCAACCAACCAACCAACCAACCAACCAACCAACCAACCAACCAACCAACCAACCAACCAGCCAAACAACCAACCAACCAACCAACCAGCCAACCAACCAACCAACCAACCAGCCAACCAACCAACCAACTAAAGAACCAACCCACACAGAGTAAAAAAAATATAACTCGAAACAACAATCATAAAAAAATATTTGGAAACATAAACACTAATAAAGGTAGGCATGACACTCGTATATAAAAAAATCAAAGCAATCTCTCAGGAGCCGTATTCTCGTACAAGTTACGATATATCGTAGGCTTCTGATTGGTCGAGATGGCCATCTCGACCAATCAGAAGCCTACGATATATCGCAACTTGTACGAGAATACGGGCCCAGATATGTGCGTTATCTCCAGCTGCTAGCTCTTATGTCCTTAGTCATAAAACCAATGTTGAGCTAACATCGAAGTGTAATGTCAATAAGATTAGTCAGGTATGTACGACACTCTCTATGTGTATGCTGCCTGTCATATTACAAAACATACACGAAGCTGATGTCTGTAGCCTACCTCGCACTCAATTTCAAGAATCACGGTTATTGGAAGTCCAATATCGTGGCTGTAGAAGTAGTGTTTTCGCACAGCCTGTGAGTAACTGAAAATATTATCCTGTTATCATATTATGTAACCTGATTCAAGTATATTATATTTTGTGATGTAAATCTAGCTACATTAATGTGAGAAATTTATATCATAACATGCATGCGTATCCTGTTTCCAATATCCATGTATTCTTTCTGGTGTTGTAATGTTTCCGAATGCATGGGATACGATAACATACACATTGTCGTCCTCTTAAAACACACCTCTACATTATTTTCTTTGTCCGACCACGACATTCTAGGCCGGGAATGGAGAGTTATTGTTCATCAAGTACAGACCAATTATCATGGTAGGCCTATGTAGTACCATATTCAGTCAGGCGCGACCGAACTGTTGATTATGAGGGATTTTTATTATTTGATTATGGTCGTATGTGTTTTAAGTCAGTTAAAACCCTCGGAGCTCTACATTCTTAGCTTTGAAAAAGTCCTCGGCCTTCGGCCTAGGCCTTTTTCAAAGCTAAGAATGCAGAGCTCCTCGGGCTTTATCCTATACACAAACTATTCCGGTAGTATAGACTGCTTGCACGAGTTTGCAATTGTCTGATTAAAACAGTTCAGAGCTGCTCACTGTGTGGTGTGTTGTCATTGAAAAGTGTGTAACAGTTGTCTGAATAAAATAGTTCCGCGTTGCCCACCGTGTGGCGTGTTGTTATTGAAAAAGGTGTATTGGTTGGTTTACGGGGAAGCCAATCTATCCCCACAGAAATAGACCCGTTAAACAGTCTTACTGAAGTCATTGTCTAAACTCCTAGGGATTACGGTTAACAAAAAAAAACAAGTTTAAACGACAACAGTTAACAAGAAACAATATGCAATGATATTATGGTACTAGATCTATACGCCTTCCTGTTTTTTTATATTTACTCTTTGTAACAGTCAAGATAATTATAACTACTAGTTCATCATGAATGCATTCAAGTGGGTCTATACCATTTTATTTTTAATAATATTGTTTATTTGGGTGACGTTGTCGGCTTAAAAAAATGCTAATAGTAAAGGGACATAGTGTCAGGGCAGCTAACCCTTTAACCGCCAAATTATTCAATTTGAATTTTCACCCACTTGAAGTTGCGTCTCGCTGACGCGATCCACAACTTCAAGTGAGTGAAAATTATTCAGAGTTGACAAAATGGAGGTCAACTCTTTTCAAATCTTGCTGGTTGATGTCACATTTTATCTTTAACATATCTAAAATGTGGTACTTAATGTGCTAATAAAAAATGAAAACCTGAATATTTTCGGCACCGGCGGTTAAAGTGTTAATACATATTTTGTAGAATTCATACCTTTCATAATACGTCAACAAAGCTTCAGGGCTGGGTATTTGATCTGCTTTATACTCATTCATATCTGTAGTTATCACTAACCCGACTTCTATGCAAGCTATCATATAAGTGGTATGCTATGGCAATTTTGAATCTTCTCGAATCTTGAGGCACATCAATTATGCTATCATGCAAATTCAAGCATCAGTATCTGCTTACTTTTGAAGTAAGCGCTGTTACTGCTATTTGTCTTTGCATGGTGACTCTAAAAGATTTAACCCTTTAACCGCCAAATTATTCAATCTGAATTTTCACCCACTTGAAATTGTGTCTCGCTGACGCGATCCACAACTTCAAGTGAGTGAAAATTATTCAGATTTGACAAAAATGGAAGTCAACTGTTTTCAAATATTGCTGATTGATGTCATATTTTATCTTTAACATGTTTAAAAGGTGGTACTTAATGTGCTAAAAAAATGAAAACCTGAATATATGCGACACCGGCGGTTAAAGGGTTAAAATAATCAGCAATAGCAGTTAGTGCTGTTTACATTTATGCGACAGTACGAGTCATGCAAAAGAAAACAAAAAGTTTTTTTTCTATGTATGTCCAAGGTTATACACCAGCATGAGATGTCCATGTATTCAACCAGAGCTGGACACGGAGGAGAAGATAGCCAGAGATCACAGCCATCAACTGAGCAAACAACTCAAGTATGATAAGCGTGAAGAGGAGAAGGTGGTGAAACTGCTGCTACTAGGTAATCAAATGTCTTGATGAACTCTCTAAATCCAGAGGGGGACTTCAACTGCACCTAAAACAAACATAACATCACGTTCAAACATTTTTTAAATATACAGACAGAAATATATAGCCAGGGTAAAGAATAATCTTTCAAGGGATGTAATTATTTGATAAAATTTCATTCACCCATTTCATTCAAACATAAACATGGTATCAATTTTAACTTTAACCCCTTCAAGCCTGAATTTACTATTGTCATTTTCATCCACTACAAGCCGCGAATTGCTGTCGCAATTCTCGACTTGTAGTGGATGGAGTTGATTTAAAGTGGTTGAAAAATTGAAGAAAATCGCCATGTATTGGTAAACCATTTTAATGGAAATTTTCATTCTAAAACTCCTGGTTTTAAGAAAATTAAGTCTGTTTTCAGAGATGTAAAGTGATGCTTTAATGCATCATGAGGGCTTAAAGGGTTAAGACTATTGTCGTGCTTTGTGGTGTAAGGGGTAAAATTTACCCATTAACCCTTTAAGCCCCCACGATGCATTAAAGGCTCATTTTACATCCCTGAAAACATACTTAATTTTCCTACAACTAAGGGTTTTAGAACGAAAATTTCCATGAAACTGGTTTACCAATACATGGTAATTTTCTTTAATTTTTAAACCACATCAAGTCATCTTCATTCACTGCAAGACGAGAATTGCGGCAGCAATTCGCGGCTTGTAGCGGATGAAGATGACAATGGTAAATTCAGGCTTGAAAGGGTTAAATGCTATACGGTCGGAGCTTTAACACTTAAAGCGCTGATTTTTTTCGGTACAAACCATGTAGACCAAAGGGTTCTTTTCAATTTGAAATCATCATAGATGTCCAAGTTATCTCTTTCTGATTCAATTGAATACCTATGTTATTGGTCTACGGCATTATTGTAAATATTTTTGCTCTTACAGTACGGGGATCGACTTTAGTCGTCAGACGTCAGATCATGGAGATAGTACTTTACTATCTCCATGGTCAGATTCAGACGACTAAAGTAGATCCCCGCACTGTTAGGGTTAATTCGATATACAATGTGGTACGCTTGGGTTTTGTATAAAATTGACAGCAACTCACATCTAATGCAAATATAATATCAGTTCCTGGGCAGTTAAAGGTTTCAATGTTGCTATTTCGAAAGAAAAAAATTGACTAGTTTTTCTGCCGTGCTAAAGCCAAAGGCCCACGAATCTGCTTACAATTATGCAGTTTCGCTTTGTAGCAGTTACTGTACTTAACAGCTGTGAAAGTGGAGATATCATAAAAAGTTATCGTTATATAGGCCTAAAGGGTCTTAGTTTTAAATGTAGGTTATTTTTAGTTAATCATGTTAATTTTTAATTAAAAAGTCCCATTTTCAAGGAATGACAGTAATACAGCATAGTTGACATCTGAATTTATATGGAAAAAGTGAGAACGTGGTTTTCAGTACGCTAAGATATTCTGCTCTGCAAAGTCAAAAGGCAGTATTTGCTTACTTTACAAGTAAGCAGATACTGCCTTTTGACAGTATTTAAGGACCTGATCGTTTAAAAGTAGCCGTTGACGATGTTTATTTTGTGCTATTATCATTATAACGGTTGTTTTTGCAGGCACTGCCGAATCCGGAAAAAGTACGATGACCAAACAAATGAAAATTATACACATCAACGGTTACACGAATGCGTAAGTACATGTCAGGGCCCGTATTCTCGTACAAGTTACGATATATCGTAGGCTTCTGATTGGTCGAGATGGCCATCTCGACCAATCAGAAGCCTACGATATATCGTAACTTGTACGAGAATACGGCCCCTGCCCTGTCAAGTAGGCTTACGAGATTGCCATGCCAGGATACCCTAGTATTTGAACTACATCAAGAATAGATCATATATTATGAAGGCAACAAGTCAATGGAAAAGTCGATATCATAGCTTCAAGAGGTTATTGTTTCTATTTTTAGATATCACGTATTACCAGAAATAGTTAAAACTTATCTATTTCTGGTATTACGTAACATCCTTGATTTAGCACGACCTACTGCTAAACTGTCAACACATATATATACACGTTCATACGTTCACCCAATGTTGTTTTATTGTTGGCTCACCGTTTTTTCATCTTCACCGGGACAGGCTGATCAAAATTCCCGGACTTTTACCTGTTTACTGGGGTTCTAAAATTTAAATTAAGGCTAGCATTTTTCGTATTAATTGTTGAACTGTGCGCCAAGTATACTACCTAACTGGGCAAACATAGAATACTCAATTGCAAAAGGAGACGCGCAGAATAATGATAAAGAGCTATTTGATCTCATTAATTACCTCATATCTCATATCTCAGGTACACCATACTCGGAATGCCACCACACTTAGATTAGTACGTTGTTTATTCAGGAACTATAGTTCTCATCTTATAATCTATCAAAACAAACTCTTCCTGCTGATAAGAAATGAATGGCTCAAATATAAAGTTATCCAATTTTGAATATGTTGTATATAGGACATTTTATATTAAAATAATAAATCCAACCGTTCCGATCCGTTAAAGTTATTAACCCTTCCCACTTCAAGTTATTTTTGTGAAAAGCTACAGGGTTTCTCTTTTTCTGCATGTTTTAGCCCGGATATACTCGGGTATTGAGTTTATGCCTAAAATGACATTATTGATACCAATAATAGATTCAGTGTCACAAAGTTTTATTTTTAAATATTTCAACAAATGTTGAATTTTTTTTTATCAGTTAGGCACTGCATCTCAAAAAAAAAACTTCGAGACGAAAAATTGTTATCAGGTGCCAAAAAAACAAGGCGCAAAGGTCATGGAGGTTGGTTCCAATCATCCATGGTTGGATGGTGAAGTACGACATTAAATGGGCGGGGGCCCTAGGGTAGTGGTTAGCACCGCTGCCTTTAACGCCAGAGGCCGGGGTTCGGTTCCCGGTCTCGGCGGTTTGAAAGAAACAAAATTGTTTCTTCTCCATCCACGTGTGAAAGTTAGTATTGTGGGGAGCCTCCGTGACCGAGAGGTAGCGTACTCGGCCTCAGACCGCCAGGGCTCGAATTTCGAATCCTGTGTCTGGAGGACAGTGTCATCTCAATCATCTCACCATCCTCAGGAGGTTCTCCTGGCCCAGTTTAGCCTATATGTGCACAAAGGTGGCCTAAAGCCCGATTCATTTCATTACGACATTAAAATTTTGCATAACTGTGAACATACTGCTTGGGCTCAATGTGCTGCAGCCAAACGAACGAGCAGGAGACATTAAACCAAATGTTGGGTCAATGTTGGCCTACCGTCTACGACGTTGGCCCAACATTAGGTCAATGTATCGTGTTTGCTGGGAAACGAACGAACAGTGCGCAAATTATTATGTATGTTATTACCGTATCCCCGCGCATTAACGTGCATGCACTTATATTTGAAGACTCACTTATTTTTCGAAAATAAGAGCAGTTATATTCGAGCATGAAAACAATTTTAAATTTATTCAAATGCAATAGGTGTTGACACTTCCTGAACTGTCATATCACACCTCATATATCCCCGCTTTTCAGCTATCACACCCATACAATATCGCTTTGAAGACTTGAACTTTCGGCGCATATCTATCTTATGATAGCCCTAATATAATAGCCCTAATATAATATGTACCTGTTTATAAATAAAAAAAATTATGTAGTTTGTGTTTACGATCAACATGACTAAAAAAAATATGGACATATATACGAGTAAAGGTTTCTTTAAGTCAACACATATCGATATTAATCTCACCTGCAGTATAATGTCTTGAGTTACACAGTGGTTCGCGTAATAATTTTTGAATATAACTGCATGCACGTGGTATTCGAATATAAGTGCATGCACTTATAAACGAAGAAGAATATTTTTGGCTAAAACAATCGATTTCCACTTCAAAGTGTATGCACGTTTATGCGCGGGGATACGGTAATCAAATTATTATATACTCGTATATGTAACTCATATTTAACTAGGGGGGATAATTTTTCATAATATATAAAATATTTTGTAACTTAAATTTTTAGAAATGTTTGGCAATGACAAAACAACAATTATAACAAACAAAAGTATGATATTTTATTAATTTCTGGAAGTGAAAGGGTGTCTCTCCCTGTCATAGAAGCACCCTTCCAATTCCAAGGCGACGAGGTATGCTAAAATATCAGATAAAGCGTTGAGAATCCATTAATCTGAGTGCTTCAAATATATTATTCCACCCGTCGCTAACAGTTTTTTCACGAGAAAGATTTAACAATTAATGTTATTTGTTTCTGTCCCAGAGTTTTATTGTCATGTGACGACCACAATTAATTCGCTGGGAGTAATTCTGTGAAACGCAGTGACGTCACTCGTTGAAAATAAGGTTATATAATACCCCCTCCCCCATACTTCATTCTGTAAAACGCAGTGACGTCACTCGGCGAAAACTAGGTTATATAAGACCCCTCCCCCATACTTCATTGTATTAGCCAGCTCGGTGAAAACAAAGGAGGTCAAGGTCATTGAGTTTCACATAATATGACCTAGTTGTTTTGCTGTTATAGGGAGAGATGCCAGAACATTCCGCACATCAGGAAGAACCTCAGAGACGCCATCTTGGTAAGTCTACCATTCCAATTTCCATTAATCATGTATTTACTAAAACGGATGTTTTTTCATTCTTTTTGAGCTGGAATTCCGTCATTAAATTCCGCTTCAAATGAATGAAAAAATATCAAAGTACAATTCGAAAATTTGTCCTTCTGAATAAATTGTTGGTATTATTTTTTAATCGGTTGAATCTGGAAGTGCTGCCTCAATTTCCATCTTCAAATGACAACACAATTATTTCTATTTATAAAAAGTATGCGTTCACCAAATTTAACTACGCTCCCTCTTTGTTCAACCTATAGGCCTATAGCTCTGAGCTGTTCGCTTGAAATTTTCAGTCACGCATATATTATATAATATGTGTTATTAACCCTTTCAGCGCGTGGACCGTATTTATACGTCAGAATCTGACGTCCATAGACGTCAGATTCTGACGTATAAAAACGGTCCCTTGCACTGGGAATTTTTTTTATAATGGCTGTAGACCCATGACATAGGTATTCAAATGAAGCAGAAAGAGCTAACTAACACATTTATGACGATTTTAAATTGAAAAAACCCTTTGGTCTCCATGGTTTTTGCAAAAATATTTTTTTACGTTGTAAGGGTTACAAAATGGAGTAATTTTCATTCAATGTCAGACAATGAATGAATCTTTTTTTAAATTGAAAAGTCAATAGAAAGGATAACTAGATTTCACATAGACAGCCTAATAATCACTATCATTTTAATTACTGTCCCTGGTGTATGTCAATATTTTACAGAGTATTCTGGGCGCCATGGACTGTCTAACTATCCAATTCCAGGATCCAGAAAGCGCCAAGTCAGCCGAGTACATCATGTCACATGCTACTGTCCCGGATAGCGAGTATTCTCAGGTGAGGCTAGCACTACACAAAACATTTGTACAATGCTGCACCAACGTCGAAGACGTTGGGGCAGCATTGTACAAATGTTGTACAAATCTTTTGTGTTTGTTGTGTAGTTAAACATACGCATTGGTTTGTTATGTGTTGGCTTGCAAACACTGACGGGTTGCTTGTTATATCCCACTTGAGATCTACAAACAAAGCACAGCATTTCTTCAAAATGATTTCAAGGTTGCTCGAAGACAATAACGTACATGTCACACAAAATCTGGCTCAAATTTTTAACAAAAATAGTAACGGCCATAATTATTCTAAGATGGTTTTAAATTATTAGTTAGGTCGATCAGAGACTGCAGCCAGCCGCCGCACGATCCGGATCGTAATTCGGATCATCCTAAAAAAATCACGGATTGTTCCTTGGCCCGAGACACACCTCTCGTAAAAGTTTCTTGCAAATCCGCCCATCACTTTGTAATCCTGCGGACAGACAAACAAACGGACATATAAACAGACATACAAACTAGCAAACACCACCAAAACCATAACCTTCTTTTTCTGAGCTAATAAATCATAATCATGGTAGATGTAATTGCACAGCTGTTATATTTGGGCGTTATACTTACCAAACTGTACCATTCACAGACGTAGTTATAATTACAGTTATTCACCAGGTGGCGCTTATCATCTTTTATAAGTTGAACACTGTTCTCAGATAGGGCGATGGCCCTGGTGCAATGGCTAAAGCTGCCTGCTTGGAAAATCGGGGATCGCGGGTTCGAAACTCGCTTTGGCATTCAAGTTTCAAACAGTTTCTTTCCCGCTCATTCGTAAAGATTCAATATTGTGGGGAACCTCCGTGACCGAGAGGTAGCGTGCTCGCCCTCAGAACGCCAGGACTCGAATTTTGAATTCTGTGTCAGGAGGGCAGTGTCATCTCACCATCATCTGGAGGTATCCTCTGGCCCAGTTTAGCCTACATGTGCACAAAGGTGGCCTGGAACCCCATTCATTTTATTTAATTGAGGTCTTTAAGTTATCTTTAACTGATTTTTAACTGCTCTGAGATCACCTTAGAATACAAACCATGTGTCCAGCAAGCACAAAACATTTGTATAACATTTGTACAATGTTGGAACAACGTCGAAGACGTTGGGCCGGCGTTGTGCAAATGTTATGCGGATGTTTTGTGTTTGCTCGGTGCCAAATATAATTTTAATCACATGGATTTGTTGCATAAAAATGCAATCGCAAAATTGTATTCCACGTACATTAAGAGGCTTTTCTTTTTCAGGAGTTTTATCAGCACGTTAAGACATTATGGGAAGATGATGGTGTCCAGGCTTGCTTTAGATGCTCCACTCAATACCAGCTGATAGATAGCGCTAAATAGTGGGTATTTATGAGGTAGTGAGTGGTTTCTAAAATACTAAAGGATAAACGGCCGTCGAACCCTTATTCGTTCGAACATTTCAAAAAACATATTATTTTTGTCTTTTTATTTATGTGTCTGGATTGTTTGATGTTAGTGAAACATGTAAACATTTAGGAAAATATGGTAAGCTTATTCACGATTATCCTTGCTTATAAATGTTATTATTATATTTTTTAAATATTTTGTAAATCAGTACTGACTGTTTGCCATAAGTGTTTGATGAAACTCTAGGGATTTGTCTTTGTTTAATTAAGACCGTACTTATGTTATTTAGCTTTTGACTAATACGTATAATTTTTTAATACAAATACAAAAAACATAACATTATAGCATTATAATATTATATACAAGATTGGTCGTGCTGCGCTAGAATAAGCCTAATCTTACATAAGTCCTATATTTTTGTGTTAAGTTTGTTAGATCGCGTGGATATATTGAAAACGAACGATTACATACCATCAGATCAGGTTAGTCTCAACGTTATTAAAATAACGATATAACACTTTGCTGAAATGGGTCTATGATAAACCTAGAATAATAACATAATAATAACATTATTAGTTTTTTCCGGTTTTGGGCTGATGAACAGCTTTTTTTACATATACGACACAACTTCAAACGTATGCTATGGCAAGGTTTATGACATGGTAAATAATGCTTCTTTAACTCCGTTGATAGCTAGGCTTAAAACTGTTATGAACTCTGTCCTAAAAATCAAAGTGTAGTTCTCGACACCTATCCTATGGCGGACGGTGCTTCAGAAGTTCAGATCACGTCGTCCTTAATTCCAGCCGTTGTGGTGATGAGGGGCCAAACATGTCATAATTTAATTAACCCGTATCCTGCTGGTATATTGTCGTTTTTAACATGTTTTATTAGTCGATCAAATCACTGATATTGGGAATGAAATAGGTGTTTAAACATTAAGATTTGTAAATGTTTCGTCTCAAATTAAACAAATATGAGTAATTTTCAACCACTTGAGGTTGTGGATCGCGGTAGCGAGACACAACTTCAAGTGGCTGAAAATTTAAATTATTTAATTTAGGAGGATGAGGGTTAAGACATGACAAGACATGCAAACAGAGTGTAGGCATAGTGTGATCAGATGACTGAATAATTGTATAGTGTATAAATTATTTAATGGGATTTTGTAGTGTATAAATTAATATGTAGTGTATATGGTATTAACCTATTTGTATCCTAATAAGGATATACATGTATATCCTACATTGGTTTATTAAAATAGTATGATGCATGTTTATTATTTTTGTAGGATATTTTACGTTGTCGAATTATCACAAACAACATACAGAAAATTGAATTTAAAGTTCCCGACGGCCGATCAGCGGTACCTTTTAGGTAATGCCATTTTGAATGGTGAAATGATTTATTATTAAATATTGTATCTAAGCTTTTAAAACGGTTCACAATGAGTATACTGACATTTTAGTGTTTTTAAAGGTGATCTATCACCCCTTATATGGTATGAATAATTATGTCCTTATATAGGGTGATTGGCTATCATGTGACCCTCTCAGAGGGTCACATGATAGCCAATCACCCCATATAAGGAAACACTTGTGCCCCATCTAGTAGCAAATTTGATTTATTTGTCACAAATTTTTTCATACTATATAAGGGGTGATAGATCATCTTTATTATCAAATTATAATATCCCAATGAAGAAGCGCATATCCAAATAAATTAGCCCCTCCTCACAAATTGATTTTTATCTGACTGTGCACAATAGTCCAAAATTTTCGAGGTGACAAACTTACCTCCCAAGGGTACAAGCTAACAGACAAATTGAATTTAAAAGTATAGGAAGCCCTGTCCACCTATAAACACTGAATATGGCTATGTACGTAAATGTGAAATAAATTCAGTTTTTCCATTGAAAACTTGAAATATCATACACATTGCAAAAAAAAAGCGAAAATTTTCACCCAAAACTACACAAAAATGAAGATTTGTTTATCAATCCCATGCAATTTTTTGAATTTATGGTTTTAATTATGTATTTACATATGTAATGTGGGTCTGCTATAAATCCCATCATATAGAAATTTCCAAAGATTATTTCTATGACAAAAATGCAAACATATTTTTTCGGACAAGATTTGTACGGCTCGCGTGCAAAAGCGTTAATAGTTTTTTTCGCGGGGAATTTTGTATAGCAGACAAGTAAGGGGTCCAAGCAAACAAAAAAAAATTATTAAAAGGTATATGAAGCCGTGTCCGGTTCGACCATTTTTATTGAGCTTTCTAATATGTGGATACTGGACTACAAAGACGGCTCAATGTGTTTTGGTAATAAGAAATATGAATCATTGTCGTATCCATAACATGCACGTGGTTGAATGATAATATTCAGTGGCATCAAAGTAGGTGTGTCGTCATGATTCGATGTATATGCCCTAATATTGAAGTGGTACGCATGGTCCACGTCCACAGGAGGGGCGTTAGCCGCATTGTAAATATTATGGTTCGGTGAAGCATAACGACACACATATTTTACTTGGATATTGTCTGAAACTTTTATATAAATATATATCCTTGATAATTTTAAAAATTTTGTCAAAATCTGTGATTATCACTCATTACAATGAACGTAAAAACCTAATTATCCTACAAGAATGAAAACTGTAACTATCGCCTGACAATTAATGAATCACAAGGCAAAGTACAGACAGATACCTTCTGTTTCGTGGATATTATCTGTGCTTCTCGAATAGGAATTCCAAGTTTGCTCTATTCCCACTAGTTTCGTTATAAAAATAGATCTGGACTAAGTGTTATGTAAGCACCTACCAAGCTATCGGACCATTGCCGTGTCGTCCTCTCCGAGGCCGTGGAAGGATGTATTTGCTTTACTTTTTAATAACTGTGCGACCTCTGAGCTAAGCATGCGGGCATGGAACTGAAATGGCACTGATTCAAAAAAAAATATTTTTGACCTGATTACTCCCCGATATTTTCCGACATGACAGTCCAAAGAAATGTCCCACGATTTTGTACGCGGTAAATCTGTGGCTGAAACCTGTTTCAGCCACTGGGGCTAACCGGACCCTATTTGTTTTGCAGGGTTTACGACGTAGGAGGACAAAGAGGGGAGCGACAGAAGTGGATTCAGGGGTTTGACATGTGTACGGCCATCTTGTTTTTAGTGGATGCTGGGAATTTTGACTTGGTAATGCGCGAGGACTCGTCTACTTTTAGGTTATTGGACGCGGCCGAAACGTTTGAGAAAGTATGGAATAGCAGGTAAATTCCAGCAGAAGATGTTTTCTTTTAAAGCCTAGTGTATTGCTGGACGATATAAGTATTATATATATATTAACCCTATATATATTAACAGCGCGGGGATCGACTTTAGATGTGAACTTGGCGTATGTAGACGTCAGATCCTGACGTCCAAAGTCGATCCCCGCACTGTAGGAATTAATATATTTGTAATGGCCGTAGACCCATAACATTTAGGTATTTAAATGATGGAGAAAGAGCTAACTAAGATATTTATGATGATTTCAAATAGAGAAACATCTTTGGTCTCCATGGTTTGTACAAAAATCAGCGCTTTAAGGGTTAAAACGAAAAAAGGGGTAAGGTATACCATGATTGAAAGAGCGGGGGCCGTGGTGGTCACGCGGAATGCTTGTCGTGACGGCGCTTGTAGGTTTGCCACAAAGGCCGATAGGAAGCGTGCTTGGCCTCAGACCGTCTGGGCTGGAATTTCGAATCCTGTGCCAGACACAGGATTCGAAATTCCAGCCCTGGCGGTCTGAGGCCGAGCAGTGTCATCTCACTCATATAATCATCCTCAGGATGTTCTCCTGGCCCAGTGTAGCATGTTTGTGAACAAACTTGGCCTAAAGCCACATTGATTCATTCTTTCATTCATTCAGCCACGAGTGATGATATATTATATAAACACATTGATTGGTTTGTGTAGTCCATATTTTGCTTAAATGAATTTGCAGCGCTAGTAGCACTTGCCAAGTTTGTGGCCAAATCTAATGGTCGTCAATTTGTCAGCTATGCTGTCGGTTTGTTATGATCATGATAATATAAGATTATTGTCGTCATTATGTGCATTTTCGTCTATTTTTATTTCAGATGGTTACGGTGTGTGTCGATCATAATATTTATTAATAAAATAGACATTCTGGAAGAAAAAATATCCAATGGTAAATCCTTCGGAGACTTCGTCGATTCAGTGGACAAGAAACACCCGTATTATCAATTACTACAACAGTATCATTCCTTTGGCAAAATAAGAGGTAACTATACAATGTAGTGAAAGAGTGAATAATGTCAATTGTTGTGGTGAAAGTGCTAGAATAAAATAATAACAACATTCCAATTTTTACCATACCATTCACAACGAAATCACAGTGTTGTACATGTATGAATGCAGAGACATAATTATTATTATTATTTTATTGTTGTTAAAATTTCAACGTTCAGGCTAATGCAGTATCATATCTTCATAACAGTGGTTTTCAGAATGAATCAAGGTATCATTAACCCTTTCAAGCCTGAGTTTGCCATCGTCACCTTCATCCACAAGTCGAGAATTGCGACAGCAATTCGCGGCGTGTAGTGGATGAAAATGATTTTTGTAGTTTGAAAATTAAAGAAAATTGCCATGTATTGGTAAACCAGCTTAATGGAAATTTTCGTTCTAAAACCCTTGGCTGTAGGAAAATTAAGTCTGTTTTTAAAGATGTAAAATGATGCTTTAATGAATCGTGTGATATAGTTTAGTGGGCGTATATTGATGTGAACTTCAATTTTGAAAAAAACCTCACAAAATTCTGGACATTTGGAAAATATTTTGCTGTGTGATTATTATTATTTTTTATTCTTGACAGACAGTGAAAAGCGTGCGTTTGTCCAGGCTTTCCCTTCACTGTCCGGACCCAGCAGGAACGGAACAGAATGTCCACGTGGAATACACGTCGCCGACGTGGATTCCACGTGTAATACACGTCGCCGACGTGGATTCCACGTGGAAATTCCGTTCTGTGCCTGCTTGGGGGCCCGTTCTCATGACCCCCAGACACATGAGGACGCTCGGCTGGCAGCTCCACACGCACACATACAAGAAGAGGTGCTACGTACGGCTGTGTTCATCAAGAGATTCTTCGTGGTAAGTTTAACCCTTTAACCGCCGGTGCCGCATATATTCGGGTTTTCATTTTTTATTAGCACATTAAGTACCACCTTTTACACATGTTAAAGATAAAATGTGACATCAATCAGCAATATTTGGAAACAGTTGACCTCCATTTTGTCAAATCTGAATAATTTTCACTCCCTTGAAGTTGTGGATCGCGTCAGCGAGACACAACTTCAAGTGGGTGAAAATTCAGATTGAATAATTTGGCGGTTAAAGGGTTAAGCCTTAAAGCACTGGAATATTGTCGTATAAACTATGGAGACCAAAGGGGTTTCTCAATTTGAAAGCATCATAAATGTCTCAGTTAGCTCTTTCCGATTTATTTGAAAACCTATGGGTCTACGGCCATTACAAATTACAAATACTTTAATTTTTGCAGTGCGGGGATCGACTTTAGACGTCAGAATCTGACGTCCACAAACGTCAGATTCTGACGTTTAAGTCGACCCCCGCGCTGTAAGGGTTGGCCCTATAAACCCTCACGATGCATGAAAGCATCATTTTACATCCTTTAATACGGACTTAATTTTCCTACAGCTACGGGTTTTGAGGAATAAAAATGTCACGAAACTGTTACCAATACAAGCTAATTTTCTTTAATTTGTTACTCACTTCAAGTCATCTTATCCACTGTAAGTCGTGAATTGAGACAGTAATTCGCGACTTGTAGTGGATAAAGATGACAATGGTAAATACAGGATTGGAAGAGTTAACAACAAAAAGTGTATCGAGCTGCTGTAGTCTACAGAACATTAAAAAATAGATTAGAGATGAATAATAATTCTATATTTATTTATTTTTTGGGATTACAAAGTTATATCCAAAACTTGGCCCAGCTAGTATTGACCGGCCATTACATGATGTTGCCCTGTGCTTATAATTATAATTGGTAATTTCAAGTTCGTTATGGAGTGAAATATTATTTCAGACTACACGTCTTTCAGACAGTTATTTTTTCACAAGAATTTAGTCCGAAAATATTTTTTTTACAATAATCTACCGCCCCCCCCCCCCCTCTGCGGTGATTGAATGGTGCCCCTACAATATTTTGAACATTTTTGATCGCCTTTTGCTATTCTAGGAATTAACGCAGGCGCCAGTCACTCAACAGCGCGACGCTAGATGGCACGACTACCACACCTGCGAGTATTACTACACATGCGCAGTGGACACGGACACGACGAGGAAGGTTCTAGAAGGATGCAAGAGTCTTATTATCAAGAAACACATGGAGAGATACGGAATGTCGCTCTGACGGACAATGCAGTCAATAATTAGATCAATGCTCGAATACAGTAAAACTGGTTAGCTGTGGTGACCCTTAAACTCTGAATTATTGTTTTATAAACCGTGGAGACCAAAGGGTTATTTTTAATTTGAAATCATCGTAAATGTCCTCGTTAGTTCTTTCCGGTTCATTTGAATACCTATGTCAAGGGTCTACGGCCATTATAAATATTTTAATTCTTTCAGTGCGTCAGATTCTGTCAGATTCTGACGTGTAAATACGGTCCCCGCGCTGAAAGTGTTAATAGCACATATTCTTGAGTCTTGCCCAACTGTTTATGTTAGCAAGATATCTACTTTTAACCCTTTCATCGCTGGTCACGACAATAATCGTTTTTAATATATGTTTCAATAGACGATCAAACCACTGCTATTGGGAATGAAACGTGTGTTTAGACATAACGATTTGCGAATGTCTAGTCTCAAAATAAACCAATATGAGTATTTTTCACCCAATTGAAGTTTTATAGAATAATCCTTAAAGCCCTAAATTAAAAAAATCACCAACTTGAAGTTGTGTTTTGCTAGCGCGATCCACAACTACAAGTATCCCGCTTTTCACCCACTTGAAGTTGTGTTTCGCTAGCGCGATCCACAACATCAAGTATCCCGCTTTTCACCCACTTGAAGTTGTGTTTCGCTAGCGCGATCCACAACTTCAAGTCTCCCGCTTTTCAACCACTTGAAGTTGTGTTTCGCTAGCGCGATCCACAACTTCAAGTGGGTGAAAAGCGGGATACAACTCGTTCAGATAATAAGATAATGTCTGGTGAATGGCACTATTTCTTATTATATATTTAATTTATAGAGAATGGTATACCTGGCTATTAAATGTTTTACACGCCACCCCCTTGTGACGTTCTACTATGCTATTTATTCAATAAGATGTCAATATGTGGTCATATGCATAAAATGTCAATGATTGCCTATATTTCTGTATTATTTTATATGTTTATATATTGATACATATAATGTAACGAATATTGTCTGACTAAAATAATCAAGTTCAAAATATATATATATTGAAGTAATGACAGATTTAAGAATGTCCAAATGTCATGATTTACTATATCAAAGCAAGAATAGTGTATTTATGTATTGCTATGTAAACATATGTATTTTCCTTGGATTGCCCAAGAAGCACTGCTAGCGCTAGTCAAGGGGGTATCCAATACAAACAGATAACATACAATCACAATATATATATATACGACACACAAAGTAGTTATAAATAAGGTCGGTTCGATAGGAAAGACAAATACACTATTATTTGTAGAAAGTAAATTATAGCAACACACTCAGGCTAAAATCTAAATTCAATATTTTTATTTTGGCTTTTTAATATGACCACATGATGAAATCACGTGTTTTTTTATTTTGGACATGCTAGTGGGGTTGGTAAGCCTTCAAAAATAGCCAATGTGTTTCCAAACTGGATACAAGTGTCAAATTTGGCACACAGATAGTTTAGGATAGTAAATATCATGTCATACGTCCCCCCAATTTTTTTGACCGGGATACTATTTTTGAGCTATTCCAATATGGCTGCCATAAAAAATCGATGCTCCTCTCCCATTTCTCATATATTGAAAATTAATGAGTATTTGTTAAATTTAGCGAAGCGTGTATATCATGCACATAGTAGAGAAAACACAAAATGTAATTTTCAATTGTCAAGGTCAATGTCATGGTCAGTGGTACGCTTTGAACACGAAAATCTGATAATCACTATCTGTTCCGGCTATTATTTTAACTTTGGATATGTAAGCTAGGCCTTAAAGGGTTACACAGTATTTTTACATAATTTGGAGGCTACCACCATATTATGTCTTCTGAATTGTGAAATGAAGTAATGTAGGCCTATGATCAATAGTCCTATCGTGTGCATGGTTGGGCTGTATAAAGGCCGCTGGGGAGGGATGATTTTAGCGCAGATTACAACAGCTTTGACAGGAGTTTATACCGTTTATAAAAGACCTACAGACACATTGATTTGGCAAAGAGAATAATCAGTGTATAGCCTAAAAGTAAAGTGATCCAAATCCGTATTTTCTCATTTTCTTATAGAAGACTTAAAAGTTAAAATAAAATAACAAAACATTATTTATTTCGTTTTTTATTCAACTTTGATACGTCATTAATTATAACTAGACATGAATTGTGACTTTTCAAGTAACAATAATATTTGGGCTTGGTTTTATGCGTTTTTGTGGCGGCCATTTTGAATTTTATTGGGTTATTTTTATTATGACAGATTGATTGGAATTTCACGTATGAGTTTTTTGGCAGCCATTCTGAACTGGAATTTTAGACTTCAGACTGCGGACTTCAAATTTCAGAAGTCCCCACTGAGCTTTTGCACTTTCAAATAGATATATATATATAAATATGTGTTTGTCAAATCGCATTCAGAGTGCCCAGTACACACATTGACTTGTCTCTCTGTTGACTTAATGTTGTATCACTATCCGCGACGCTAGCCCAGCATTAAAACAACATTGATTCAACGTTTTGTGTTTGAATAGAATAGCAACTGTTATTTTAATGTTCCCACTGTCCATACCTAATACACAATATTGGTTTAATACTGGGCCACTGTCTGCGACGCTGGCCTGAAATTGAAACATTGGATAAATGTATTTTTATTATCAAATCTAGAGACTAAAGGGTGGAGTCAGTCTGGACATAGGGGCACCCTGTTCACCCTCCTGACAATGAATGGAGAATGGGGAATCACCCGACGTGTACACTATTGAACCCTATTATAGGCCTACTGCCGTGCAAGCCAAAAGGCAGTACCTGCTCACTTTACAAGTAAGCAGATACTGCCTTTTGCATTTGAAGAGCAGCATAGTGCAGTATGTGCTCACTTTACAAGTAAGCAGAAATTGCCTTTTGCCATTCAAGAGTATAGTGGTCCATGAAATCATGGGTAAATCCGGAAGAACATGTTGGATGACTTAGAAAATTCATTGCACTACTGTGGGAATGTAGTGGCAAAATTTGTTGATTAGATAAAAACTCAGGGAGAAATAGCGTCTTACAAAAACGTGCCAAGAATAATAAGTTTAAAGTTTCGTTGAAAACTCAATATATTTGGGCATATCCCACATATAATCATATGGGAATTTATCGATTGGTGTTTACTATTTATCCTACTGGCGGTTATATGGTTATTGTTGTCGTAAAAACCATTTCTGGCCTTTTTTATTTCATTTAAAGGGACATGCCCAGGGCTAAAATAAAAAAAAAATCGATGATTTTATTTTGGCTTATAATTATGACCATATGATGGAAACATGTCCATATAGACTAGAACTGCTAAAGTTTTTTAATTTTTGTGCTGCTCATTCACCAGTTAGGCTAGATATAGAGACGAAATTCCTGATTTCTAATTATTGACAACTATGTCAAAAATAAGACATACGGGAATTTCGTCTCTATATCTAGCCTAACTGGTAAGTGCACAGCACAATAATTTTTCAGACACTCATAAATCTATTTACGTTTTTCTACGATGCCACCTTATCTTCTTAAACATGTCTCGATCTGGCAGCTACAAAGTTCCGAAGAGCCAGCACTAAAACTTATCAGACTACGTAAAAACATTTGCTCACACTCTGCGACACTCTTCAATCCTCACCAAACTGACAATTGCTGATATAATTCGGGCCTTCGGTGCAGTCTGTCATTTTCCTTGTCTCACTACACTTTGGAAGGAAGAACGATATCTGACGAAAATGTGAAAGAAGCTCAATGTGATAACATTATGCTGAATCTATAACCCTAGTTGAATTGTTGTATCATTTTTTTTAAAGACAACAGTACAGAGTCAACTCTGACTCCTATGTTGAAACTTTGCACTTTGTATGACATGTGCCGCAAACGTGTTCATCAAACAAAGTCCAACTCAATACATGGTGGAGATTCATCAGATAAATGTGATAGCCATTATATTAAAATACGACAGTCATAGCAAATTAGAAAAGCGATAGATTACAATAGGACAAAATGTCGTAAAACAGATCTAATACATGTGTTCCACCTAAAACAAAGTGGCGCTGTTCGCACTTTTAGCTGGGTACTTAAAAAATTGATGTACCTTCAAAAGGGGATGTACCTTCAGGAAAGGTTCTGCGAGTCACCACCAAATTATATCAGCAAAAAGAAGCTGACACATTTCTATTATACACGTCAAGCATGGCAGCTCAGTTAGTCAAAAAAATGTATTTATTCGAATTGTAGATTCTGTGTTGGTGATTGATGTGGCGTTATTCTACAAAAAAATATAATTATGGTATAAATTTTAAAGCGATACATAAAAAAATGTTGAGTGAATCGCGATAACGAGAAAATTTGTCGATCAAAATTGACCACAGGTCGGCCATTTTGAATTGGATCAAGTTGAAATTTTTTATGGTATATCCCTACCTGAAACTGTTTATTAGTAATGGTCAGCTATCTGGGCTGATCTTCAAGATATTACGCATATTAAAAAAATTATGGCCGATAATCGGCCATTTTGGTCGTCATGACCTAATTTCTGTCCGAATCTTGCCCAATCTCGAACTCATCCGAGCTATTAGTGAAATTAATGTATGGTATATATTTCAGAGCGATACATACAAAAATAATGAGTGAATCGCGTTAACGAAAAAAGTTGTCGATCGGAAAAAAGTCAAGGTCATAGGGGTCACATAAAGGTCAAATGTGAAATTTGTCAAGCTTACGTCATGATTAACCTGTATGTAAAGTTTAATGCTCATTCCAGTTACGCGAAACAAGTTATAGTGCTAAAAGTTGCGACAGACGGACGGACGGACGGGCGGACGGACGAGCCTGATGACGACAATAGGCATCCGCCAAAGTTTTGGCTTACACCCTGAAAAAAGAAAGATTTTTAGCCTAATAGGCTATAACTAAGGTGTCAAGGGTTGCTGGTCTAGAAATCACTGCCCTTGTCTGCCTGGTAGCATTGAGCCAATGTTGCTGGAGTGTTTGGGATTACTCTCTCACTTGAGATGGCCTGCCCGGTCAGTCTGAACTTATCGGTCATGATGGGTAGTACTGGCTGACTGCTGTTTTGGTGACGGCCCGACATTTCCAGCGCTTTGTCGACATTAAAACAGTGGTAATGATGGTTTATTGGTGGGTCAGAGTTGCAGACCGTGGCCCGTGATTGAACCAACAGTGGGCCAATGAATTGTGTTGACTGGGCTACACAATAGGCCCTCATAATTAAAACTGGATCCAGTGCCGACGTAAAAAACATTGACCCGCAATTAAAATGTGTATCTTATCTCCTTGGTGGAGCGAATGTCCGGCACTTAAAAACTTTGAAATCATATTATTTTTTGGATCTGAAAAGTGTAAGAAGTGTACAAATAACTTTTATCATCATGGTTTTCCAAATTATGCCAATTTTGAAGGTTATAGCCAAAGAACTGTTCTAATTCTGTGGTTATAGCATATATAATCTGGCACGGCTTGTCCGGTATCAGGCGTATTAAAGTTAATTATGGCCGATAATCTGCCATTTTTAAGTTGAGCAAGTTGAAATTTCTCAGTTCTAGTCTATGGACATATTTACATCATATGGTCATATTAAGAAGCCAAAATAAAATCACCGTTTTTTTATGATTTTGGCCTGTGTATGGGCCTTTAACCAAATAATTATGGATAATCTATGGGTTAACTAAGCTACATCGCAACGCGCCTCAAATTCGACACTTCGACTAACAATAGAAAGGCGCGTGACGTTACCGGGTTGTCTCAGTGTCACGACTAAATCCCCACCAAACTCAAAACGTTAAATCAATGTTGGGTTGACGTTGATATACCGTCGACGACGTTGGGCCAACGTTAAAACAACATTGAACGTCTTGTGACTGAATCAGCTGTACATTGATCCAGGAAGTCGCCGACGTTCCTAAGTTTTCTTTCAAGTGCCATTAAAGTCACAAGTGTAACCATCTGCGCGCCACACGACAACCACACGATCTAGATACAGCTATACACCAGATGGTCATGATGTGTCAATCTGCAAATATCTCGATATATCAACATTGTGTAAACAATTATGTCTAAAATGTATATTTTCGACATAGTATGCCCTATCATGTAAAGGTTTATTCCTGGCCGGTGGCCTAATATTCAATTAAGAAAGATTCAAAACCAGAAGTTCCGTATTATTTACCATTGGCACATAAACACAGCTAAATCACGTTAATTCTATGTAATTTTCTTCCTCTGATGCCACAATATCATAGCAGAATCCGTAGGACTAGATTAGACGACATTACATTGTTGAGAATATTCACGGAATTAATGGATTGAACATGACCTGTACTACCCTTCAAAACTAAAAGGCAGTAACAGTTCTCCCAGCAAACACGCGACATTCACCCATTACTGGTTCAATGCTGGTCCACAGTCTACGACGCTGGCCCAACATTGAACCAGCAATGGATGAATGTCTCGTGTTTGCTGTGATTGGCTTCACACGGCACTCTTGGTGACGTGTAATATTGCTGACTTCATGTGTTATCGCTCAGGCCCTCGTATAGATAAGAGGGGAAACACCAGTCTATAATATAAGCATTATTAACACCAGGAACTATATTACCACAATGCATCAAGATTAGGTTGACGTAGATTATGAAAACGGTAGGTGATTTCTATTCTTACAGTCACGTGCAAAATGCACAATATTTTACTGAACGCTAATCAAAGAATGTTCAATGCTATTTACGTCGGCTTCTTGATTAAACCTGATATCTCCATTTTATATTTTTCAATTCGTGTTGAAAGCACAATTCAGTATGAAATGGCTCCCGAAGTTCTGACCCGTGGAACATGCAACTAATCTATAAATCATTGGAACAGAGTCGATCCTTACATATCATGATGGCTCGAGTAATTACTATGTTTTGAAGATCTATATACTGCTTGTCCACTGGTAAGAGTTTGGTAGGTCAGGAGACATAATATAAATTTTCTTCTGTTTAAGCAACTAGTGTAATGATTGTAGAAAACGATTAATTAAAAAAAACAAGGATCTCGCCGGGCTAGCGACTAGTTGACGACATTAGCAAATGCCAAATTAGTAAAATCTCCAAATCTTTTCAAAACATTCCCTAAGTTTTTCTTTCTCCAAACGTTATTCCGAGTGTTTGGAGAAGATGCGGGGAATTCCACAAATTTGGCATTGGTCAATGCCGCCAAATGGCGTCGCGAAATATGAATTTTGCGCGCTATCCAGATGTTGCGAATTATGATTTTGCACGATATCAAAGTTGAAAAAAATGTAGCTTTTTTTGTTTTCTGTCCATAGTGCAATCCTACTTCAAAATTGATCCAAAGTGAGGCTATCTAATCACGACCTACGAATAAAAAACAATGTCTAGCCTTTTCAGGCTAGCGTTCATTCAGGTTATCATTTTTATAGGTCTACTGATTTTAAATTGTTATCTATTTAAATTGATCAAATGAATGTCAATCACACAGCCGAATTTATTTCTAACTATGCTTACACAGCTGAAGCAGACTTCCCAACAGTGGCACAATGCGTCATACCTATAAACTTAGGTACGGATACCAAAATAATAAAGATGGTTGGATTCATTTTAAAATTATGAGCAGACGTAGTAGATTTTATGTTAGAATGGCAGCTATCTTGACTTTATGCCCACTGTATTGCTTTGACGTTTTTTTTATTTTTAGTCTATTTGTATTCCTCATATCTAAACATCTAGGTGATAACACCAAGATAAATCTTCCGGATGATTTTTGTCATATTTTTTTGCAATTTATGAGCAATAAAAGATTTTTCACGTGCGCCTGGCGGCCATCTTGGATTTTTTCTTTCTCTGACTTTAGCTCTATTTTTTTAGAAGTCTACCTGGTTCATCATATAGCCAGATGACCCCCTAGTACCTGAATTCAAAGTCAAACTCACTGCCAAACGGGGTCCCATGGCAGGGTCTGGATTCATTTGACCCTTATCCTGAGTTAATTTATTTAAATTTTTACCCAGTTGAAGTTGTGTCTCGCTACCACAACCCTCAACTTGAAATGGGTAAAACTTAGGTATATAATTGTTTAATTTGAGATAAAATATCAGTGATTTGATCGAATAATAAAACAGGGTAAAATGACATTAGTTCTGATCAGCAGGAAAATTTGAAACGATGAATGTGGGCCACCATGCTGAGCGTCAATATCGTTTATGCCTCGGTCACAATTAACCGCACCAACGCCGTACCAATGAGTTTCGGAGCATTTCTTGCGGACTTTACAAGGCAGGGACAAGGGTGTATAACATTTGTATTATCGGCCATAGAATAATAATAATAGTAATAATAATAAGTTAAAAGCGTATGCTGTGAAAAAAATAAAATTGGGCGTATAGGTATACGTCCAAACTAATGAGAAGAATCTATTACCGTAATTTCCACCTCATAATAAATGAAAATATGTGTGACACTGGGCAATGGTAATTTATTAAACCAATCAAATGTAGCATAGCAAATCAAAGCTCCGTACATCCTGGTTTGAATACCTTGACCCTACAGCACGGGGATCGATTTTAGACGTCAGGATCTGACGTCTGTAGACGTCAGATCCTGACATCTAAAGTCGATCCCCGCACTGAAAGAAATACAAATATTTATTATGGCCGTAGACCCAGAACATAGGTATTCAAAGGTACACAGACTTTTCGCCCCATAGCCAGTTCGCACCATTTTTAGTGAGACGTTTTGCCCCCAACACATACTAAGGAAATACGTTTTACCCCCTCCCCATAAATAGGAAAGACGTTTCGCCCCCGTCTTCATAGCTCAGGAAGACGTTTGGCACCCAAACCATATTTCAGAAAGACGTTTCGCACCCAAACCATATTTCAGAAAGACGTTTCGCATCCAAACGATATTTCAGAAAGACGTTCAGTACCCAAACCATATTTCAGAAAGACGTTTCGCCCACAAATCATATTTAGGAAAGACGTTTCGCACCCATTGCATTATTATGAAAGACGTTTCGTCCCCTCCTCATATTTTAGAAAGACGTTTCGTCCCCTAATCAGAAAGACGTATCGCCCCCTATAGTCATAATTTTGAAATATGTTTCGCACCCTTTTCATAATTGGGAAAGACGTTTCGCTTGCTATTCATAAATCAGCATGATATTCGTTTTTTAGAAAGACGTTTCGCACCCTAAGCATAAAATTGTAAAGATCGCCGTCCCATTTATTATTAGGAAAGACATGTGTGTGCGCCCCCTTAGGCTACCTTAATTGTTGTTCATGCATTTTACTATAACTTACAGTTTTTATTCCTTGATTCAGCCACTTTAATTTATTGTGCTAACGATCTGATCGCCGACCTGAGCTTGGAACATAAATAATTTAATGCAATATTGTAAGTTGTATTACATTAATGTATATAAATTTGATGGCTGATTATTTATTTTTAGAAATATATATAGGGGCTATAGGTATCCTAATTTGAGGAGGGGGCGAAACGTCTTTTCTGGGGTGCGAAACGTCCTATAAGAACGGGGGCGAAACGTATTCTCTAGGGTGCGAAACGTCCTATGAGAACGGGGGCGAAACGACTTGCCTAGGGTGCAAAACGTCCTATAAGAATGGGGGCGAAACATCCTATAAGAATGGGGGCGAAACGTCTCACATAATGGTTCGAAATGTCTTAATTTAGAGAGGGGACGAAACGTCTTCCTTAGAGGCGAAACGTCTCAATAGGGGGCGAAACGTCTCAATAGGGGGCGAAACATTTCACATAGGGGCGAAACGTCTCACAGGGAGGCAAAACGTCTTAAACTGGTACAAGTCATCACGGCGACGGGGGCGAAACGTCTTGAAGATGGGTGCGAAACGTCTTGAGGGCGAAACGTCTATGGTGCGAAATGTCCTGGAGCCTATTCAAATAGTCTCCACGGTTTATATGAAAATATCTCAGTGCTTTAAGGGCTAAAATGGCTTATCACAGGATTTGAAGTCTGCGTGTGGGACAGCAACCTGAAACCTTGTCTGTTGTGCATCATCATCTTCCCTTGGCCAGTCTCATGCGAGTGCATACCGCAGGAGCCTGGCCGTATCGTGTACTATAATCAGTTATATCTGTATATGTGGTAAGCTTGGGGGTGTGTTTGAGATTCAAACCTCATTGGATGTTTCAGATTTTTTAAAAGGTCATAAAATGTCACGAAGAATTGACCTCTTGTTCATCTCTCAGACCTGTTTCCGTTGCTAGATGTATTATATAGACAAGTTGGGAATCTCTCATTTTGGACAGTGAGGTGTACCGAGTTTCGTCATGGCGGCCAGTAATCATATAGTGGCCGCCATCAGGGAGCTAGGAACAGAATGACATCAGCGTTAGATTCTGAGCTTATCTATCTATCTGATCTATCATACCAACGCAAACAAGCAAGCTTTGCTGTCAGCCAGCTGTCAAGCGCTGTCTGATTCGCCGGTCTTGAGACGCGCGACATTCAAGGTATCTCGCTATTTAAAATAATTGGATGCTATGCTCGATAAAGCAAGGTATCGCACTGCGTGCTCGTGGGTAAGATAACTTGTTGTGGAAGATGTGCATCATAGGCATATAGTATGTCTTATGTACAGTGGATCTACAATAAATCTAACAAATGTATTTGTCTAGTAGACATATCAACCCTCCACCCGCTAAGTTATCTTATTTAAATACGACTCACTTGAAGTGAACAAATCGGTGAAAACTTCTCATAATGGTTTAATTTGAGATAAAACACAATTGTAAATCTTGATGTTTAAACACTCATCTCATTCCCAATTACAGTGATTTAACCTGCTAATAAAACTGAGTAAAAAGTTGTGTCTAGTTGTGCTAAATGTGTGCTTAGTGCTCAAAGGGTCAAGTGGTCACTTGTATTTTGGTCACGATCTGAGATGAAGGTACACTCACTCCAGCAAGATTTATTAGGCTCATGAGTATAGTCCGATGGTTGCTTAACCCACTTGCTGCTGAATTGTTTGTTTCTATTTTTCCTTCATTTAAAGCTGGAATTGCTAACGCAATTTCCAGCTTCAATTGACGAAAAATATCTGTATTTAAGAAAGATATACTGCTCCAAAATTGGATTTTTTTATTAACTGACCACCTAACACACACTATGTTATCATTTTCATTAACATTGTTGTTGAAAACTTATATAGAAATGTATACACACGGACCTAGTAGCACAAGGGTTAGTTTTGGGTCACAGCCTGCGTCGCAGGGTACATAAGACTCTTGTTTTGTCTGATATGTTGCATAATAACATACACACACGCTTCCAATCAGGTAGTAGGTCTACATGTGGAATTGACTAGTTCATATATGCGAAAAGTCAATTTCTAAGGAGACATTATAACTTGGTATGGAATATAGGTTTGCGCTATCATAGATAGTATTGCATACCCACATTTTCGTGAGCTCAGATTGCTTTAAATAATATAAAGAAGAGACCCCGGTACCTCAAGGCTAATGATGACTCTGGAACACAAGTAGTTTCACTACTAGGCATATGCAACGGTAATGTATCATTTTAACCCTTACAACGCCGAATTAATTTTGGAAAAATCATGGAGAAAAAAGTTTTTTTCAATTTAAAAGCATCATACATGTCTTAGTTAGCTCTTTCCGATCCATTTGAATACCTATGTTCTGCGTCTACGGCTATCACATTTTTTTTTATTTCTTTCAGTGCGGGGACCGTCTTTATACGTCAGAATCTGACGTCTACAGACGTCAGATTCTGACGTATAAAGACGGTCCCCGCGCTGGAAGGGTTAATATACAACGTTTTGAACTTGGCTGTAAACATGAACATAAACAATGAATTTACATCTCAAGCATTACTATATATGATAATAAGTGTACGCAGTGTTCTACGAATAATACAATATATCTAAAATGATAAGTAGGTACAACATGCAGTTCTGTTTATGTGATCAATTATTAAAAAAACACTTTACTTCTTTACGGATTATTTTTTGCAGTAACTTCCAAAAATGGCGGACTTTTTCAACTTATTGAGGATAGACGATCAGTTGTTAGAATTGAGGGGTCATCTTGGTTCAGGAACATATGGGAAACAACAACTGGCATATCATAAGGACAAACACACGTATCATGTTGTTCAGCACCTCCACCAAGGGAAGAATACACAAGATATGACTGAAGAAGAATTCAGGTTAATAAACACATTTTAAATAATTTATTCCCTGTGTTTCCCAATGTATAAAATCATGATAATATTATTATGAAGTACTAGAAGTAACCTTTAAATGTTGAATTATGTTGACGTTAAGCTAGCAATTGCGTGAGCAATGCCAGCTTGAACATTGTGAAAATAAATTAATAATAATCATGCTGCAAAATTAAACATGCGATAATGTAGAATTTGCGCATTAATAGATAGAAGAGTTAAATTGTGTATTTTTTTTTTAAAACCTAATTTGACCCTTAATCCTTTAAGCTGGCACGATGCATTAAAACATCATTTTATATCCCTGAGAACAGACCTAATTTTCCAACAAAGAATTTTAGGGCGAGAATTGCCATGAAACTGGTTTACCAATACATGACAATTTTCCTTACTTTTTCACCCACATCAATTCATCTTCATCCGCTACAAGTCCAGAACTGGCGGCTTGTAGTGGATGAAGATGACAATTTCAAATTCAGGCTTCAAAGGGTTAACCCGATAATCAGGACTAAAGTCGTTTTTTAATTCTTATTTGCCAATCAAATCACTGTTACTCGTAATAAAATAAGTGTTTAAACATCAAGATTTGCTAAAGATTGGTCTCAAATTAAAAAGATCTCACTATTTTGTATTCACTTGAAGTCAACTTCATGTGGGTAAAAATTTAAATTATTTAATTTATAGCTTTAACTGTTTACTTTCTGTGGTTATATTTTTCAGGTCGCTGGAGGCAGAGCTGCATCAACTATCCGGCATCAAACATAAAAATCTTCTGAGTATTGCCGGAGTTATACACGGTGGTTTCTGTACCATAAAGGCCACAGTGCTACCTTATTTGAGACACGGATCTATCAAAAAGTATTTAAGTTTAAAACGAGATAATCCTAAATAAATCTTGATCAATTCAGATCTTTTACAAAGGCAGAATTTAAGCGATCACTAAGGCCAGAAATCAGTAACTATACATTTTCGATTAAACAGCCTGTCTGCCAACCAAACCCCTTTCGCCGTTCTCATATCGAATCAAATCAAATCAAGTTTATTCTCTTAATCTTGTTACCAGACATGTGAGATATGTGAGATATATACATTACCATTTGTTTACCAGGAAAGTATACAGTAAAATTACATTTTTTTATCCGTTCACATTCTTAACGATAATTTGTATGAGTTTAGATAAAAAAGTTTTAGTAAATGAATTTCACTAGCATTCATAACATGATTAAAATAAAAATCGAGGGATGTGTGAAGATGCGTTTCCCCAGTAATAATATAGGCCTACTCTGCTCAGCAAAGAAAGGACATTTTAATACATAATGGAACTCGTCTCCCACTTCATGTATGTGGCATAAGTGCAGTATCTTAAATTTCTGTCCTCTGAATTTTTCAACAGGGAGTTTGTGATTTCGACATCTAAATTTACAGAGCGGAATCCACAGTGCTGGTGGTAGACTAATTAAATAATTTTCTTTAAAAAAATTTAGTTTTGAACATTTCGAAGTTAATGGATTTGGGGCTATTATTAATGTCGGAGTTAACCTAATGAAACATACCTCCATGTTTAAATATTTGACTTTTGACAATTTACATTTGCGTTTCTATCTGAGAACTGCACTTTAACATATGCTAATATGACAATGTATTATATTATCAACATAAGAAGTAATTTAGCCCATTATTCAATTGGAATTTTCACGCTTGACAAAATCAAGGCCAAATATTTTAAATCTTGCTGATTAATGTCACATTTCATCCTTAAAGGGACTAGCACAGGCTAAATTCATAAAAAAATCGGTGATTTTATTTTGGCTTCTTAATATGACCGTATGATGTAAACATGTCCATAGACTAGAACTGCAAACGTTTTTTAATTTTTGTGCTGCGCACTTAACAGTTAGGCTAGATATAGAGACGAAATTGCCGTATTTCTTATTTTTGACATAGTTGTCCAAAATAAGAAATCAGGAATTTCGTCTCTATATCCATCCTAACTGGTAAATGCGCAGCACAAAAATTTAAAAACTTTTGCAGTTCTAGTCTATAGACATGTTTACATCATATGGTCATATTAAGAAGCCAAAATAAAATCACCGATTTTTTTATGATTTTGTCCCTTTAACGTGTTTAAAAGGTGGTACTCACTGTGTAAAACACGCTTTAAAATCATCGTCGCACGTACTGAATAATCGTTTTAAAAATGCGGAACCCAGCGAACACAAAACATTTATATAACATTTGTACAACGCTGGCCCAACGTTTTCGACATTGGTCCAACGTTGTACAAGTTACACAAATGTTTTTTTTGTTCGCTGGGCTCCGCATTTTTAAAATCGCGGCAGGAAATCCAATAAATGAGGGGGTTGTCTTGTTGATATTTTTCACAGTTTACTGCTGGCTGGTAACCATGGTGATTGTATACCACTGACCCTGGTGATGAGGTGGATGGAGGAAGCAGCTCAAGCTATGTACCATCTACACAGTATCAACCCTGACCCCATTCTACACGGCTGTTTGTCACCAAATAATGTGTTGATTAATAATAAGCTACACGCACTGGTTAGTAATATCATTTGGAGTGATTTTCGGAACTTTTATATATTATTTTATGTTTATGTCTTCCTGCTTTGTGTCCTCATATTTGTAACCCTTTCAAGCCTGACTTTATATTGTCATCTTCATCCGCTACAAGCCGCAAATTGCTGTCGCAATTCGCGGCTTGTAGTGGACAAAGATAACTGAAAGTAGGTGATAAATTAAAGAAAATTACCATGTATTCGTAGAACAGTTTCTTGGAAATGTATCTTTTAAAACCCTCAGTTGTAAGAAAATCAAGTATGTTTTCAATGTTGTAAAATGATGTTCTAATGTATCGTGAGGGCTTAAAGGGTTGAACAATACCGACTTAACCATGTTAACGTAAGATATCAGAAGATAACGAAACTTTTATTATCATGTCGTCGATCAAAGTGCTAAATTAGTAGGTTTTCAGTGAATGGGAATTTAATAGCAGTCCCCTGTTATATATATTGGACGTATAGGAATGCCATATAAATAAGAAAAAAATAATTTTTAAGAATTGTGCTACAAATATAACTCTCATGGCCGTAACTGCTTACTTTCAAGTGCGAGCAGTTACTGCCTTTTGATTTTGTAGAACAATATTTATGCTGATTAAGTCTTTCACCGCCGGTGCCGTCCATATTTGTTTTCTTACATAGTACATTACATATCAGCTTTTGAATCTGTTAAGATAAAAAGTAACATCAATCAGCAATATTTGAAAACAGTTGACCTCCATTTTGTCAAATCTGAATTATTTTCACTCACTTGAAGTTGTGGATCGCGTCAGCGAGACACAACTTCAAGTGGGTGGAAATTTAGATTGAATAATTTGGCGGCTAAAGGGTTAATGAAGTATCAAACACATAATTTACGTGATGCTGATTGGTTGTGACAGGTTACAGATTTTGGCATGTTTCGTATTCTACCGATCAACGACTCCTCACCGAAACCAACAGCTGCCGCTGATATTTACAGGTAGAATCACACGCACCAGAAACACGAAGCGTTCCCCCAATGTTGTTTTAGTGTTGTACCAGCGTCGTAGGCGTTGGACCAACATTAAAAAAACGTTGAAGCGATGTCTTGTGTTTACTGGGTGCAAACCTACAGGGACTTAGACCCCTGTTGAAATGGAGCAGCCCTGCATTGTCGAAAGACTCATATGACTATGTCATAAATTATGACCTTTTGACTATGCGGGGCTGTTCCATTTCAACAGGGGTATCATATTTCTGTGAGGAAACAAGAAACAGGAAGCAACTCACTGTACTGCAATGAAATAAGGCAGTAACTGCCCACTTGACAAGTAAAAAGTTACTGCATTTTGGCTTTGTAAATCAAATTCTAATTATCATAAAATGTGTTGGTACTGGGTAATATTCTGGTTGCTATTTGAGATATAGTGTAGGATAATATTTCAACGTTTTTAACCATTTCCGAGTGTGCATAATGAATTTCCGATGTGTGCCAAGCTGAAATATTCGGTTAATAAGGTCAAATTTGCGATTCAAAATAACACCTCAAATCCATATAAATCTAGCGCTAAATATTACACTAGTCAATGGGGCAGACAGTGTTAGAGCGCAGCACCTCCCCTAGATAGTCTGGATATATGAAAAAAATCAGTATTCTTGATGATTAGATTATTAGCCACTCACTACTATGAACAAATAAACGCCCATGTAAAAATGTACCTGATCAAGTAGCCAAATTTATATATTATTAGAACAACCCGAAATATCGAACACTCATGTTCATACCAGGAACATCTAATAGGGTTTTATAACCTTGAAATGACAAACGATATTGTTGAAATATTAGATTTGTGATTGATAACACAAGTTTATCTATGATTGTGGTTTTGATCACAATTAAATTTGGTGATTGTTTCTTATGACATAGTATAACATAATTCAGATTCAACCCTTTAACCGCCAAATTATGCAATTGGAATTTCCACCCACTAAAAGTTGTGTCTCGCTGATAGTCCAGGGGTATTAGTCTAAAACTCATAGAGACCTGGAACAAATTCGTAACAAGCTGAAAATTTCAGCATATATTGTTGAGACAACATAAAAAACATATCAAAAGTCCTCTAAGATCTCCCTGGTATTAGTGCCCGAAATGGGGGTAATAAGGGGGTAAATAGGGGTAATAAAGGGAATAATAACGATAACGTTAAAACTATTTAACCTGGATTCATAAAAATTGTATATAAACATATGTTTATTTCCTGCGGAATCCATTAAAAATATTGGTATTAATTTTTAGCCATCGTTTCATCCTCAAAAGTGGTAAATAGGGTAAGGTAGAGGTAATAACCATAATTTATGATCTATTTGACATAGATTCATAAACTGTGTATCTAGCATCGGATAATTTTTTTTAAAACACTTCTAAAATTTGGCGACCTCCCCTTGATTACCAACAACATTTTTTTATATTAATTTTTAACCACCCTTTCCTCTCCATAAGAGGTAAATATGGGGGGTGATAGCCATAGCTTATGAACTATGGGGTCTAAAGTTACAAAAAATGTTTTTAAACATATGTTTTGGCTCCTGAGGAATCCACTACAATTACTTATATCATTTTTTAACAGCCCTTTCTTTCCCGAAAGTGGCAAATAATGGAAAATTATAAGACTAACCACAAATTTGACGGAGATTCATAAAATTGGTATTTATTTATTTGTCCTAGCATCAAACAAAAAAGCGTAGGCCTAATTGAAAGAAAAACCAACCATCACCATTTAATCTCAAAAAAACGAAATTGTATATGATGTTGTATTCATTTTTAGCAACCTTTGCATTCCCAAAAAGTATTTTCATGTATAATGTAGATTGTTGATCACATAATAAAACAGTTCATTTCAGTTTATTTCAAAGAGCTTAAACTATTAAATTTTAAACTATTAAACTTTTAAAAACGGTTTCATTATTTTTTCTCTGTTGTTGGTTGTCGCATAAGTTTGAAATGCTTTTACATTTTCTCCCATGGTAAAACATAGCCAGATAGGCCCTAACAATTTTGTACATTTAGGTAAAATAGCTCACAATTTGTGGTTATTATGCTATTTTTTTGCTTTGGGGATGAAAAGGTGGTAAAATATTAATACAAATGATAATATCAAACACCCCGGGTATGTTTGGATACAAATTTTATGAATCTAGGTCAAATAACTCATTAATTTATGGTTATCACCCGAATTTTACTTCTATTTGCCACTTTTTGAAGGAAAGGGTGGTTAAAAAATGATATAAAAAGTTGTTGCTGGCGATTAAAGGGGTCGCCGAATTTAAAAAAGTGTTTTTGCTTTTTTCGCCGATGCTAGATAAAAATTTTATGAATCTAGGTCAAATAGCTCATAAGCTATGGATATTATCCCTATTTTTCCCATTTACCACTTTTGGAGATGAAAGGGTGGCGAAAAAGTAATACAAATAATTTTAATATATTCCGCAGGTGCTAAAACATATTTTTAGATACACATTTTATGAATTCAGGTTGAATACTTTTAAATGTATTGTTAATACCCATTGTTTACCCCCATTTACCCCTTAATACCCCAATTTCGGGCACTATAGTAATACCAGGCAGATTTTGGAGGACTTTTGATATGTTTTTCCATGTTGTTTCAAGAACAGATGCTGAAGTTTTCAGCTTGTTACGAATTTGTTCCGGGTTATTATCTAATAGCCCTGGACTATGACGCGATCCACAACTTCGAGTGAGTGAAAATTGTTCTGATTTGACAAAATGGAGGTCTACTCTTCAAATCGTGCTGATTGATGTCACATTATGGCTTTAACATGCTTAAAAGGCGGTACTGAATGTGGTGATAATTGAGTGAAAAACCCAATATATTCGGCACCGGCGGTTAAAGGGTTAAATATGCGTAGTAATCATGGTTGATGTGATGAGTTAAATTATCTTGCAGTTTCTGGTGAGTCTATTCTGAGAAACTCAATAGCCTTGACCTCCATTGTGGTCACCGAGCTAGCTAATACAATGAAGTATGAGGGAGGTGGTCTCATATAACCTTGTTTTCACCGAGTTCCCATTCAAAACGGTTTCGGTGACGTCACTGCGTTTCACATAATTCACGATATGTAACACAAGATAATTTTCTAGACTATCAATCTTCACTGATGAAATTTGACCGGTATATTTCATACAAAACTGAGCTATTCATTCCTTTGAAATTCAGCATCAATCATTGCTATATTATCGCAGCAAGTAGATGGGTGTCCACCCGCATTCGCAGCATGGTCAACGTCCACAGTAGTGGGGTTTGCCGTAATGTAAATATTTTAGTTCAGTGAAGCAAAACCACCAGGCATCTAAGGACTCTAATACATGGGTAGGCCCTATCAAGTCCAACAGTCATGCTCTTGCAAAAACAACGGACAGTTCCATCACAAGACAGCTCATAGCTGACTAATGTTAAATTATAACAAGCCAAATCGAAGTAATGGAATGATTATTAGTATTTACATAGGCCTATATAGGAACATATTACATATATAGGACCATAAGTAACACCACAAGGAAAGCGAAAAAAACACCATATTTCTGAAGAAATACTGGCATATTTTGTTTGGCGTCTGGGCAGGTAAATAGCCTAGGAATACCTAGACCCCTTATCTGATGAGTGACAATAAAACATTATCAATAACCCATCATGCGTAATAACCTCACCCTTACGTCATGATCGGTACATCATTCATATTTCATGTGTGCAATGGTTTTTAGCGTTTTTAAAAATCACTTTAATGTCGGTCTTAACGTGAAGTAAAACACTTTGCTAGTTAGACTATATGTACTTATTGACATGGCTTCGTGTGTGTAATTCGATATTATTGGAGATATTTGCGCATATAATATTATTGATTCCTTTTTCTACCTCAGCTATGGTGCTACTTTGAAAGAAGTAACAGCTTCTTACTCACGTAAGTAATTGACCACGGCTACTATTATAAGTGAATGGAAGTTCTAGAAGTGGTCAACAAAGTGTAGGCCTAGTATTAACCGTTACCACGCTGAAATATTGTTTAACCCTTTGAGTGCGGGCGACGCTTTTAAGCGCATTCATACTGTCTTTCCACAACTAAAATTTGAAAGAAATTGAACAAATATGCATGTATAAATCTTGAGTAAAGCCCCCATTGTGAAATGTAGCAGGTTTAATTTTTAAGTGAAGAGGTATTTTCCTTTCATTTGAAGTTGGCAATTGCGTGAGCAATGCCAACTTCAAATGAAAGGAAAATGTTAAGTAGTAATGAAGCACTTAAAGAGTTAAACATTTACACCATACAAAAATCAGCTGAGAGAAAAGTATTTTGACTATTTACTGAAAAAGTATTAAAAATAGGTAACATTAAGGGTTAAAATACCAACTTAAAGCTCTATTTTGTAATTGTCAATGACCAGACACAACATATGTTACATGCATGTGGAGGCCGGTACCAATAGCGTTCCATTGATATAAAATATATTATCATAGCTCAATATTTGACTACTCATTGGGCAAAAAATTGATATACAGTCAATTTTCCAAAGCCTGAAGAAAAGTTCGTCAATTTTTACGTCTAACCAAACAAGCGTGTAATATGCTCACATAACTTATTATTTTTATTTCAAATGGGTTTATTTTATGTCCACAATAATTCTCGAGCATGTTTGAATCAAAATTAAACATATGTACCATACAAAATCGAGAAAAGTATTTTGCCTATTTACTGAAAAAATATGAAAATTAGGTAAAATTAGGGGTTGAAATACCAACTTAAAGCTCTCTTGTGCATTTTGCAAAGATCGCACAGAAAATATGTTACATCCACGCGAAAGCCTGTGCCAGTAGATTTTCCCATATCGGAAAAAACCCGCATAGGTCATATACACTTTTGGCCATATTTCAACAGGTTGATTCTGGCCCCTGAATAGTCCAGCTGTGTAAAAATAATAGTGGCATAAATTCCCATTCCGGGTGACACCTTACCCCCAGCCACGTCTGGTCTATAGAGAGAGATAAAATAACTACATATTATTATACTGTACTAGCAAAAAAGACAGAAAAGTGCAGAAACCTGAAAATATTTACAAATGCATGTTTCTGGAGCATGTATAAAACAACAATTTTCAAAATTATTGTAATTTCAAAAGCAAATATGAATATGAAGGCATATTTGACATTATCTATCAACATGATCAATAGCCGTCAGATTGTACACGAATCTATGATGATTGCTTAATCCTCGTTGCGTCGAAAGTTGCGAACAGTCAAAAACACATCCCAAGCACACCGTTAACACGAATACAAATACGGATAATTTTGTGGGTGTCCAAATACGAACACGGCATTTTTTTCTTGTGTTATTTCTTATGTTATTTCGTATTCGTGTATATTATGTGAACTCCCACACCAAAACAACATAAGATGATTTTTTTTATTTAATGCTTATTTGGATCGCACCATGTAGCGATTGCTGTCGTTTTCGTAAACATGTACCATGCCGTACTGATAATTTCATGGATGATGTCATAATTTTGGCCCAAATGGGCAAAACCCGAACCACTTGTTCACTAGAAAAGTCGGGAGCAACTAATTATTATTTAGTTTTTTCAAAATATATTACGTGATATTTTTTTCAAGTTGAATAATTTAAAAAAGTGCAAAAAACAAAATTTATTTTATAATTTGCAAATTAATTAAAAAAATATATATTTGTCTCCTGGACAGAGATGACGAGAAAGAGTTCGGGCACGTTTAGTCAACACGTACCGATGACATACTGGACAGTGAGATCAAAGGCGGTGAAAAACTGCATGGATTCCGACGAAAACAAAAGACCCTCATTTCAACGTGAGTAAACTGATGAGACCAACAATTTTCAATGAGTGCGACGCTTAAACGCGTTGAATAACAGCGACAAATTGATAAAATTTCATAAATCGCGCAGGTGTATATCTCAAATTAGGTACCAATAATAGTGAGATAGTAAATGAGGAGAGGAGCATTGTTTAACATTTTGATATTTAAACACTCTATTCCAATAACCATGATAACAGTGAATTAATGAGCTGATAAAACAAATTAAAAAGCTTTTAGTCTGAAAGAAGTTGTGTTATTGATTTAACTCTTACAGTGCGGGGATCGACTGTAGACGTCAGATATTGACGTCTAAAGTCGATCCCTGCACTGTAAAAGTGAAAAAATTATAATGGTCGTATACCCATAAGATAGGTATTTTAATGAATCAGAAAGAGCTAACTATTTTATTTATGATAATTTCAAGGTGAAAAGACCCCTTCGGTTGCGATGGTTTTTCACAAATTAATTCAGCGCTTAAAGGGTTAAAGTGTCTATTGCACCAATAACCGTTTTGAGCCTTTTCATTTGACCTTCAAATAAAAAAACATGAATGAGAAATGAGCATTAGAATGGCTGGATTTGATCTTAATTGTACAAAATCAATAGTTCATTTTTACCCACTTGAAGTTGTGGGTCGCGGTAGCGAGACACAACTTCAAGTGGGTAAAAATTTAAACGGTATACATTAAAAGCGCTTCAAGGTTTAATATTCTAGTCGCGCAATTGCGGTATATCTTCCAGATTTATTGCACGAGTACTTCTCTCGGATACAGTGGGATACTCAGGAAGAAAATAAGCTGAGAATGGATTTGTACGAGATCCTGGTGAATATCAGTGTGTATTTGAGGCATCCTGAGGGCCTAACCCTTTAACCGCCGGTGCTTCATATATCGGGTTTTCATTTTTTATTAGCACATCAAGTACCACCTTTTAAACATGTTAAAGATAAAATGTGACATCAATCAGCAATATTTGAAAAAAGTTGACCTCCATTTAGTCAAATCTGCATAATTTTCATTCACTTGAAGTTGTGGATCGCGTCAGCGAGACACAATTTAAAGTGGGTGAAAATTAAAATTGAATAATTTGGCGGCTTAAGCGTTAAAGGGCTAACCCTCTAAACCCTCAGGATGCCTCAACGTATAATTTTGCATCTGTTATTTAATTTTGGAAAACTATTCTGGCCCTACTATTTTTTTAAGAAAGAAAGAACTTTTCCAGATTGAATTATCAATTAACACCCATCACAACACATTTCACAAGTTACAGCATCAATAATTTATTTTCACACCTACTTGAAATGGTATATACGAACATAGCCGGTCCCGATTATATTCGGTTTTTTTATTATTGCACAATAAATGCCAGCTTTTGAACATCTGAACATGTTAAAGATAACGCGTACATCAATGAACAATATTTTAAAATCGTTCACCTCCATTTTGTGAAATCTGAATAATTTTTTTTTAAGCGGCATTTCGTTTTAATAACGGTTTTTAATATGGCGATAAATGAATTGATGTGTCTGATTGCGGTTTCTAGTCGCTTTCAGATTATCATTAAAAAACTGACTGATAAATCCATCCTACGATTTTTTCTAGGGATATCCCCAGGCTACCAATCAGCTTCTGATGCGTAAATATGGACGAGAAAGGTATGTCAGTATAAGTATACTGCTATGCAAAGCCGTGTGTATACAGTATGCACCTCATGGTATATTTTGAGCAATATTTTATCGAATATCCAGTGGCTTCATTCATCACAATAAAGATGCATCAAGCTTTCATTTGATATACTGTAGATCAGGTAATACTCCGAAAATTATTTTTAATAATAGCGCTACTAATGAAAATTGATATTCGCGAATTCTGAGCTTAGTGAAAAGTCACAAAATCAGAAATACGCGAAAAATTAAACTCGCGAAAATAACCAGATCTACAGTATTCTGCTTGCGTATTTTGTAAAATCAGGTAATTTTTATTCACCTTGAGATGGGAATTGCGGCAGCAATTCACATCTCAAGGTGAATAAAAATGTATACCTGACATATCTAGGAAAACGTATACCATTTGTCAATTTGAGCCCTATCTCCAGGGGATAGTACAGTATGCCAATTCAAATGTCACTTCTTTATTCATACATGTATATCATCCTAGTTATTTAAATATCAACTAATCCATATGTCTGCCAAGTAAATAATTTTTCATTTTTATTAAACAAATGTTTTTTTTTATGCAGATCAGTCGATGAAGATAATGAAAATCGAATTTCCTTGGTACGTCTGTTTTTATCCAGTAAAGTTTGCAATAAAATCATTGTTGTGGGCTAGATCCATGCTTAATATTTACCGATGTTTTATGTGATTAAAAGGCAAATATATCAATGAACTAGATATCGTCATCGAAGCTGCAAATAGGAAAGTCTGGGCCAAGGTTGGCTCATCGATGGCCCATGGTTTGCGACGCTGGCTCAACATTGAAACAACATTAGTTAAACATTTGCTGTTAGTGCAAGAGCATCAGCAGATTAGTAAAAAAGGCAAACTGGAATAAAATTGCAGAAAGCTGATTTTTTCAGAAATGATACCTGACATAATCCCAGACGAATGCCGGAGAGCTCCTAAAAATCCACATTGTGAAAAAAACAGGGGTATAACTCAATTCAATTCCTCTCTTTTGCAGTTTAAACAAATGATTTTGGTGCCTCGACACATGCTTTAAGGCCAGGGGTTCATTTAGATGATAAGACATGATATCAGTTCTTTTCTTATTACCATAAATTCAAGATGCCCACCAGGATGTAAAACGTTTCCACCACCAGAACATGACTAACATGCCATAATTATAATGCTGTTGAAACTTAAAATGTTATTATCTAATTTTCAGAACCATTTAATTTGGAATATATTTACATCAGCAAGATGTTCAATATAATGTGCTGATCAACACAAAATACAACATGGCTGCCATTTTGGTTAACTCTTTTAGTGCAGGTGCCGCGTTATGCGATATACAACTGTTTCTTCATATGAAAATATAAATTTATAAAATATACAAAATGTCATAAGTCAAATCATTGATTATAAGTTCTAACATGTCTATTTAAATATAGGGATATTTTTCATTCATTTGAACCTGGAAAATGCGTAAGAAATTCCAGTTTCAAACCAAGCGACTAATTTTAATGTGGGTCTTCTATATATTATATAATGTGTTTTTCGATTTCGGTTAAGTTTTAGTTGTGATTATTCTATGATATGAATATGAGTTAATTTGGTGTGAATGTTTGAGGATATAACATAATAACAGTACAAGTACATTATTACACCAGCTTGATCACGTGTTCTATGAGTCTGTTGGTTATTAAGTACTGAATACGACAATGTTTTAAATTATATAATTTTGCGTGCCGGCAGAGTGTGTCCATCTATAATGTAATGTGATGATATTGCAATAAAATATCTGAATATGACAATAAATTAGAGGTTGTGACAGGCTGACAGATCCACGTAACCATATGCTAGTACGAATGAAATCGATATAAATAATTTCAATATCATGGCATATTTCAGTTCACCATAAATATCTCAATTTATTTCAGTAGGGCCTGAATGCTAGCTAACAGTTTATAAAAAGAATATCACCACGTGGGAATTTATTTCCTTAATATTTGTATTCTATATGTTTGGTAAATATAACATGTTGTTGTATGATATGTAATTAAGATAATGCCGCAGTTAAAAGAATCAGAATTTATTTATTTGACATGCCACATACATATATATATGTGCATGCAATTAGACAACAACATAGCATGTCGCGAGACTGTCACGAATTTCAACGTTGCAGCTACAAATAAAAGTATTTCAGTACAGGACATTACAAGTCAGAGAAAAGAAATTTGAACTAAAACAGAACAGAAATATTCCTTAAATTACTATTATTAGTATTCAGGCAACGAAAACGGGTGGGTGAGCAATACAAATAGTTGTAAAAAGTAAAAACATTTAAGCTCTGATGCATATCTGACGAATCTTATGCAGTATGTCTATGTACAGATTATTTATAAATAATACAGAGTACAAAATGATTTCGAAGTATGCGAGACTACTGAAAAACATTAACTTCTATGTTGACGTTTTAACAAAGCAATGCGAAATTATTTATAAAATAGGATTTATGTACTTATTGAACACACATAGTGTGTAGATATTTTTGTTATAATGTTAGGTTGATATTATTTACAACATGTGGTAGACAAATTCATGTTTGGTCCTGTGTGATCTGGTATTTGTTTTTCTGTTATTGTGTCCGTGTATGTCGTGATCGCTGGTAGTTAGTGGAAATAAGTTAAAATAGTCAAGTAATTACTTATTGACTAATGTATAATAAAATTGTAAGTTGCTGAAATATGTCTTCTAATTTAATGATCGTACTACTTTTGAATAAGGGTTCACTGTGGGCAATAACTTATTATATGTAATTGTTCTCATTGATTTTTCTGCAATTTAGGAGTTATTACACACACCAGTCTAAAATACCATAGCATAGGCGCAGTAATATTATGCTATATGATAATATATTTGTGGAGAAATTATTTAAATGTACTTAAAAGTACATTCGGTTTTTAAATCTTTATGGATATGATATTCTTGTTCCCATTCATATATTTAGGCCTGGCCATAGGCCAGTAGCCTATTAAGTTTATTTTGCCTGCGTTTGTGTCCTATTTAGGGGAAAGAGGGATGTTGTGTGTGGGAAACGGTTGACATTTCTGGACACCAGTCCTTATGAACATGTCCAATATAATGTTTGTACTTTCGCCTTTACAAAGTGTTCAGGAAAAAAGATACCTTCACGAATAAATATAGTGATTAGAGCCTGAAGGCTTTTGGTTGGAATAATGTTGGCCCAGCGTCGCAGACAGTGGCCCAGCATTACATCAGCATTGGGCCAATGTATCAAGTTACCTGGTGTTTCTCGCGCCGGGATTGAAAGCGTCACCCGCATAGTCATCCCCATGCAGCAGTCAGAAATCACGGTCAATCACCCAATGCTGTTTCACTGTCGGGCCAGCGTCGAAGACTGTGGGTCATTATCGAAACAGCATTGGGTGAATGCCACGTGTTTGCGCGAAGTATACAGCAGACCCAGTGATGGATTAGTGTTGGGCCAGCGTCGTAGACAATTGACCAGCATTGAACCATGAATGGGCTACGACGCTGGCCCAACATTGAACCGGCATTTGGTGGGTAGGCCTACATCCTCTGTAAAAGGTACATCGCAGAAAAGTATTGAATGAATTTTGGCCAGCACCGGCGATGGTGGTGGAAGGAATACACATTAAAAATATATTTTAACTTATCTCCTTGGTTCGTTTCTTAATTATATTAGAAATTTTACTAATGAACAATCTCTGATTATATCCTTAACATTTAGTATTCTTCTGCCCCATGAGGATGACCAGTAAACTGTTATGTTTATAAAATATTAAGCCGATTTTTGTCTATAGCACTCAAACAGACTAAAGCCGGGAACTCCTAAAGTTCGGGAACTCCTGTTCTAGTTATCAATAGTTATCCCAGGAAATGTAATTATCAATCAATGATCAATGTATGATGTTGGTACTGTTATATTTTGTGTGGCTTGTAAAATAAACATGTAATTTGATTTATTTATATTTAAAATTGATTTATTTGATTGAGCGATACGTTTATTTTAAATAATTCTAGGTTTATATTTTGGTCTCAAGATGTCTTATTATATACAGTATTTAAATTATTAAGCATATATGTTAATGCTGTATCATCTGCATATATGTATTATAAATTTAGATATTTTCTAGCTTTGTGGATGTCAATTATAGTGCAAGAGCATTAGGAAATGAAATGAAATGAATCGGGCTTTAGGCCACCTTTGTGCACATATAGGCTAAACAGGGCCAGGAGAACCTCCTGAGGATGGTGAGATGATTGAGATGACACTGTTCTCCAGACACAGGATTCGAAATTCGAGCCCTGACAGTCTGAGGCCGAGCACGCTACCTCTCGGTCACGGAGGCTTCCCACAATACTGACTGCAAGAGCATTAGGGTTGAACCTGGAATATAATTGCAGAAAACTGTTTTTTTCAGGAATGATACCTGGACATCTCCCCGGACGAATGCCGCAGAGTCTCCCAAAATCCCCCTTGTGCTTTTTTTAATTCCAAATGGCCGCCACCATGTAACGCCATTTTCGAAAAAACAGGGATATTCCCTATTTCCTCACTTTACAAGTTAGAAAAAATATTTAGGTGTCTCTACTTATGTTTTAAGGCACAAAGAGTTTATCCAAATGATCTGAAATGATATCAGTACTTTTCTCACTACCAAAAACCAAGATGGCTTCCATATTGTTCTGAGTATGTTAAGCGATCTCTTAAAAAACGAAAAAAATAAGGTGATATCTCGTTGTTGAGCATAAAATGTATTTTTTAGCCAAACCCATGGCATTTATCACTTACTTTGATCACCAATATTTTATTATATTGAATTTATCAACATAAATCCGACATAGTAGTTAATTATATGTAACACCATGTAACGCCATTGTTTGAAAGAAAACCAGGGGTATACCCCAATTCCTCACTTTTGCTGTTAAAACAATGATTTTGGTGTCTCTACCTATGTTTTAAAGTACAAGGATGTAATCCAGATGATCAGAAATAATATCAGTACTTTTCTTAATAGCACAAATCCAAGATGGCCGCCATATCTCTTGAAAGAAGAAAATATGCAATAACTATCTCGTTGTTGAAACTAAAATGTATTTTTCAGCCGAACCCATGGAGTCTAGAACTTATTTAGATAACCAATATTTTAATATATTGAGTTTATCGACATAAATCCCACATGGGGGTTAATTCTACCATGGCGGGTGATGCTTTTTGAGTGTTTTCGAACTGCTTTTCCACTAGAAATATAGATCTCTTAAAAAACGGAAATATGCGATAACTATCTCGTTGTTGAAACTGAAATGTATTTTTCAGCCGAATATATAGTATATGCCCTTATGTATTTTCGTGCAAAATGTTTGTTAATAGTGATTTTTTGTTTATTCCCATTTGGAACATAGTTGTGATGAGAAAATAAAAGGGATTGCATTTTTTTCTAACTCTTTAAATCCATGAAAATTGACTAAATCCAAAATGGCCGCCATGTGTCCAAGATATCATCCATTGCACCATAACTTTTGAAATAATGAACACAAAATCATGTATAATATATCGATTTATATAGTTTTTAAATCAAGAAAACTGATAACACCATTATAATTTAGTAAAAACAGTTTAAACTCAATTTTTCTCAATTTTAACCAAAAAAATATAAAAATATAGCATAAGATATCTGCTACGTGTCCTAGAGATTGTGTGCTAGGCCTTGAACGAAATTTAGGATAATGTGTGGAGGGCAGTGGCATCTGATACATCTCACCATGCTCAGGAGGTCATTCCCCGATGGGGGGGGGGCACTAGGTGAAAATTTGGGTTCGGTGTGCAGACAGGAGAGTAAAACCATTAGTCTTGAATATACATTTGTGGCCAAAAATATACCTTTGAATATACACATTTTGTCGAAAATAACTAGGTCCTATACAGTTTCGGGCGAAAACATATCATATAAAAAGCCTACACAGATTTGGACGATAACACACCCTTTCTGAATAGACACAATGCTCGGGATAGACTAAATGTTTTAACAAACAATCTGTCACTGTCTAAAACATGAAAACCCTGCCTTTTGCACATCACACTCATCTAGGCGTAATGTGCGAGACACAAATCAGCCTTCGAATAAACACATAATACGGTTAGGTTATTTTATTGACACTTGAATATGCAGTACATGTGATTTTCATACCCTTAGATGTACAAAAATTGTCAACTCTTGAAAATACAGAAATCGGTAAAGCTCTAATACACCATGTACACGGAAAGTTATCCCGGTTCAGTTTAGGCATAATTTATATGTGCAAGAAAGTGTCCGAATACCCTAGTCATTCGATCACTTATTTACCCATTTATTTTACCTTCCCCCCCTCCCCCATGATATATATTATCAACAAATTTCTGAAATATTATTCAATTAATTACCATTTAAGTATTTCATAAACATTATCTTCAATACAAGAAAATACCAAAGGCAGTTACTAAAATTACATTCTTGTACAAAGTAAACTTTAGTTTGTTTTAATAATAATATATAACGATAATGTAGAAGTTTAAAAACGTCAATATCACATTTTTGAACCTCCACTCGAGTCGTGGCCTCAAACATGTCAAGTATGAAGTTATATAATTATATTATTAAGAATGCTGCCACATAAAACACGTATAGGTTACACTTTTTGTTTAGTTCTAACAGTCAAATAATGTATTATGACAAAACTTATTAAACTATTATTCCTACTACTCCGAAAACATGTATTTACTTTATGTTACTAGCACCATATTATATGTGCATAGATTGATGCAATGATTGTATAGTAAGTGTTTAATAATTATAATCTCATCTGCCTGATTCACCTAATTCATTTATCTGACATAACAATACCAGTTAGAATGTTTAATATATTGTTGATTATATTATCGGAACTATCATTTCTCTAAATATATATCGAAAAAGAAGATAATTAAAAACAAAGTATGTTTAGAGTGTTTCTGAGAGTGCGTCTCCGAATCAACTATTAAAGAGGCTTCGACTGTGCGTACTTTGGATTCACGTTTCACACATGTGTTGCCATTACATATTATAACTACGTCTTTATATCTATCTTGTAGTATTTTTTGGTGTAAAATCGAGGTACCATTTAATTAAATGTATCGATGATATCTTTTTATAAAGTTATAGACAAAATCAATAATTACACAATATAGTTTACAATATAAATTTAGGGATAATGGAATTACTCAATCATGGTCTCAGCTATAACAGCTCTTTATACACTACCAATTAGATAATAATTTTCTTTCATTTCAGAATAATTATTCTTTCATTTCAGATTAACTCATTCAAATTGTATAATGTACCGTACATTTATTTATTATGAATAATATTCTGCAATAAATTAATATGTATCGTAGTAGGACAATAACTCCAACGCTAAGTAACTCCGAGGTAAGATACAGACGGTATTGCCGCATTTTGCCATGACATTATGACATGAGCTTGTTGTTGACTTTTTGCAAATAATCTATATATAGCACCGATTCATTAATACTATAAGCATCTGTGCAAATATCTAAATATGAAAAATACTTCAGTTTTTTTTCCACTCTTTTAATTTAGTATGTAACATGACATAATTTAACATTTTGCCTCCAGAAGTGTTAGTTGCGCAGTTGACGTCTTGCAATTCAGAATGATAATTATGCCTAGAATATACCGGATTGGATTTTTTTATTAAGATTTTCTTTGATTTGACATTGAAATAACATTATGAAACCCCCATCGGGAAGGGGACCTTCAGTCTATCTGAAACATTACACCCTCTTGATCGATCGGTTCATATTCTAACCTATCATGCAGTTGGTAATGTTTGGTAACGCGTAAGCTTACTACACACGCATAATGAATAGATGTGCCGGTATGTAATTTACCTGGGAATATATATAATAAAGCTTATCGTAGCAATTTAGGCATTATAATGATGTCGAATGATTGTAGGATTTGTTGTATTGTATCCCGATAAAAATATTATGGTTTGTTGCTCAAATATAGCTTCAGTGATTTCATGGCAGCCATTTTGAATTTCATGTTTTACAAAAACCCCACAAGGATGAGAGCTCCACATCCGCCCAGATATCACCACAGGGGGACCAGCCAAGCATAATCAAACAGAAAAAACCTATCAGCCAAAACAATGTTAGTCACAGTTTCACTGCGATATCCGGTTGTTTTTGCTTATCTTTGCATAAATATAGACTTTACAATATTTTTTTCTAAAAACAAATGACAGAATTTGCTTTCTCATACCTGAAAACATAAGAATAGACATATTATGTATGTCTCTGGCGTATGTAGTTGAAAAAATCTTTGCAAAAATGTTTATTTTTATATACGTTGGCGGCCATCTTGGATTTCGCCATTTTGGATCATTTTCTCGACCTATAAAAAAATGCAATCTCTTTTTTTCTTGATCTTCATGATATTTTGAGTCAGAATCAAGTGAAAAATCAATTTTAACAGATAAAATGCACAAAAGTATTATATGTGACATACGAGCCTACACTAGAACCCATGGAGTCTAGAACTTATTTAGATAACCAATATTTTATTATATTGAGTTCATCGACATAAATCACACATGGTAGTTAATTCTACCATGGCGGGTGATATTTTATTGAGTGTTTTCGAACTGTTTTTCCACTAGAAATATAGATCGAGATTTGTCAAGTTAACAAATTAATCTCTGGTAAATAATTAATTAGTAACAGTAACAAGTCTAATTCAAAAGGTACTGGTATTTCTGAATAATTTGAGGCAGGGATTGCGTTAGGAAAACCTGCTTCAAATGAATGAAACGTTAATTTCAACATATCAGATGTAGGCTGTGTGTAACCATTTTAATGTAAGACATAAATAAAACACATCGACCATAGTAATAAGTTATGGTGATAAGAGCCACAATAGTTTTTCTATTAGAAAATGGACATGATTAGACAGACCAAAATCTCAGTCTTATTGTATTTCTGTCAGCGCTGTGAGTAGGTCATAAAATAGGAATTATGTTTATCATAACTGTTTCGGCTTTGGTTGCGTTTCAATCATCCAAATTATCAGTTTCTACATGTTTAGCCAATACAAAAACAGCACATCGCTACAAAATATAGTCTAGCTTTGCAAGATTTTCCCCTATTTGAACAAGCCACTCTGTACCCGCAACTCACTATTTTTAGAACTTTTTCTGGACGACTGGTCTTCCAGTTTGAGTTGGTGACAAACAACCATGAGATAAATTCCGTTCCAAGTCTTTAGCTTCCACACCCTTCCGTACAGCATAATATGATCTGTATTATAATGGAGTTTATCCCGGACAACACGAGGCATTCATCCAATGCTGTTTAAATATTGTCTGACCGTCTTCGCAATAGCCCAAAAATTAAAAAGAATTGGATTATTGCCCCGGGTAGTTATTGCTTGGGTAGTAGGTGACGTTGAAGAGAGGTTTTCTAGCAAAAATCAATTAGATGATAAGGCCTTGCGCCTTACACGTTACATGTACATGATATCGTCCAGTAACAATGCTCTTTTAAATACTTAGTTGTGTCTATGATCTGCGATTGTCAATATGTTTATTATCATGGAATAGGCATTTGAATATTAAGATATTACATTTTGAATATTATGATATTTATATTTTGTAATAAAGTTATGGCATTGCATGGTATTGTAACGAGATGATTTTACATCAGAATATCAGAATATGATATTAAATTAATTGACATGACAGTTTATCGTCAGGATATGATCTTTTTATGTCAGGATAATATCAGGATATGATAATATGAGGACATGACACATTAACGTGATGATATGATATTATAATGTTCAAATATTGCTATTTAATATAGTAAAATGATGTCTGGATACAGCTTTAAAAAGGCAGGATATGGTGGTTAACCATCACGTTATCGTATTAAAGTGACAGGATCTTATAGTGTATTGTCACGATATTATTATAATATCCTGGTATACCATATTAACATCACAGTACGACTTTTTAGTGTAAGAGGAAATGAAAGTAAGAGAGGGCAAGGACACATGCTGTTCAAAGAACGTGTGTTCTAACCCTATCTTACTTTCCATTTTAATAAATCTACCGAAGTACTTTTGTTGTTGACAGTTTAGGTGTATTTGATCAATGTAGAGGCCTTCCTGAATTATATTGCGATATTAATGTTGAACTGACATGTGTCATCCTGATATTGGAATGTTCTATGTCGATTTTGTATTACCATATGGTAACGTGCGTCTCTCAATATAATGTTATTGAAATAGTATACCTTGACATGACAATATAATATCCTGACATTAAAATGCCATATCCAGACTTTAAAGTGACATATCCTGAAATTCTAAGGTCACATTATAATATTATAGTGTCATATTCCGTCATTAAATTGTCACATTAGAATGCCACCATATCTTGATTTGATAATGTCATATTCTACTATATAAAATGAATTATCTTGGCATTTAAATCTTATTTTGTGATATTAAAGGACAATATGTGGACATTATATTACTATATCATGACGTTAAAATGTCATATTCTGATATTACAATCCAATATCCTGGCATACAAATGCTAGATCCTGACTTCAAACTGTTACATCTCCTATTTTAATGTCATATTTCGACAAGTTTACTATACAATATTGGATATTATAATAACATGTTTGTCATTATAATGACATATCATCACATTACAATGCTATAATATTGGGACATCAATGTGTTATGTTATCAATGTATAAAGTCATATTCTAATATTCAAATGTCATATCCTGACAATAAAATGTCAGTGATGTTAAATTGCTAAATCACGATATTGTAATGCATTTCGTGATAATATAATGCTATATCTTGTCATTTTAATACAACAACGTGATGTTTAGCCACCATATGCTGCCTTTATAAAGCTGTATCGAGCCATCATGACGTGATTTTGATATATATTAAACACCAATGTTTGGACATTATATTACATATCATGATATTAAAGTGTCATAACCTGATTAAAATGTCATAGTGATGTTAAAATGCTATATCACGATATTGTAATGCATTTCGTGATAATATAATGCCATATCTTGTCATTTTAATACAACAACGTGATGTTTAGCCACTATAGACTGCCTTTTTAAAGCTGTTTTGAGCCATCATATCATGATTTTTCTATGTAAATCACCAATGTTTGGACATTATAATACATATCATGATATTAAAGCAGGCGCGTAGCCAGCCGTACGCCAGTACGCACGTGCGTACACATTGTAAGGGAGAGTATGCAGTCGTCCAAATAACGACTTCTACCCTTTATGTGGTGTTGCGTAAAACGCCGGAAAAGTAGGATACAAATGCAATAAACATGTGTTTCTCTAATTTTATTGACAGTCACAAATTCATGGCATAGGGGCGCGCGAAAAAGAGGTCATTTTTTAGCTTTTTTTCTGCTTTCCCTCATAAATGATGACATTTATCACTTTTTAACTGAAAAGTAACATGATTCTAGTGCACCTATATGACTTCAGACTATAGTGCCGTTAAACTTGCCATGCACAAGCACACACCGTGAAGATGTGGGCCGTGGATTACTACATTCGTTTTACCCAAGAGAATAACTTTTTTCAACCAGGCAGTCACTGAGATCGATATCCACCTTAAGGTGGAAAAATACCAATAAAATTTTACTGTTTTTTTTACAAATGAACTGAGCGCACGATGTATAACAAAATAACCTTTTATTCACCTGAATAATAGAGGCAAGTCTTAGATATGAGCGTCCAAAGAAACGTTCCACTTTTTTGAATATTATAACTTGATATAATTCAATTTTTAATTGTGTTGCTGTATCCAATTTTGCAATTTTACAAAAATATTATAAAAAACGCTAAATTTATAAATCAATATCTTTACAGCAAATACCACCAGATGCCACCATTTGCGATCTTTTATTTTATTTTTTTCTCGGAAGAGGGCCCCCTGACCCCCGCCGTGTCCGCTGAGCTGCGCACATCGGGTATGGGGGTTCCCCCAATGGCAGTCATGAATTATGGAGAATCCACTCCCTCCCCGTTTCAGAAAAGCTCCGTAAATCCGTACCCCTAGCGTTGTGCGTACACATGTTCATAACCCTGGCTACGCCCCTGTTAAAGTGTCATATCCTGATATTATAATCAAATATGCTGACATAAAACTATCATATGCTGACGTTAAACTGTCAAATCCTTTAATATGATGTCAAATTCTGACATTTTAATGTAATATCACATTACAGTATCATACAATGCCATATATTTAAAACATATTATACTAATATTAAAAAAAAATATCTGACTATTCAAATGTAAAATCAAGAGTATTTAAATAGAATAATGCCATTTCCAGGAAATTGACAAAATTACGTAGGCCTATAGATGGCCAAACAGCAAAATGATGTGATTTAAAACATTTTCTTATTTAGTATGTCAATAACCTACAGCCTCGTAGGACACGTGTTCAAGCTTCAAATGAATGCAAATTACACTTATCTTTAAAAATTAGTCATGTTAGAATTTTTAATCAATGATTTCTGATATATGTAAATTTGATAAATCTATATCTATATTTCCATATGAAGAAGCAGTTGGACATCGCTTAATCGCGGCACCTGCGCTAAAAGAGTTAACCAAACCAATATGGCAGCCATGTTAGATTTTGTGCTGATAAGCACATTATATTACACAATTTGGTGGTGGGAAAATATTATAGACTACATGGCTCTGAAAAAAAAGTTTCAACAATATGATGATTATGACATGTAAGTGATTTTCTGAGGAAGGAAACGCTTGACATCATGGTCGCCAACTTGGATTTGTGGTGATAAGAAAAGGAATGATATCATTTCTTATGATGTTGATGAGCTCTTTGTGTTTTAAAACATGTGTAGAGGCACCAAAAGCATTGTTCAAACTGCAAAAGGGAGAAATTGGGGTATACCCCTGTTTTTTTTCGAAAAATGACGTTACATGATGTTACATAGAATTAACTACTATGTGGGATTCATGTTGATAAATTCAATATAATAAAATATTGGTGATCTAAATAACTGCTAGATTCCATGTGTTTGGCCAAAAAATACATTTTAGGTTCAACAACGAGATATTTACCTCATATTTTCGTTTTTTTTAAGAGATCGCTTAATATACTCAGAACAATATGGCGGCCATCTTGGATTTTCGCTATTGAGAAAGTTACTGATATCATTTCTGATCATCTGGATGAACTCTTTGTGCCTTGAAACATAAGTAGAGACACCTAAATATTTTTTTCTAACTGCAAAAATAAGGAATTAGGGAACACCCCTGTTTTGTCGAAAATGGCGTTACATGATGGTGGCCATATTGATTTTTTTTAAATGCACAAGGGGATTTTTTAGTACTCTTCTGCATTCGTCTGGGGAGATGTCCAGATATCATCACTGAAAAAAAAAAGCTCTCTGCAATTTTATTCCACGTTCATGTGTGTTTTTCACTAATGCTCTTGCACTATTACGTAGATTATGAATACGGAGCCTAGAATCGAGCATTGTGGCACATATTCAGTTATTTCACATAAATTAGATCAAAACGCTTGCAAGTCCACATGCTGCTTTCTGCCACATAATAATGTCAAAGTTAATTTACCTAATTTCCTTTTATACCATATCCTACTATTCTGACTCAATAAAATACGATGGTTAATACTATCGACCGCTTTAGACAATTAGTAAAGCATATAAAGTAATGAGCATGAAATGTATGTAATCTAATACTTTTGGTCCAATGTTTAAGAGATACATATTTCTTGAATAATAATTTAAATCTTCTAAACGCACTTTTCATTCTTATTATATAAAATTTATGTTTCAGGAAGTTAAAGAGCAGTTGAAGCAGCTGAACACAGAGATAAATCAGACGTCTCTAGAATTACAAGCACAAACTATAAAAATTAAGTCAGATGTAAGTCACTTTATTGTTTCTTTCATACAAGTCGCATTATGCTCTATACATTAAAATCATTGCTTGATAAATTATGGCAAAATATCACCCACTGAACACGCCCCACGTTGAACATAATATAATTCTGGTTCAATGCTGGGCTAACTTTGCAGGTGGTCCCCCAGAATTAACCCTTTCAGCGCGGGGACCGACTTTAGAAGTCAGAATCTGACGTCTAAAGACGTCCCCTGCACTGAAAGAATTAAAATATTTTTAATGGCTGTAGACCCATGAATATGAATATTCAAATGGATCGAAAAGAACTGACTAAGAAACTTGTGACAATTTCAGAATGAAAAAACCCTTTTGTCTCCATGGTTTAAACAAAAATAATTCAGCGTTGTAAGGGTTAAAACAACAGTTGCTAGTTAAATACGGAGCCTATCAAGGGACGTGTATAACATTACATTACATTTTTAACTCGTGGGCATGAGTGGGCAGTTTTTAGTTTAATGTTTTAAATATCTCTGCTTTATTCTGATTAAATTAGATTCCAAAGTGATACTTATGTAAGTATCTGATATTTATGTAAGTATCTGACAGTTCTGATATTATAAAATATGACATACTATGTGATTAGATCCACTTCTTACATGTATTTGCCTTATATAAATAAATTATATACTTTGGATTTTGATTGAGTAGGATAAAGAGACCATAGATGGTAGACAACTACTGGGTCAAATGAACATACATTTGGAAGAAATGAAGGTAAGCTCAATCTGATATTCTCTACGCATATTTCTAGCCAAGATTTTTTATATAATATGCACAATACTAATTGTATTGTTTTGAAGACGTTTAGCGCATACAGCATGTACAGTAGTCTTTCATAAACATATTTGATGCGTAATAATAGCATAATCTACCTGTTTCTTGTTGCATTAGTATTTTAAGCTGTACATTATAGTGGCAGCTACAGGACGTATTGATATTTATTAACTATTTTGACTATTTTTATTGTCTGTTACTTTTTGTATAGCATCAGATGCAGAAAACACTGACCTTATTGGAATTTACGCAACAGGTCAGTGTCACAATGCAAAGGCAGACAGCAGTAACTACTTACATAAAGATCAATCAGTTACTGCTGTTTGCCGGTGCAGAGTAGAGTGCTAAAACAATAAATCATGATTTATAGCTATTTATTATGCGGAATAGTGTTGTGAATGATACATTTTATTTAAAGAACATTTTGGGGAATGATTGTACATTGTCATGATTATATATGTCAGAGCCAGTATTCTCGTACAAATTACGATATATCGTGGGCTTCGGATTTGTCGAGATGGCCATCTCGACAAATCCGAAGCCCACGATATATCGTAACTTGTACGAGAATACTGGCTCTGAGATTATTAACATTTAGATATATATGACTGTGAATGAATGATATCATTGTGACTATTTCAAGTTTGAAGAACTAGTATTCATCTAATTCTGATATTTTATGATAGTTACAGATAATAATAAAGTCAGACACCTTACAAAATTTTGATAACCATTTACATAATTTAACGGGTGGAAAAAAGATACACACAGAATAATTTATTCCCACTAAAAATGTTCAGATTAATTTTCATCCTACATTTCTCTCTTTCCCATTGCAACAGTTAAGATCATCTCAAAGTTTGTAATTGAGATGAGAGAAAGTTCAGATATTCTCTAAATTAAAGGGACATGCCCAGGTCTAAAATCATAAAAAATCGGTGATTTTATTATAGCTTAATAATATGCCCATATGATGGAAACATGTTCATAGACAGATAGGCTAAATATAGAGACGAAATTCCCGTATTTCTTATTTTTGACATTGTTGTCAATAATTAGAAATCAGGAAGTTCTAAACATAGCTATATTTCGTAATTTTAAAAAGAACATGAATAAATTATAATTAGTTTGCCACCTCAGTCGGTATGTACATAAGGCAAATTATATTATCCAAATATTTCTGACATTTTATATTATTGTGATAAAAAAATTATGGTTATTGGTACTTAGTATTAGTAGTACATAATATTGTCTAGTGTTGATGATCCAGTGAACATGACAAAATGTAATTTGAATTGAATTCTTGTCAGATGTTTTAGCATGTCACGCAATATCATGAAGAATATTAGTGTATATTGAGAAAAAACTGCATATAGACGGTAAAACATTAATTTAAGTCATTTTAGAAAATGTTGATTTGTACTTTAACATCGATGCATGTTGCTTGTTCAGACAGGAAGAAGAAAATCTGCTGGGCAGATGCCACACAGACTATCTGGAGAACCAACAAGGAAAACATCAACATCGGTAGTGTCCTCGAATTTAACAATGCCAGAAGCAGAGGCGTCTCAGCTAAAACCGACATCACCGGGAACAGAATGGCAACACATGAAAGTAGTTTCAGAACCGAAGCTGTGTGGGGAACCCCGGAAATCACATAATACGACACAGCAATCTCCAGAAACAACAAAATCTACTGTGACATGCTCCACTATAGTTGAAAAGTCTCCGGAAATATTGAGATCACCTGTCGTAGCCACAGCGTGTCAAGCTCGGGTGCCTACACACACAGAAAATATTACCACGAAAATTAGAGGGAAACATTGCTTCAAACCCGTCGGACAAGCAAATATACCCCTGGAGACTATCACACTGAGTAAGTCCTCGCCATTGAAGGCGGTGACGAGGTTTGTGCCTAAGCATGCTACAGGTAAAGTGACCGGCCTGGTAAGTATAAACGACTTACTGTTTCTTATCCAATGCAATCACAACACGGTGTATGTCTACAACAAAGGTCGTCTTGTGACAACGCATACAGTGGCAAGCCTGGTGAACCCTAATGACATGACTACTATAGTCAATGAAGGCTACACCAATCTGCTAATTTCAGATGAAAAAGACGCCCAAGTTAAGTCAAATGGTACTGTACACTGGTTACCTATAGTTGTACAGGGTAAGACTTGTCACCTGATTGATCGCAAGCATGTGCAACTAGATTATACACCATGTGGACTAGATACAGATGCCGATACACTAAGGTTTGTAGTCGCTGATGGTAATGCATCAAAACTTAACGTCTATGACAACATGGGTCACCTGGTGCATACCATATCATTGTCTCACGTTACACCTCACAATGTAATCGCCAGAAAAGGCGTATATGTCATAACTGATGACGAAAACAACCAACTAGTGTGGACAAAAGACGATGGAACTGTGATAAAGCGCTTGAGTATCAATATGAAGACTGTTATCAAGCCGTACGGAGTAGTTCAAGATGGACATGGGAGGATGCTGGTCTTTGGTGAAGAAGACGATCATTTTACGTTGCTTTCTGGAGGAAACACGCAGCTGTACAAACTGATACATCGTGGTGATTTGTCTTGTATTTCCAAGATGACCGTGGGGAGGGGAGGGGAATCACTGAAGTGGCTGACCATAGCTTGTGGAGACCCTCCGGTGGTGGTCACTGTCGATTACAAAGCCATGCTGACAAACATGACAAAATAATAATCAATAGTATGCTCTCAGAGCCCCTTTTTCTGTCACTCGGGCTGTGGTTAGCCTACTTGAGAACAATACTGGTATTATAATATTGGTGTCAGAGACAAATGTAGGCCCTATTTAGAAATGACGCTCGTTTCAATTAACTACCCCCACTATCTTCCTTCAACAGCAATTTTAGTTTTATTTAAATAAGGGTATTATTGACTTTAAGCACGCTATTTCAGTTCAAAATGTCGAATTTATCATTATAACCACTTTCATTGTGTATGGTCAAATGCAGCTGTTAGTTATATTAATCGACTTTTCTACCAATAGTGTTATTATTATATTATGTTTCCAAGGGACTTTTAAGAATAAACACATTGTTACCCTGCTGTTTAAGTTACGTTGTTGTCTTAAAACTCGATTGTTTAGCATGTGTGCCTTCCAATGTTGCTGATGGTTCTATTCTGTAATAAGCACACTATGTGCATGTATAGGCCTAAATGATTTCATTTTTGATGTATATATTGGTATCAGCATAAATTCATAATACAACTATAATAATTATAGTTTTATTATGGTCTTGGTCGGATGTTGGGAAAATGGTGGCCCGCCACTTACGACGTCGGCCCAAAATTGGCCCAACATCGGACAATTATTGCGCAAAACACACCAACGCGAGCGCGATTAGGCACGCGACGAGGGACGACGGACGCGACAATCGCGTGACTGTCCACACACTAACGCGACGACCGACGCGACGTCCATCGCAACATAAACATGTGAGCTCGCATGTGAGGCGCGACGACCGACGCGACGGAAATGTAACAGTTTTGAAAAAGATCGCGTTGCCTATCACGCACGTCGTCGCGCTGGTATGTTGTGCCAATGATGAAATAGTGTGTTTGAAAAACCGACGCGACGTTCCGCGCGATGTCGCGCGCGACGTCGCGCGGGCAATCGCGTTGCTGTGTTTCACGCTTTTGTTGCAGCATTTTTTATATATTACAGCCATATTTCCCTTAAACCAATACTAATTTTCATCCAAGTGAAGTTGTGTCTCGCTATCGTGACCCACAACTTCAGGTGGTTGTAACTTACTCGTATTTGCACTTTTGCAAATTTTAATGTTTAAACACACATTTTGTTTCCAATAACAGTGATCAAAGGGAGTCAATCAGGCTAAAATCATAAAAATATCGGTGATTTTATTTTGGCTTCTTACTATGACCATATGTCCACATACATGTCCACATACTAGAACTGCAATTTTGTTTTATTTTTTGTGTTGCGCATTTACCAGTTAGACTATAGATATAGCGACGAAATTCCCGATTTCTTATTTCGGACATGCATGTCCAAAATAAGAAATACGGGAATTTCGTCTCTATATCTAGCCTAACTGGTAAATGTGCAGCACACAAATTAGAAAACTTTAGCAGTTCAAGTTTATGGGCATGTTTACAGCATATGGTCATATTAAGAAGCCAAAATAAAATCACCGATTTTTTGATGATTTTAGCTAGTCCGTAAGAACAGACTCTGTGTGCGATACAGACTTTTAGGGTGGAAAAGTTGAGGACAGAGACCAAAATTGACATAGAGGTTCCAAATGCCCCACTGACACTTTTTTGAAACTTCCTCGAATTTCTCGGGGGTAGGGAGCACCTAATTTGCCTATTTCTAAAATGGCCGCCACGGAAAAAGCCAGGATTATAACTTTTGAACCAAAAGAGCTAGAGACACGTTAAATGTATCTAATCCTGTCAATTTTGGGTTGAGGAATTTATTTCTGGGGTCTAAAATTTACAGTAAAGTCATTAGAGGCTATAATATGCTAATGTATTGTATAAAATGCTAAATTTAATATAATCAATCAATCAATCAATCAATCAATTAATCAATCAATCAATCAATCAATCAATCAATCAAACTTCTATAGTGCCTATATCCTCAGCGGACTAAGCTCAGAGGCGCACAAATACTTAGCGTGATCTTGTGTCGTAGTCGAGACCAAAGCAGATTCGTCAACATAGTAGGGTGTCACATGTTCTCCCGTAGGATTTGAATGCTAAATCTGTTTTTTTTGCTGATTTTGGTTGCTTTGGGGTCGAACTACCACAAAATAATGGGGTTCAATTTTTTTGCCCTCTAAAATCACAAAAACGGGAGGGGGGGGGGGTGCTGACCCTACTTTTGCTAGCTTTTTGCACCGGTTTCAACTGCATTGCATACTTTATCAATCCGGCAGAAATAAAACTGGACCTCTGTTGGGAGTATTTATATGTTTCTATTGTTGATTATTATTGCTCAGGGTATCTTTATTCACAGACTGTATGATCACGCTATGACATCCTTCAGAAATTTGCGCTAGATCGAGGGGTAAAATTCAGGGTCAAAGGTCAATTTCAAGGTCAAATATGATTTTTCAGCCAATAAAGGTAGAAACAAGTGTAATACCTCATTTTCATGTAATTTTCACTGAAAAATTCATTTCTTACACTATTTTAATGTTTTAAGGTCCTTCTCAAGGCTGAGTATTCCATATTTTAATGATTAAAGGTCATCTCTATGGCCAAAGTGTCATTTTCATGGTCAAGTGGGCGGAAATCTCATTTTTAACACTAAAGCTAGGAACAAGTGTAATACCTCTTTTTCGTGTTATTTCAAGTGAGAGATATATAAAAAAAATTGTATTATTTTAGTGATATGTTCATACTGATGGTCAAATGTGATATTAATATATATGCTTCAAACTGGGGCACGTATAAAAACCTCGTTCAATGGGGATTTTGACTGGATGATCTAAAAGTGTTTTAATAATTAAACTTGTTAAAGGTGAACAAATCACGTGACAGAGAGTTAAAGTGCGATGGAAAAGTGTTAAAGCTCGACAGAAAGGTGTTGAAAGGCAACAAAGAGGTGCTAAAGGGCAAGGACAAGAATGTGGCGTAAAAGGACGAGGAAGAAGTGCTGAAAGGTGACGGAGAGGCATTAACCCTATAAACGCCAAATTATTTAATTGGAATTTTCACCCGCTTGAAGTTGTGTCTCGCTGACGTGATTCCCAACTTGAAGTAAGTAAAAATTATTCAGATTTTACAAAATAAAGGTCGACGATTTTGATATCTTGTTGATTGATGTCACATTATACCTTAAACATGTTCAAAAGCTGGTATTTGATGTTTTAATAAAAAATAAAAATATAGCTAAAATAATGGAACCCTATGGGTAAATTCAAGGTCAAAGGTCAATTTCAAGGTCAAATATGATTTTTCAACTAATGAAGCTAGGAACAAGGGTAATACACATTTTCACATCATTTTGAGTGGGCAATCAATTTCTGAAAATATAATATTCATTTCTTCTATTGAATTTGTTTTGTTAAATCGTTTTTAATTCCGTCTAGTTGGCGCATTAATAGGATTAGCCCTATTTCTCTGCGCATTAATTGGGAGTGCAATGCAGGCAGGGATTATTTAAGTGGTGGGTAAGTTGCGACCAGCAGTGGTCATTGTGCGGAGGCTAGCATCGTTTGTCCTTGTGGCGGAAAATTTGAATCCCTCCCTCCCACCCCTTTTTTTTGTGAGTGTTATTTCAATTATTTATATTATGTACTGAGTTTTATGTTTAATGTATTGTGAACTGTGTTCTTGTTTTGTATTTAAATAGGAGTCCTGAGCGCTGTCGGCTCAGTTCAATAAACTCAAGGTTTCTAGCCCATACTTACATACGCTTGTTTGTCTTATATGACAGGGTGATTAAAAGGTCATTCTCAAGGTCAAAAGGTCAATTACAGCGTCAAGTAAGAGAAAATATCCCAAAGCTAGGATCATGTGTATTACCTCTTTTTTTCATGGGATTTTGCATGAAAAAAATTCCATTTATAATCGTATTTTGGTGATTCAAGATCATCTTCAAGGTCAAATTTAATTCAAGGTCATCAAAAAGTATATCGCAAGTGCAGAAATGTTAAAGTATAATTTGTAACAAACAAAAATAGAGAGAAAAGTGTAATAGGTAATTTTGCTATAATCTCGACTAAATCATCTATTTCTGCTACTTTTTAATGCTTGAAGGTAATTTTTAAGGTTATTGTGTCAATTTCAAGGTCACGTAAGCTTAAATGTGATTTTTAACAAATAAAGCTAGTTACAAGAGAGTGTAATACCTCTTTTTCATGGGATTCTGTCAGATAAATCCATTTCTAGTATTATTGTGGTGATCCCTTTAGTCAAATGGTAAATTTCAAAGTCAAATGTGATTTTAACATACATGCTACAAATTGGACAGGCATAATACATAGTTTTGGTGTAATTTTAACTGGATAGTCTAATTCCAGTAGGATTTTATTGATTATTCATCATCAAAGTGAAATGATCATGCGACGGAAAAGCGTTACAGGTAGATGGACAGGCCTTAAAAGGCGACAGGGAGGCATTAAAGGAAACTGGGGAGGCATTAAAGGGCAGCGATGAGGCATTAATGGTGGACCCAGAGGCGCTAAAGGGGACTGACAAGGGTAAAACGGCAATGAGGAGGCGTTAAATGATAATGAGGAGGTTTTGAAGGGCAATGACGAGGCGTTGAAGGGCAACTATCAGGTGTTAAGGGGCGAAGAAGATATTTTTAAGTGCGACCAGATGCGTTAAAAGGTGGCGGGGAGGAACTAAAGGGTTATAGAACGGCATTAGGGGGCGACTAGGAAGCGTTAATTAACAATGGAAGTATGTTAGGGTGCGACAGGGATGCGACAAAGAATGATGCGTAGGTGTTAGAGGGTGAAGAGAAGGCGTTAAAGGCAAAGGAGTATCGCTGAAGGGCAACGGAGAAGCGTTAAATGGCTACGATGAGAGGTCAAAGGTCGACGGAAAGGCGTTAAATGGCAAATAAAAAAGCATTAAATATTGATGGAGATGTATTAAAGGGCGTTAAATGGTGCCGCAGATGCGCTAAATGTCGATGGGAAATCGTTATAGGGCGATGGAAAGGCGTTAAATGAAGGTCCATCATGAAGCACTAAATGACGATGAAAAGTGTCAATAGGTGATGAGGAAGAGTTAAAGGTTGATGGGCAGGCGTTTATGAAAAGGAGAATGCATTAAGGGTGATGTAAAGGCGTTAAATAGGTACGGAGAGACATTAAAGGATGACGGAAATGATTTAAATGGCGATGGAGAGCGACAGGAAGGTGTTAGAGGGCAAAGAAAAAGTGATAACGGTCGACACAGAAGCATTGAAGAGAATTAAACTCTATGGAGAGGCGTTGAAAAGCGACAGAGAGGCGCTAAAGGGCAATGGAGAGGCGTTCGGAACAAATAAGAGGCATGAAAGAGCGACAGGAGGGCTTTTAATTGCAACAAAGAGGTGTGAAAATAAAAGTACGTTCAGGGCAAAGGAGAGGCGGCAAGTGGTGATGTAAAATAGAAAAGCCTTTAATTGCGAAAAAACATTGGTAAACTAAAAGTGCTACAAAGATGCATAAAGCGCGACAAAAAATAGTTAAAGTGCGACAGGAACATCACCCTTTAATGCCCTCTCCATTCCCATTGTCATTAATTTAAACAGTTTCTCGTCGCCCTTTAGCGCCTCTACAGCACCTTATAAAGCACCATTCCAGTATACCCCCTTTTCGGCACACTGGTGGGTACATTGAAACTAGTTTCAGCATACCGTGGGGTATGTTGACACTAGTTTCAACGTACCCCCCCCCCCCCCCCCCCCCCCGGGGTACGTGGGAAGTAGTTTTAGCTAATGGGGGTACGTTGAAACTAGGTTCAGCGTACGTTGACACTAGTTTGAAACCACAAAAATCCATTTTAATTCCCCCCGCTTAGGCATTTGGCCTACACACCAAATATGATTATTGCTGACCTTTTAAGTACTGTACATACGTTAGACCTAGATCAATAAAAAAGCTGGAGTACACATAGAAACCACATGTGCCGCATGGTGAACGTCCATTGAAGGTCAGCGTTAAGCCCTTTAACCGCCAAATTATTTATTGTAAGTGAGTGAAAATTATTAAGGTTTGACAATCTTGTTGTTTGATGTCACGTTTTATATTTGACATGTTCAAAAGCTGGTATTTAATGAAGAAAAGAATATAATCGGGATGGGCGGTTAAAGGGTTAACGTTACAGTTTTTGACACGAGCGTTCTTTTTTTATGTGCCGGCAATTTGGTTAGATGTCATAGATAAGTGGTAGTGTGTATTTTGTATGCATGTGGGCAAGATAAGCCCCCCATGCGGATGTGTTGTTATCTGATCATACCCATGCGGATATGTGTTGTTATTTGATCATATAACTGAAAAGAATTTGTTTTCACTATTAGTCATAGAAATACAAGGTTTATGAAGAATGAAAAAGTTTTATGCTGAGTTTACAAAATTTATAATGGGTGAGCGCAGTCACTCACCACTTCGCCAAATGCTAAAAGATTTCCCCTGTGACTGAACTTAGTTGGACCTTTTTCGCCAAAAAAAGAGATCAGAGACGTGAAATTATGTCCCTTTAGCCACAGCCAGAGATTGTGGCTAATTTCATTTCCACTATAGCGCCCACCCAAGCCTACTCAAGTTTATGATGGGACAACCTAAATCAAATCCTCCTCCTTGCTATTAAGAATCCGAAACTGCTTTACCAATAATAAGTTCCCACTCACTTGTCATTATCACTGATTATTATCATTGTCTGTTTTCTTAATATTTTCAAAACACATATTTGCTGTCAATCAACATTTACGGCAGATTGATTGCACATTTATCAGCCAGTATAAACAAACCTTTGCATTTTTTTTAAATAATGGTTTTGTCACTGCAGTGGACACATAATTCGTCCAGATGAATTCTGAATTTCCTCCCAAAGCCTATTCCATTTTTCATTTTTTGTACTCAATACCTTAATAATGCACAGATACATATCTAGGCTATGTGTCATTTTTTTCCTTCACTCATTACTATTTACATATAGCTAATATAATTTATGACAGTTATTTGTCTTTTTTGGTGCAGCTATGCACAATTCTGGGGTATTTTCGTGAATTCTTCCCAGCTCATGAAGATTTGGGGATTCACAATTGGTTGTGTTTTTTTAGTGAATCTGTCATTTCTTGAGCGATTGTAAACACTTTCACCACAGTATCAATGGAGCAGAATGCTAAATTTCAAGTTTTATAATGGAAAAAAACTGTGACCATAACACACCCCCCCCGGCCCCCCAAATTGGATTATACTGGAACCCTGTGTGTTTTTCACGGGTAGAATACACATAAACGAGAAAAGGATTATTCAGTCAAAACCACACCAAAATAGGTATTACACTTCTTGGTATTTGTGTTTGATAAAATCCTATCTTGTTTTTTTTACCTTGGAATTGAACTTCAAGATGACCTTAAGTCACTTGATTAATACCATAAATAGACGTGTCGTTAAAAATACCATGGGAAAGAGGTATTACAAATGCTCATAGCTTTATTTGCTAAAAAATCATATTTCCGCCTGCATGACCTTGAAATTAACTCTTTGACCTCGAAGATGACCTTGAATCATTAACATAGTATTATAAATGGATTTATACGGTGAAAATCCCATGAAAATGAGGTATTACACATGTTTCTAGCTTTTAAAAAAAAAACACCCATTTTTTACATGGTTGACCTTGAAATTGACCTTTGACCTTGAATTTTACCCCTCTAGCGCAAATTTCTGAAGGATGTCAAGATGTTATCCTACAGTCTCTGAATATATATACCCTTAGCATTAATAATAAATAATAAAAATATATGTATACCCCAAACTGAGGTCCAGTTTTATTTCTGTCGGATTAATAAAGCATGCAATGCAGTTGAAACCGGTGCAAAAAGCTAGCAAAAGTAGGGTCAGCAACCCCCCACCCGTTTTTGTGATATTAGAGGTCAAAAAAATTGAACCCCATTATTTTGTGGTAGTTCGACCCCAAAGCAACCAAAATCAGCAAAAAAATCAGATTTAGCATTCAAATCCTACGGGAGCCAGTTTGGTGACGTGTACTAACAGGGAGCCGGACTACAGAGGAGCTAGGGTGGGGAAGCCAGATCAAATAGCCTTTTAGGTGAGATTTAAGTAATTTCCCGAATGTTAAAATTGTTTCGGCATTACGTACGGGCACAGGTAGGGCGTTCCATAAGGCTGGGCCAGATATAGAGAAAGCTCTTGACCCAGTTTCAGTTTTTATACAAGGAACAACAAATCTATTTGAAGTTGTGGAGCGTAGATATTTTAGGCATTTTGGTCGTACAATAAAGTCAGCCAGATATGTAGGTTGGTTGTCTTTTAGGGTTCGGAAAGTTATTGCGCATATTTTAAAATGAATGCGAAACTTGACAGGAAGCAAAATGTAATCGTTTTAGAATAGGAAAGGAACGACTAAAATGATCGTGGTCCCAATAAGAAGAAACGCTGTCTGCTATGATTAGGCTTCAGCTTAGACCCTATCATCCAGGCCGACACACCCATTAAACACTGTTGCAACATCTTAAAATATTCCTTAGCCATTGAAACTGATAGAGATATGTATATTTGAGTATCATTGGCATAAAGATGGTGGTTAATGTCAAAACTAGATAATAATACAGCTGTGTAGTATATAGGGTAAAAAGCGCTGATCCCAGCACAGAGCCCAAATGAGAGTGTGATTTTATCTGACAGAGTGTCTGTTAATCTGGTAAAGTAGCATGGTCAATGGTGTCGAAGGCAGCCGACAAGTCAAGCAAGGTCAGAGCCGTAACTTCACCCTTGTCCATACTAATAATGATATCGCTATGTACTTTCAGTAGAGCCGATTCTGTAGAATAGGCTGATTGTAATGAATTAGATAGATGATTATTTGAATTTCTTATATGAGTTTGCAGCCGATTGGCTACTAACTTTTCTAAGATTTTGGATATGGAACTCAAGTTAGATACAGGCCTGTGATTTTTCAGTTAGTTTCTAGGAAGAGGTGTTTTTTTATGTAATGGTCTTATATGAGCTTTTTTGACATTTTTAGGAAATGTACTAGTTCCCATTGAAATGTTAATTATGTCAGTGATGGGAGTTATTAATATGTCAAGACAATTTTCCAACACGCTTGTAGGAATGGGGTCCAGATCACATGATTTTGACGATGAGCTCAAAAAAACGTTTTAATTTCGTTTTGACGCACTTTTAAAAACGTTCATTTTGGATCTAATTTCCGGTTTTTGCGCTGTTTTTTTTGTTTTCTGCACTTTATATGGAAATTTGAAACAGATAGTTACAATTTTATCCACATAATACTTGGAGAAATGATCACAGAGTGATTTTACTGATTTGAATTCTGGCAGAGCCGGCGGTGGAATTCTATACAGAATGTTATTTATTGAGTTCCATTGACGACGGGGATTGTCCGAATTTTCTGAAATCACCTCAGCTAAATATTTCGATTTAGCATTTGTCATCATTCTATTGTACAGGTGACATTGATGTTTGTAACTAGAGCGATCTAGATGTGTGCGAGATCTGCGCCATGTTCGTTCGAGATTGTGGGTTTTAGCCTTCATTATTTCCGGAGTCACCCATGGAGTTGGTGGTTCTTTGGGCACCAACCATGTGTTCGTGGATATGAAACAAGTGGAATAAAATAACGTATGACACTCCTTGTATGCATGTATGATGACTTCCCAGCAAACATGAAACATTGGCCGACCGTTTGCGTACTGTTGGGCCAACGTCGTAGACGGTGGACCAACATTACACAAATAGTTGCTTATATTAATGTACTAATGTTTTATGGCAATAACCTTCAACCTTGTCTGAGAAATCACCATTCATATTGTCTGCTAGCTCTTTCATGGAACATTGACTCATTTTGAATTAGGAAATCTGTTCAAATGCTTCCTCGGTCATGTTTTCGCGGATCCTTCTTGACCTTGGAAACTAGGGGAACTTTCTCAAAAGCTTGAATGGGATATTTTGAGCATTCCTGCAAATTTTGGTCTCTGTCCTCAATTTTTCCCAACTTTATGATAATATTGACTAATATTAGCTCACTAATAACTAGAGGGGAATTGTGAATTTTCAAGTAACAATAATGTTTGGAGTACGTTTATTGCGTTTTTTGGCGACCATTAAAACCACATTGTGTGGACGTTTCGTGTTTGATGCAATTACAACTGCTAGTTCAATATTAAAATGTAGAATTTGAAAGGTTCTACTGTTCATTATCAAGCACCCAATGTTGGTTCAATGTTGATCAACTCTCTGCGACGCTGGCCCCACACTGAAAAATTATTGGATGGAGAACTCTGTATTTTAATTGATTAAATGTAGAGGGTGCTCAAAGGGTCGGTCGTGTCGCCTCTGACAAAGGGCCCCTATTTAATAATCAAGATTCATTCATTCATGATCCAGACAATCCTGAGTATATGCGGAAGATCATGAGGTATGAGAAAAGTCATAGCACACCTCCCAAAGACCTAAGGATCATTGTGCCAAGGTTTGAAGACGATTGGAGAAATAACCCTCGACATAGAACATGTAGAATAATAAAAGTGTCGAGATCCATTCAAAACTTAATATATTTGAACCAAAAGGTCCAATCATAATAAAACAGATGAAAAACGACAGCTACGGTCGTGCTATATTATCGGCTTCAGTTAATGTGACAATACAGACAAAGGCAAGAAATAAATGATATGAACAGATCAAAATTACTACGATTGCAATGTGTGGAGCGCGTTTGAAAGTGTACATAATTTTTTTAAGTCTTAGGAAGCAAGGGGTGGTGTGAATGTTATGTAATAGTCCATGCGTGCCGCCTCAATTGACAAACTGTTTGTACTTGAGTTCCGTGACTGTTAATTCTACTTGCCGAATCATAGATATACAGACATGTTATATCAGCTTGTTTTGGGGCTCCAACTTGAAAAAATGAAATAATTTAGTGTTGTTTATGTATCCAACCCTGTGTAATTTGATAGATTTAAAAATGCTAAATGGTTTCCCTATTAGCTTGTTTTGGGGCTCCAACGTGAAAAAATTTATTGATTTTTTAGCTATCCAACCCTTAGTAATTTGATAGATTTGAAATGCTGACAGGGTTCCGAAAATCTGTCAACCCGGTTTAAATTCGCCCCTGTGAATGTATTATAGATCAGAAGACATTTTATTTTGTATTGAATCAGTAATAATACGATAAAATTCATAATTGGTCGTAAAAAACAAACAAAATAAATTCTACAAATTGAAAAAAAAATCTGTGGACCTTTTATCAAAATAAAATATAACAATAGAAAAGAAAAAGAAAAAATTGCCAGAATAAATGTATTGGGAATATTAAGTAATCAAATAAAATAGGACGGTACTGACCCTCAATACAGGAAGAGGCCTACATATTTTATTGACGACAAAATATACAGAAGAGACCGTATATAACTTTATCAACCGCATCAATATATTGCTACAAGAATCAATACCTAGAACAGTTTCCAAGTGGCCAGAATATAACCGAATTGTACTGCCCCTCTCAACCATAAACTGATGACATAATATGTATCAGATTACAGGGTAAATAAAGCGTCTTTGTACGCATATCGCTTGCCGTGGCTAATAAAAGCGGTGTAACATAAGCTACACAGAACACCAGGGAGAAGGCAAGCCAGACGTCGTGGACTATTCATATAACCAAGTATTATAAAGTTCCGTAGTTTTGGGCTGCCGAGGGATAGAGTAGGGTCAAAAACCAGGATTTCGTGACCAACCTTCGGCAAGTAAAGTTTTCTTAGCTCAAGGTATTGGCCAAAGAATAAACTCCAACGCTTGTCTAGAAAAAGTGGGTGGAATTTTGTAGAGCGTCAAATCCAAAATGGCCGCCATCGATCACAGTGAAAAGCAAGTATTCACTTATTTCATACACTGGTCTACCAATAGAACTCATCTTTAATGCACTCAGGTAAAAGGTGGATATATGGAGGTCAACCAGTTTATATTTCAAAAGATACATGTCGCGTTTGGCCGAAGACGGCGAAAATCCAAGATGGCCGCCAGCGGCTTTTTGAACCAAATATATTTTTAACTTATAATCCCATAATCAATTGTATGTCATTTCTGACTAATTTTGTGGGGCGGAACCCATTTCTGGAACCAATATTACAATTAAAAGCTGATAATTGTTACCTTTAAGCATCACTCGAAGGTCAAAACATGATCAGTATAGCGGTTATATAGTCATTTTTACTAGTGATCCAATATTTACAAGTGATATATTCCTTTTATTCTAGGCATCGCTGACCTTACAAATCTCACCGTAGAAGCTTATTTGTTGATCAATATCTTAAAGGTTTTAAGTCGTCTCATTCAGTTTTCCCTGAAGACTACTCAAGGTAGCAAACCAATCTGGGCACAATGGCAATGTCACGTGTTGGCATGAACACATCACATTGACATAACAAGAATGGTCTCAACAAAAGTAAGGCAGTCAATGTGGAATGTTTTTATTCAAACTGTTGCGGCATGTAGGCTATACCAGATAAAAAAGAATTAAAACATCTTTACATTGGACAGCAGATAATTGCAGGTTTAATACCGTAGGCCTAACGGTTCTGTAGGTCGGAGCTTAGGTTCAGCCCGGGGGTTGAGCCTATTAGTCTTACACACCATAACTAAATCGGAAATAGATGAGCCAGATAATATTAGATTTATTAAAAGATAATAAACCTACTAGGCCTACTACTATTACCAAATGCAATAATGGCATTTTTCGGTTATTTTTAAACTATCAAATTGATGTAAAATAAATAGATCTAACAGCTAGGTATTGTCTGTGCCCGGTAGGCATTGCCTGTGACATGCCAGCTAGGTCTCTTTCTACATTTCAATATGAATGAATGCCTAACCAAATACAGTCTACGAACTTGTACAAGACTCCATCTGTCAATTTGGGGTGTTTACATACACGCTACTGTAGTCTCCTGACGTAAGGAGGGTGCAGTTGGCATAGTAACCGATTCCTGCCAGCCTGAAAAACCTACCATAAAGGGAGCACTGTATAAGCCTATGTGAGGGGTGTGTATGCGCTAGGCCTGCCATCACAGACTTATTCGGCTTTGTGTACTCGACGCAGACGCAGACGCACACGCAGAATCAGACGCATAAAATCTGGGCTTTGTGTACTTGATGCAGAATGTTCATTTAATTCTGGGCCAGCGTCGTAAATGGTGGGCCAAGATTAGAGGGACATGCCGAGATCTAAAATCATAAAAAAATCGGTGATTTTATTTTGGCTTCTTAATATGACGATAATGATATAAGCATGTCAATAGACTAGAACTGCAAAAGTGTTTTAATTTTTGTGCTGCGCACTAACCAGTTAGTCTAGATATGGAGACGAAATCCCCGTATTTCTTATTTTTGACATGGTTGTCACAAATTAAAAATCAGGAATTTCGCCTCTATATCTAGCCTAACTGGTGAATCCGCAGCACAAAAAATATAAATCTTTTGCAGTTCTAGTCTATGGGTCTATGTTTAGACTACATCATATGGTCATATTATTAAGCTAAAATAAAATCACCGATTTTTTGATGATTTTAAACCTGGGCATGTCCCTTTAAAACAACATTGTGGTGGGGATAGCATCGGACCCTGCAAAAGTGGGATGTGGGTCATTAGGCCTATAATATCATTTATCATGGTTATGGCAAGGCGGTTAATATAGCCTAACAAGTTTTTAAAGCTGGGCCACCGTAGGCCTATACGACACTGCACCAACATTAAAACAACAAAAATATCGGTCTGATCGAGTTTGAGTTTCTATCTCCTTTATCATGTTAATCACTTTAACTTTTATGTAAATTATTAGAGTGATCTATAGCCGACATTTGGCATGCTTAGGCCTAGACCTAGACTATATATTCTAATATTGGCTGCCATCTGCGGCAATGCTGTCAATAGGTGTTCTAATTTGGGGGGAGGGGGGGGGGGGTTCAGAATTTCGGAGCTTAAAGTTCCCGGAACAAACTTTTATGAGCGAAAACAAGATTTTCAGCAATGGCCACCAAGTCCGAAAAATAAAAATAAATGCTTAAGGGTGAACAAACTGCACCCGGTGGTTTTACAATCTAGACATATCAATTAGGCCCTATAGTCTACCTCTGGGGCAAAAAAAAACATATGCTAATAGGCCCTACTTCTTGAATAGCAAAGTTCAGCTAAATATGGTGACCTGGCAAACCGACAGAGGAAACATTGGGCCTATCATTTTTATCATGAACATGGAAAATTTCGTCTGCGTCTGATTGTGCGTCAGATTGTGCGTCTGCGTCTGCGTGTGCGTCTGCGTCGAGTACACAAAGCCACTTATTCTGTATGCCATGTATGTTCCACTCTGCCATCTCCTTGCTCCGGCGATAGTCCTAGTTATTATTTTAACAGGACTGCACGTTTTCATCTATATAATTCCGATAATGGCTGTTTTGAAACCATTTTCTAGCCAAACCTTTTTCTGTTCATGTAAGAACACGTGTAATCGGCCATGTCCAGTCCAAATGTCCCGGACCCTGTTTTCACGACAACAAACCCCAAGTCTTGTTCCGATTTTATGTATAGGCCTATATAACACGAGGGATAAGGCATGTAAGCATACAGACCGGATGTGAATGGGATTCTAACGATGATAATCAGTCAGCTCATAATGTGGGTTTATTATTATTTTTTCTAGATTCCTGTTTGAGAACTAACCAGCACAAGCTCTGACACCAGTGAATCTGGGGGGGGAGGGGGGGGGCATAATTGTAATTTATTCTTGGTTGGCCTCATGTAATTTATTTCTAGTTTTAAGAATAATTATTAAGCAGCCCTCGCCGAGGAGGGCTGCTTACTGTATTCCACACGGTCCGCCGCCGCAGTTATTTGTTTTCAAGATAGCTACTAATCTATCAACTTCTGCTTCCTCATGCTTCACATAGCCATCACATACCACTGGGAATTGTTTTGGTGACACTTTGATCCCCATATCATAAACCCTTTAATTACTATGGCCACTAACGAACAAATGTTCGTTAGCGCATTTCAGGAAAAAGTTGCCATCAGACCTTTAATTTGGCAAATATGTTCAGCTATGTCAGCCAATGACTTAATTAACTTTTGGGATCAAACAATTTTAAAATGGCCGTTCAGCGGCCATTTCGAATTTTGTAATATTTACTTAACTCAAGAAATGCAAAACGACTGGAACATGAATATAAAATTAAATGGAATCTCTCACCAAAGGATGACAAATTTCACACTAAAAAATCCAAAATGGCCGCGAGTCGGCCGATTAAATTTTTTTTAGCAAACAATTTTAATATAGTGGTTGAGTGATAACGGAAGGCTGCTTTCGTGTTCGTTTCCGAACAAGTTTGTAATCTACTCCACTAAACAGCTGATCGTTTCAAGAATGCCCCCTTCCATCAGGATTTTAAATATTATTTTTGTTTATGAAATTATATTAGTCCATACTCCCCTTCTCATTTCCCTCCACCCCGGGCCTCCACCACAGCTAAACAACCTCGTGTAGCTTGCTATCAAGATAGTGGAGGGATGTCGAATTTTAAAAACTAGTAGGGCCTAGTATGCCCACATAATCTTGGCTGAGTGTACATTTAGGCTGTCTAAACAAGCAAGCAAATTATTTATATAATTAAATTAATTTATCAAGTTCTGTCTGTATAAGAAAACATGCATAATTACAAAAAAAAAAAAATTTCCTATGATTAAATTTATTTATTTTAAATCAAATCTACTCTACATTAACTGATTATTAAATATAATTTGATAACATTTAAACTATGGTCGCTCTACCAATTCACAAAAGGAAAAGAAAAATATCTGCCACCATTAGCAGACAACTAGTTAGAGCATAACCACCACCGGTACCGGTCACAGTTAAGGTAAGTAGGGGGGGGGGGGCACCAAATCTTATTGGCTCAGGTATTTATCAACCCCTCTGCTTTGCAAAATGAATATTAACAAAACAACTAAAATCATATAAACAATTTTTTTTATTTTCTTTCATAGCCCTGTAGGCCTATATTTTATATAGTATATACAGTTTGTCACTTCTTCGGGGCAATCATTTTCAGCGTTATTTGAAATGAAAAGAAAGTCTTCTAGCACGTCTAAATCCTCAGGTGTCCCTAGCTCAGAGGCGTGTTATTTGCAACATTTCCAGTACCCGGTACAATAAACTCAGCGATGAAAATAATTTAGATGTATTTGAAAAACAACATAAACATATTTGACTCCCCATTAAATGTAAGCTTATGTATAAATAAAAATCTTATGTACTGTAGATCTGGTAATTTTCGCGTTTAGATGTTCGCGAAATCGTGATTTTGACATTTTTCGTGAAGTCTAGAATTTGCGAATTATCAATTTAGATGATAGTAGCGCTAGTATAATATTAATTTTCGCAAGATTCTTAAATTGTCCTCCTCGCGAAAAATAAAACCTCGCTAATATTGCCGGATCTACAGTAAACAAAACAAAAAAATATTACAAATAGAATATTTTTTTTTTAGCAAAAGTTATAACATTACTTAGCTAAATAAAGAAAATAGTGAATAGTGATGCACATCCACCTGTTTTATAAATAAAAAGAAATAACTGTTAACGTAACTAGTACATCGAATAGGCCACTTTTAAAATATAAGTTTTTTTATGTCAGCATATAATTAATTTATACATGTGAATACCAAGTTATATTACATGTATCAAGCAAAAGCCTATATGGCAGACTTCTATACGGCTATATCTCAGACAAGCAGCTTTGAATTGATCAGGGTGAGAATGTCATAATTTGACAAAAGAAGATTAATGATGACCCCCATGACCTGAAAATTTTTCTGATCTTTTCCAAAACATTATGCAATCTAGAAAATAATATTACCATCCAGTATGCAGAAATTCCAGTGGGTCATGGGAAAAAATACTTTTTTTTGAAGTCGAAAAAAACCGTTTTAGGTTGAAAAAAAAACATTTTTAGGTCATACAGTATCATAAAAATCTCAAAACTGGCATCTCTGGTATGTTAAATATTGGGTATTTATATATCATAAATGGCATTGAAGTTATCACGGTAACAAGGTCCAAGTTTGTTGAAATAAGATTAAAGATGGCCACCATGACCCGTAAATTTTTATGAACTTAATGAAAAATTGATGCAGTCTAGGAATTAATCCTAGTATCATATAAGTTGAGTATTGAGTTTATTGCGTAAGAATTTTAGTTATCGGGCTGACAGTTTCTTAATTTAATTAAAAACATTTAAAGATGGCTACAATGCTCAGGATATTTTCCCTAGGGTTCTCCAGTATATATATATATATTGAGCACTGGGTGAACAAGAGGCCTGAAGTCCTATAACATCCCCCGCCATAAATTAGGCTAACAGTTTTTGCGGTCACAAATATTAAAAAGTTCACTTGTGGTGGCCATTTTAAATTTCAGTAAAATCACCTGCACATTTCCAGATGGTGATTGTAAAATGCGAATTATTTATGACTTCAATTTTTCGTTTTTGCGACCACAAAAAATTATGAAGTTCATCCACTTTGAATTTCAGTAAAACCTTGAAAAAACACCTGCACATCTCTATACCGTGGGGAACGTGATTGCAAAATTTGAATAATTTTAACTTTAAAATTTTGGACCTTTGGACCATTTTGAATTTTAGTAGCATCTTTAAAAAATACTGTGCAAACACTCAAACACACTTGGCTGATGCACTGACTCGAAATGTCCACAAATTTGACACAACCGCTTCCAATATATGTTATGCCAATAATAGAAGATCAATGATAAAATCAAGATGGCCGCTATATCAAGAGTTTGGATCGCACATGGAAAAGGACAATGCCAATAGACTCGCAGACCCTGAAAACCTATATACCGGTACCAGGTTTCAAGGGGATTCAGAAAAAAATTAGTCGAAAAAGAAGTAATAATCGCCAGGTGGCGGCCATTTTTATTATTGGTGGAAAGCTGAAAATCTAATCATGTGGTCTCCGTACTCATGGGTAACTTCACGTAAAAAAAATGAGAGATTCAATTATTATTTTTCAAGTTATGGCGTTAACAAGAATTTTTTTGAACCTTTGACCTTGGGTAAAAAAGTGCCAGGAGGGTTTGAATGTTTGTATGAATAATTCAATTATGAATTCAATCTGTTGCACCATGTTGGTGTAGTAGCCAAAAAACCGCGTGCGGCGGCGGAGACGGCGCGTGCAGGGACGACAATACCCCTCGGGGCCCAGCGGGCGAGGGGTGAAAATCACTTGCACATCCCCATGCTGCTTGGAATGTCATGTTAAAATTTCAAAAAAAATTGACCAGTAGTTTTTGCGGCCACAAGAAACGTAATGCCTGACGGAATCCTGGCGCGACTAAAATTCTCCTTCCCCTACGTGCGGGGGATACTAAAGAAGCGCAGTTTTATAGAAATCCGGGTGACAAGGTCTGAATTTGATGAAAAAAAGTTAGTGAAGGCAGCCATGACCCAGATATTTTTCAGATATTTTTCCGAACTTTCTGAAAAAATTATGCAGCCTTGAAATTTATACTAGTATTTAGTAAGTTAAATACAGAGTGAATGAAAAAAAAAAGTTCTGTAGATATCAGGGTGAGTGTCAGGGTATGGATGTTGTGGCCACATTAGAAGGCGGCGAGTTAACATGAAACATGACACTAAAGTGGTTGTTTTTGATGCCAAGTTGTTAGTGATGCAAGATCGGTATCTGGAGCAAAATTGAATCAACACAGGCTATCTGCCACCGAGAGAGGGCTAAAGTATAGGGCTAAAAATTAGGGCACACACTAGTTGCTGATTGATTATTATCATCACTTCGCCGTCCGTTTCCTATGCCATTTTTTAGAATTAATGTTTGTTATAATTATTTGTAAATACAGTTCCGGGTGGCCACATAAATTTTCAGACAGACAATTAAAAACATAAGCAAGTGAGTGCTCTGTTGGCATTCCTCTAAAAGTGTAATTCCTAGCCCTGACCCAGATATTTTTCAGATATGACCCGTATATTTTTATGAACTTAAAAAATAAAACCTCGCTAATATTACCAGATCTACAGTAAACAAAACAAAAAAGTATTACAAAAGGAATATTTCTTTCTTAACAAAAGCAGTGATATTTCGGTACTCCGGGTCAATTGATATATTTTCAAACTGTTCGTAGATATATTTCCAACGTTACTCAAAATCATGAAATGGGTTCTCTGATCTCTTTCCTTGGTGGAATAACAATGTGTGGGATATTTGGTCTGCGTAGATAATCTTCTGACAGCTCAGCAGGCTGGTACATTTGTAGTTCACCCATCATTTTCCTGGGAATATCATATGGTGTATATCTCAGGTGTAATCACAATTTCTAGCAACCTTCTGAGGTAGCAGGACAGACTTCTCACTTATTGCTCTGTTGCATTCTGTAAGCAGAAAAAGATAATTATTTTTAATGAACTGACCATAAATATTTTTTATTATTAGTTTGTCCATCCTGAAATTTTCAAACTGTTCGTAGATATATTTCCAACGTTACTCAACATTATTTTTATTTATATACCCTTTCTATCAGTTTGAAAAATATAGTCACAAAATTTATAATAAATTGCTAGTTTGAGGCTATGGTGCGACCATATCCAGTATTTGCAAGCGTGTGTGTAAACCCTAAAGTTGCGCTATGAATTATTTTTAAATTCAAGATCTGGTAGCATTTACATCAATTTGTAAGGAAGAGCCCAGGTGATCATGGTGATCAAGTTATATATATGCAAATTAGCAATTTTTTCAAACTTACCAGGATAATCCCCCCAAAAATTGACAACAACATTTTTTGAAGATTTTATAAATATTGACGTCTATCATGTCTACAGCGTCTATGCTAGTAAGATGTCATGTTATAAAAAAGAGCCAAATTAGCCACTCAAACCCAACCAGGGTAATCCATCAGAGAGTAAAGAAAAAAATATGAAGATCAGATGAATAATGGGGACTGTACAGTGTTTATGTCGTTGAACTGTTTAAAAATAATAATGATTAGATACATGACAAATATTTCCACCTTCTACAATTTCAAAGTTTATAGCCAATATTAGAAGTGTCATGGTGGCCATATTGGATATGCGAATTAGCCTATTTTCAAATCAGTAGTAACTAGATCTTACATTTGCATGGCAAATATGAAAGTCTCCACCTTCCACAATTAAAAGTTTATTGCCAATGCAGTAACGATGGGGCTATATAACATAAGTGCCATGGCGGCCATCTTGGATATGCAAATTAGCTGATTTTCGAACTCATCCAGGGAAATACATCAGAGGGTGTTCAGAAGAAAAATTGCGAAGATCTGATGAATATTGGGGACTTGAGAGCATTTACATCGATCTTGAATATACAAATTAGCCCATGGCGGCCATGTTGGATATGCAAATCAGCTGATTTTCGAACTCAGTCAGAATAATCTATCAGAGGGTGTTCAGGAAAAAATCGCGAAAATCGGATGAATGTTGGCGACTGGAGAGCGTTAACGTCGATCTTGAATGTGCAAATTAGCCCATGGCGGCCATGTTGAATATGCAAATTAGCTGATTTTCGAACTCAGGCAGGATAATCAATCAGAGGGTGTTCAGGGAAAAAATCGCAAAGATCGTATGAATATTAGCGACTGGAGAGCGTTTACGTCGATCATCGATATCGGATATGCAAATTAGCCCATGGCGGCCATCTTGGATATGCAAATTAGCTGATTTTCGAAATTTAACAGGATAATCCATCAGGGAGTGTTCAGAAAAAAAGTTGCGAAGATCGGGTAAATATTGGCGACCGGAGAGCGTTTACGTCGTCAAATTGTTGAATAATATTAATAATAACAACAATAGACAGCACTAAAACAATAAGTCTCCACCATATAGTGGGTGGAGACTTAATAAATCATATAATGCTCAAGAAAACTTTGGTGAAAATCAGATCTTCGGCATACTGACTGCTCAGTGAATTATTTATATTTATATATATAAAGTGAAACTAGATGTACATATTTATCATGTAAACACCCAAGAAGGCTCCCCCTCACACTTTTCAAATAAAAATTGTAAATTATTTATAATCTTACCAGATAATCAATTTGTACATGTAATTATCAAGTAATATATTTTGAGGCAGATGCTAGCAGGTATAGGGCATGACAAGGTGCTAAATTTTGAGTTGAAAAGAATAAAGATGGCCGCCATGACCCAGATATTTCCCCAAACTTTGTGAAAAATTGACTTACTCTAGGAATTATTACTACTATGCAGTATGTTGAATATTGAGTATATCGGATAAGCAGCTTTGAAGTTATCAGGGTGACAAGGTCCTAATTTGACGACAAAGGAGCAAAGATGGCCGACATGACCCGGCGATTTTTTTAAAACTCCCTGAAAAATTGATGCAGCTTAAGACATAATTTTAGTTATCAGTATCTGGAACACCGTATGAATCCGAGAAGCGGTTTTGTAGATCTATCTGGGTAAGAAATTACGGGTGCGGCCACACGTGGCGGCAGTGCCAGCGGCGACGGAAAAAAACGTACAAAAATAAAAAGCGCCCTCCCACCCCCCCTGGCAGGGTTTACATTGATATATATAAGAAAATTTAATTTTAAACCATCTTTGAAATGAAAATTAGCCCATTTTCAAATGTATTCAACCAGTGTTTCGAAAAAAGATATGTTGGTGACTGTAGAAGGTGACAAATAAGAGAATGTTTATAAAAAATTGTGAAGAAAGGATGAATAATCATATTGTTATTTAATCCTTTACACTGGATGTTATATTTGCTTGGCAAATATGAGAGTCTCCACCTTCCACTGCAGCCATCTTTGCTATCTTGCTAATTAGCCAATTTATTATTTCCAAAGATTACTAATAATAGTAATAATAACAATACACAAATTTAAAAAGAATACACTGAAAATGAAGGACTCACTAACAATACATTAGCGAAATTAAAACATATCAATTGAAAAGGGTGCTTGTTTAGAATGAATCTGCACGGCAACAAGAGCAGTGATATTTCGGTACTCCAGGTTAATTCCCAGTCCTTTTTAGTTTTATTTCTAATTCTTCCATCTTCTTGTTCTTTCTCTTCCAATTCCTCCTATGTATCCTCTTCCATTTTTCCTCTTCTTCATTCCTTCTCTTTCATCTTACTTCTACTCCTCCTCCTCCATTCTGCTTTTCCTCCACATTCCTTCCTCCTCCAGCTTCTCTTCATCATGGATCCTTCTATATTTTACTTTCTTCTCTCTTCTTCTCGTTTTCCATCTTCTCCTTCTCTCCTTTTTCTTTCCATTTATCTCTCTATCCCATTCCTTCATTCTCCTATTCCTCTACCTACCCTTTCTCCTCCCTCATTCATCCTGCTTCTATTTACTTTCTTTCATTAGCATCACAGTATACTCCTCTTCTTTTTTCTCATCCTTCATCTAGTCTTCCTCTTTTCTTTCTCCTTTATTCTCTTCTTTCAATTTTTTCTGTTCCTCAGTCTCCACTTCTTCTTCCACCTCATTCATTCCCCTTCTTTTTTTTCTTTTTTTTGTCCCGCCTTCTCCTCCTTATCCTATTCTTCATATTTCTATTTTTCTTCCCCTCTTATTCTTTCATGTTCCTCCTCTTCATCCTCCTTTAATTCTCCTTTCCTCCTCTTTCTATAATTATCCTATCCTTATTTTTTTATATTTTTTTGTACTTATTCTTCTTCTACTTTGTTTTCTCCTTCTCTCTCTCTGTCCTTCATTCCCTCTCTCTCATCTCCATCCTGCTGCTGATTTTCTTCATATCACCCTAGGCCTTTCGCCCTACTTCTTTATCTACATCTATCCACCAAAATAGCCTAATTTGTTAAATGTTGTTGATACATATATCTGGATGACTGTGCCAGATAGCTAGACTATTTTTACTGTTCCTACATGCATACATACATGTATTTATATACATACATTACTGTATTTAATACTAATTTTTGTTTCAAAACAAAATGTGTGGTTTCAGGAATGCATGTATGAGAATGCTCTGAGAAATTTAAACTCAATCAAATGCAAAATGACCAACTTGCGGTCATTATTAACCGTTAGTGGTAGTATGCATAAAATCTGGAAAACCTTGCTAGATACATGTAGGTAGACCATTACTAAAACAAAATGTGCGGCTTCAGAAGTGATATATGCCCTGAGAAAAAATGTCAACTCGAACAAAATCAGGGACTTGTGGCCATTATTGACTGTGATATATATTATTATGTTTCCATTTCAGCTAAAATAGGCCTGCTATCTTAAACAATACAATTTAAAATTCATTTGATTTTGAGTAAGTGAGAAGAATGTTTAATCTGTTAATTGCAGAAAACTTAACGCATGGATGGATCACGATGTCCTTGGTGATGGTATAATAGTGCTCACCCCTAAGGATCAGAAAAGGTGGTTATATTCTTTAAAAACATTTATAGTGTGGTTTGTGCAGCACTGGTTATTAATTTTTAGAAAAAACCCCAACTAATGTCTAAAATAGGAGAAACAAATGTACACATGTGTACAGGAGGCACTGTCAGGGTATTTTACATTTGATATTTTTTGGCATCTCCAGGACTGATATTTATAATTAACAAAAGTATGAAAGTAGAGCTGGCTAAATTATAAGACATAATTGTACTTCAGTGGTGGCATGGCAATCCTAGAAGAAGATGCAGCAATGCAGCGATCAGTTGAAAGTATTATTTAATTACCATAATTATAAAAAATAATTACATTATTTTAGCAATGTAGCCATGTGCACAATCAAAATCATTACATTGACAGGGTTCCCACTCAAAACTGAAAACAAAATTCCATGATTTTTCCATGATTTTTCAATGATACCAGGTTATTTTTCCAGGAAATAAAATAGTGCTCAATTCCGTTTTGGCTGCATGTGTAATTTACCTAAATTGTTATCATTTGCCTAAATTGTTTTTGTACGTCAAAAGATTTGGGCACATATATATGCAACCACCAGTAGTCAAATATCAGGCTATTAGAAAGGAACACTTGTGCAAAGAATAAATTCTGCAAAATTTATCCTGATATTGAAAACAAGAGGCCCAGGGGCCTTGACGTTTGTCAACAGCATTGCAAAAAATCAGCTATAAATGTATCAGGGAATGTATATCTATACTCTAAGATGCATTATCATGAAAAGATGTATATCCTTTATATCGATCATTGGCATTTATATTATTATGTTCGGTTCCCATAATACACATGCTGATTTTACACATGTTCTGAAGCACTGCACCTAATGAAATATGCTTGACAAAGAATCATTTCACAGGACTAAAATGTTAATTTTACAAAAGTGCAATTATTACTTCTTCTGGGACTTTTATAATGCCCCAGTTAGCCAGAAATTTTCACGAAATCTTTAATTTTCAATTTTAATTCTTCTGTCTAAAATAGGCCTAACAAAGTTGTAAATTATCAGCTTTTAATTTTTCTTACTCGGCCATGAAGTATACAGTAGCCCTAATCCATCATCCACATGTGGACGTAATGCACTTTCACTGCACCCTCTTACGTAATGCCAATTATAGAAATCACAATACACACAGTAGACCTAAGGATAAAGACCCATGAAGGCTTTCTCACTCACACGATCTTTGCTGAAATGTTGCTGTAATGTTGTCAGGCCAACGTTGAGTCAGGTGTTAGTTGGCTGTATCAAATGCTATGAAATGAAATAAATGGGGTTCTACACCACATTTGTACACATATAGGCTAAACTGGGTAAGGAGAACCTCAGGATGGTGAGATGAATGAGGTGCTACTGCCCTCCAGACCAGGGTTGGGGCCAAGTACATCGGTACTTGCACTTACCTGTACTTAAGTACATTTTTTCGTTTACTTGCTTGTACTCTGTACTTGAGCTTCAAAAAAAAAGTACATTGCAAGTACATCCGTTTTGTTAAAAAAATATATTATAATTTACTTTTTCAGTTATTCAGTGCAATAATTTTGATAATATATTTTTTTTAATAATTCAATTGTTGAAAGCAAAACAAATTTAGTTTATCTACATGTATCAATGTAAAGCGTTATCAAATGTTCTTGTTATCGGTGAGCTGTATATTGTCCCTTTGATCTTTCATTCATACTTATGGTGAGCCGACCAGATAGATGTACTGATAAAATTGTTAAAACAACACACAGGCGTAACAGCAATGGTTTTCGTCCATCGTTGTCTAACACAGCCATGCACATGCCTGACCCGGCAAAAACGAGATATTAACCCAGTGTTGGTTTATTGTTGGGTCAGCGTTGCAGATGATGGCTCAATATTGAATCGCCAATGGATTAACGTCTCGTGTCTGCTGTAGAAGGGGAGGGGTCGCTTTTATTGTTTGCGCGATTACCTCCTATAAAACCCGATAATTGCGAGAGTCATCATGTTCACTTTTCGAAAAGTATTGTTCAATCAATATTGTAACATGAAAGCATTGCAATTATATTTTAATTGGTCTGGGAAATATAGTGTCGCCTGTTGTGCTTAAATGATTACAAGCACGCCGCATAATAAAAATAAAATTTTAATAGCAGATATCTTAAAGTTAGAAGGGTTAGAAGTGTCAAATTGACCAGGCGCCTATGAGAGCAATTAACAGCTGCGCTAATCACGCCTTCATTAACACTTTCAGTGCGGCGAGCTATTTTCATGATTATATTCAAGTGTCAAACCACAATAAATACCCCTCAAGATCAAATAAATGGGCAATAATTCTGAAAATATAAACTCTGAATTTTTCTTATCATTTGAATTTACGACACCAAACCATTTCAGCACTAAACACATTATTGACATTTTGATAATTTCATATCCTCTAGTTTTTTTTTTAATGTTAAATAATATAATATTCTGTTGAATATTTGATGTGTTTAATTGAGAGGAAAATGTGGTTGCCCATGGTGTTTTTGTTGGCAAATCAAGAATTCTAAGAAATTAAGTTAAATCATATTCCTCGTTTATAATAACTAGATAGATATATAGATATTTATTTGACGACGGGAAGTCTATGCGTTATTAAAAATGAACAGTATGAAATATATATGTACATGCCTATCATGCCTATGTACGTAACAACAGGATTGGTTCCATAAATCAATGGTTCCATGAAAATTAATATGCATGATATGTAAGCTTAAAGGGACTGGCCCAGGCTAAAATCATCAAAAAATCGGTGATTTTATTTTGGCTTCTTAATATGACCATATGATGTAAACATGTCCATAGACTAGAACTGCAAAAGTTTATAATTTTTGTGCTGCGCATTCACCAGTTAGGCTAGATATAGAGACGAAATTCCTGATTTGTAATTATTGACAACCATGTCAAAAATTAGAAATACGGCAATTTCGTCTCTATATCTAGTCTAACTGATGAATGCGCAGCAGAAAAATTTAAAAACTTTTGCAGTTCTAGTCTATGGACATGTTTACATCATATGGTCATATTAAGAAGCCAAAATAAAATCACCGATTTTTTGATGATTTTAGCCTGGGCCAGTCCCTTTAAAACCAAATAATATTATATACTAAAACAAGTACAGGGTAGTTAAATATGCACCATAACAAATTAGAATACAATTAAACAGCACGACAGTTAATAACTATGCCATTGAAAGGAAATGAAAAAAATTTGTAACACATAGGTCATTATTTTTAATATCAACAGACATAACCTAGTTATTAAAATCACCGGAGCGATTTTTACACCTCCCTGTACTGCACTCAGCGAACACGAAACGTTGTCTTAGTTGTGGATCAACATCGTCGATGATTACATAGCAATAAGCCAACATTGGGCCATTGCGCCGTGCCCGCTATAGTCAACCCACAATAGTACCATAGTAGTGATCCTCTTCAATACTGGGAAGTAAATATAAATGTTTTCCCCAATTTAAGCACACTGGCGTTGGAGTAGGCCTTCCTGACTGTCTCAGCATCATCTGTTGCAGTCAAGAGACTTTTTAGTATCGCAGGCAAGGTATATCAACCAGAGAGATGCCAAATGAGCGATTCAACGTTTTAAAAACGTATATTCATCGGATGTAATTCACAGAAATGAATAACTGTATAATAGCATTCAATACTCAAATATGCTATGGATAAACAATTTATTGAGCTCACATTGACTGCTAATATGATTAAATACACAACTATTTATTGAGCTCAAATTGACTATTAATATCATTCAATACACCAATATGCAATGAATTATAAACAATTTATTGATCTCACATTGACTGTTAATATCATTCAATACATGAATATGCAATGAATCAACAATTTATTGAGCTCACATTGACTATTATTATAATTCAATACTACAATATGCAATTAATAAACAAGTTATTCAACTCAATATGACTTTGTTTCTTAATGTATGCATTTACTGGTATATTTTTATGCGTTATATTATACATTTGTACTTGGTACTAGGTAATTGTACCCAAGTACATTTGAAATGTACTTGGGTAGTACCCAAGTACATTTCGCAAAACCCTGTACTTGTACTTGTACTTGAACAATGTTAATGTACTTGTACCCAAGTACTGTGTCGATGTACTTGCCCCAACCCTGCTCCAGACACAGGATTCGAAATTGAGCCCTGTTGGTCTACGGCCGAGCACACTAACTCTTGGTCACGGAGGCTGCCCACAAAATTAAATATTTACAATTGAACAGGGAGGAAACATTTTGTTTCTTTGAAACTTGAATGCCAGAGCAGGAGACGAATCCGCGATCTCTGACTTTCCTAGCAGGCACCAGGACACCCCCCCCCCCGCCCTTCGGTATTGTTATTACATATATACAAACACATTACCCGTGTAAGTAAGTAAGTAAGTAATTGTTTATTAAAGTGACCAGTACATACATATATTTCACATAGTATAATAATACACGAAAATAAATACCCAGCCCTCTAGGGCTTATTAGTCACTGTGTTATAACATTTATAACAACTTATTTATAACAACTATGACAATACACACACACATATATATACATATATATACACACACATATACATACATATATATATATATCTATATATATATATATATATATATACATATATATATATATACATACATATACATATATATATATATATATGAAACATGGATGAACAACCCTACTAGCAGATGAAAAATAAGTAATTAAAAATAGTAATATTAAAAAAGCAAAAGAAATATGTATTTTAATTAAACATAACGTTCTGTCTAATTTGCCAAGCTCCATATATAAAATTTATTGTCAGTTTTACAAATCTGTCGTCCATCAAAATTATAAATTTCTCAGTATCCGTATATTGAGGGAAAAGGCAATCTAAAGATAGAACATTCTGATATAGTTCAGTTCTCAATTCCTGATACCTAGGGCAAAAACATAGGAAGTGAATTTCATCTTCTACTAGATTCAAATTACATATTTCACACAACCGTTCATCTGCAGGTACATTGCGATACCTGCCCGTCTCTATTGCTAAAGAAAGAATACCGCTTCTAAATTGACAAAAAATAGATCGTTTACACTTTGGGATTAATAAACTAACATACAATTCTGTTTTGAGATTTATTTTAAATAGAGCATATGTTCGTAACTTGGGTTTAGATGCCACGCTTAGTTTCCATTGATGGGTATCCTTTTTGGATTTAATATTGGTTCACTGTCAGGGCTGCCCAACATGGTCATGTCATTGCTATCCCTTACCTGTTATAATTGACAGGTATGTTTTTACTCTGGTTCTGCCATAATAGTGTTCCCTGTTCCACTTTGATTTTAATTTATTGCAAAAATGAAAAATATATATTTTAAAGTTTTATAATCCACATGCACGGCTGGTCTTCATCATTGACGGTTGGCCAGTAATTGGTAGAAAACAATCAACGAATGGGAAAGTGTGAATTCAACTATGATGCTGTGTCATTAAAAAACCACTATTGGCCCAGCTGCTTTATAGACACTTTATAGCCCTACATATTATTACTTCGAGGCATGTTTTTAATATACATATATCCACTTCTAAAGTATGCATACTTTTAGGTGCATCCCAGCAAATACGATACGGCGAACAGTGGATCAACACTCAAAGGTTTCAAATTTCAGAAGTTTAGCCAGATCAAATATAGAGTTAACTCTATGGCAAGACACGTGATTGTACTCCAGCGGTTTTGCCTCATTGTAGTAGTCAACGCGATGCGTACAAAGCATAATCTCATAATATATTACACTAGCTATATACGCTATACTTTCCACAGAAGCTACATCGACTTAATGTTAGTTTAATGTTGGGCCAGCAGTGCAGACGGTGGACTAGCATTAAACCAGGGATAACTGGATATTTAGTTTATTGTTGTGCCGCCCTCTACATCGTTTACCCAGCATTAAAGGAACATCATTTATTAATAATATTACTATTTGTAAATTCAATTCAAAATAAAGTTATGGCTTTGGTACCACACATTTTAGTAACTTCTAATTAGATCCCTATTAGCGTGATATTTAGACCTTTATTACAATGTGATGTTGAATATCAGCTTCCATCGATAGGGTCCATAATACAAGAACGTAAATTAGGCCTACTATTTGTGTTTTTAGCATAGACTTTAGGTTAAAATCTACGTTCAGTTTAACTTGAATATAGCCCAAACAAAAGGGACACAGACGGTTAGTATACGGTAATATAAATAGTTAAAATTATATGTATGAGATTGGTACTATTACATATTCAGTGCCCGATTCATAAATTGGAAAAAGGGGGCCAAGGGGCCCATGATATTTTTCGGAGGGGGGGGGGGATTGGCCCTAGACGATGGGGCATGTGACCCATTATTATTTCAAAAGGAGGGCATTTTCCCAACAACAAATAAAACACTTAAGGGTCATTCATATCACCTCATATTCCATATTAAACGTTCATCAGGTGTTCATGTTGATAGAAATATCAAAGATTTATATTGGCGGTTATGCTATTATTAAAACCGGAAGAAGAAAAAATGGTTTAACATTCAGCGTTTGCAAGTAGGCCCAATCGACTTCACGTCACCACGCACTCACTCACATGAGTTAATATCACTTGTGTCAATCAATTGCGTCAACAATATCGAGTGTTATTGGAGTCGATCACATAGCTTGAGTGCTACTCATTGTCTTCCTCGGGTGCTGTCGGATCTCTTTTTGGGGCAGTGTCATCAACTTCCTCTGTTGTTGCCGCTAGGCCTACACCTATTCACCTTAAACCGCTAAGCGCGACTGTAGTGGATTTAATCCGTTTTATTAGCCATTTAAACATCAAAATTTGTAAATTGCTTAGTCTTAAATTACAAATTAATCAAATACGAGTTGTTTTCTCTACTTAAAGTTGTGGGTCAAGGTAGTGAGACACAACTCCAAGTGTGTGAAAATTTAAATTATTTAATTCAGCGGTTTAAGGGTTAATATATTATTATTATTAGTCACAATGAACAAATTTTCTACAATATTTGCTGTACAAGATAAATTTGTAGGCCTATTATTATTCGTTATGTATTGGTCCATTTTTTTAGAATTTTTTTTGCTTTTGATTTTAATGGCACATATAGTCTAAACTGTCTATATAGACATCTACACCACGTTCTACGTAGAGATTTCCCTTTGAAAATACATTGATAAATGCGGATACAACAGGTGTGGCGAAGTTGTGGCGAGGCTACTTAGCCCCATGTGGCGAGGTTACAAGCTGTGGCGAGGTTACTTAGCTTTCTGTGGCGAGGTTACCAAATCTGTGGCGAGATTACCTGTGGCGAGGTTACCTTGTGGCGAGGTTACAGTCAGCTTGTTACAGGTGACAGTTCAATATTTCGTTGGAATCAGCAACATTTCAACTACATTTTGGTTTCAGTAGCTCGTTTTCTGCCATATTTCATTTAAATTGTATTGGTAAACATATAAGCCTATGTTTTGGATCATGGGATGCCGAACCTTGACTCTGTTCTAACAACGCTGAATAGGCTACTAATACTGAAGCTAATACAGCGATACACAGCTCACAATTTGACAGTGTGCGCCGTAATGGGCATTTATTGGCGGAACTACCATGTCAAAAATAAGAAATACGGGAATTTCGTCTCTATATCTAGCCTAACTGGTAAATGCACAGCACACAAATTAAAAAACTTTTGCAGTTCTATTCTATGGACATGTTTACATTATATGGTCATATTAATAAGCCAAAATAGAATCACTGATTTTTTTATGATTTTAGCCTGAGCCAGTCCCTTTAATTCAGCAGGCAGGGCCTTATCTTCAAAAATCCCATGGCCCACTAAAATTAACTTGTTGCGTCAAAAACAAAGATATTGCTCAAAGTGTGGCGCAGCGATAGAATGATGTTGGGCCAGTTTTATTTTTTGTGGGAATCCCACAATTAGGCCTACTCTTTATAAGTCAGGCACTGGGTATTCTTTACATCAGGCGCCAGAAACACCAGATAACACGAAACATTGGCCCAATTAATCAAATACGAGTTGTTTTCTCTCACTTAAAGTTGTGGGTCAAGGTAGTGAGACACAACTCCAAGTGTGTGAAAATTTAAATTATTTAATTCAGCGGTTTAAGGGTTAATATATTATTATTATTAGTCACAATGAACAAATTTTCTACAATATTTGCTGTACAAGATAAATTTGTAGGCCTATTATTATTCGTTATGTATTGGTCCATTTTTTTAGCATTTTTTTTGCTTTTGATATATAGTCTAAACTGTCTATATAGACATCTACACCACGTTCTAGGTAGAGATTTCCCTTTGAAAATACATTGATAAATGCGGATACAACAGGTGTGGCGAAGTTGTGGCGAGGCTACTTAGCCCCATGTGGCGAGGTTACAAGCTGTGGCGAGGTTACTCAGCTTTCTGTGGCGAGGTTACCAAATCTGTGGCGAGATTACCTGTGGCGAGGTTACCTTGTGGCGAGGTTACAGTCAGCTTGTTACAGGTGACAGTTCAATATTTCGTTGGAATCAGCAACATTTCAACTACATTTTGGTTTCAGTAGCTCGTTTTCTGCCATATTTCATTTAAATTGTATTGGTGAACATATAGGCCTATGTTTTGGATCATGGGATGCCGAACCTTGACTCTGTTCTAACAACGCTGAATAGGCTACTAATACTGAAGCTAATACAGCGATACACAGCTCACAATTTGACAGTGTGCGTTGTAATGGGCATTTATTGGCGGAACTACCATGTCAAAAATAAGAAATACGGGAATTTCGTCTCTATATCTAGCCTAACTGGTAAGTGCACAGCACAAAAATTAAAAAACTTTTGCAGTTCTATTCTATGGACAAGTTTACATTATATGGTCATATTAATAAGCCAAAATAGAATTACTGATTTTTTTATGATTTTAGCCTGAGCCAGTCCCTTTAATTCAGCAGGCAGGGCCTTATCTTCAAAAATCCTATGGCCCACTAAAATTAACTTGTTGCGTCAAAAACAAAGATATTGCTCAAAAAGTGGCGCAGCGATAGAATGATGTTGGGCCAGTTTTATTTTTTGTGGGAATCCCACAATTAGGCCTACTCTTTATAAGCAGGCGCGTAACCAGCCGTACGCCAGTACGCACGTGCGTACACATTGTAAGGGAGAGTATGCAGTCGTCCAAATAACGACTTCTACCCTTTATGTGGTGTTGCGTAAAACGCCGGAAAAGTAGGATACAAATGCAATAAACATGTGTTTCTCTAATTTTATTGACAGTCACAAATTCATGGCATAGGGGCGCGCGAAAAAGAGGTCATTTTTTAGCTTTTTATTCTGCTTTCCCTCATAAATGATGACATTTATCACTTTTTAACTGAAAATTAACATGATTCTAGTGCACCTATATGACTTCAGACTATAGTGCCGTTAAACTTGCCATGCACAAGCACACACCGTGAAGATGTGGGCCGTGGATTACTACATTCGTTTTACCCAGGAGAATAACTTTTTTCAACCAGGCAGTCACTGAGATCGATATCCACCTCAAGGTGGAAAAATACCAATAAAATTTTACTGTTTTTTTACAAATGAAATGAGCGCCCGATGTATAACAAAATAACCTTTTATTCACCTGATTAATAGAGGCAAGTCTTAGATATGAGCGTCCAAAGAAACGTCCCACTTTTTTGAATATTATAACTTGATATAATTAAATTTTTAATTGTGTTGCTGTATTCAATTTTGCAATTTTACAAAAATATTATAAAAAACGCAAAATTTATAAATCAATATCTTTACAGCAAATACCACCAGATGCCACCATTTGCGATCTTTTTTTTATTTTTTCCTCGGGGGAGGGCCCCCTGACCCCCGCCGTGTCCGCTGAGCTGCGCACATCGGGTATGGGGGTTCTCCCAATGGCAGTCATGAATTATGGAGAATCCACTCCCTCCCCGTTTCAGAAAAGCTCTGTAAATCCGTACCCCTAGCGTTGTGCGTACACATGTTCATAACCCTGGCTACGCCCCTGATAAGTCAGGCACTGGGTATTCTTTACATCAGGCGCCAGAAACACCAGATAACACGATACATTGGCCCAATGCTGATGTAATGCTGGGCCACTGTCTGCGACGCTTGGCCAATATTATTCCAATCAAAACCCTTTACAGTCTAATCACTATATTAAATCATGAACATATATTTTATCTGAACACTTCTTGAAGACGAAAGTATGCCTAGTTCACCATACTTTGTCCCCTTTTCATGTCAGATGGTCGTAATGAAAGGGTTAACTTACCACATGATCGGGCATTGCAATAAATTACATTATTCGGTCATTTTTCACACCAGAAGTGTATAAATTATATCAATGTGCAGTGCCTTTTACCGCCGAGTCTAAAAATCTAATTTTAATAATACAAAATTTGCAATTTTTGGAGATAAATATCTTAGCCAAGACCTAATTGTTATATTGCGTAACAGAACACGGTTGTGTCAAGTAAGGCAAAGAGGGTGGAGAAAGGTGGCTAGCCCTCCCGCGACAGACTGCTGGCATTCATGGACACCTACCCAGCTATCACGAGGCATTGACCCAATGTTGTTTTAATGTTGTGCCGACGGCGAAGACGGCGGGCCAGCATTAGAACAACATTGGGTCAATGCCTCGTGTCTGCTGGGTTGCGGTCACAGCTGATCAGCAAACTCGAGTCATTGACACAATGTTAGCCTGATAGTGGCCCACCGTTTACAACACTGGGCCGACATTTGCCCAGCATTGGCATACCAGTATATAGGCCTTAACAAGATAAACGTTCACCCAATGCTAGCTTACTGCTGGCCCATCGTCTACGACCATGGCTCAGCTGTAAAACAGCATTGGCTAAAGGTCTCATTTTTGCAGGGAACACCGGCAACTCAATACCCTGACAAAATGTTAGTTCAATGTTGGCAGAGTGTCATAGATGATGGCACAACATTTATCCAACATTGTATCAGTGCAAGCCAAAAGGAGGCAGTGACATCAGCGGAAAGGAAGTATATACTTGATTTACAAGTGAACAAATACGGCCTTTTGGCAGCGCTATGGCAGGAAGAGACGGGACGCCAGTTAAAAAGCAGTAAATGCCTAGTATACCAGGGAGCAGATATTGCCTTCTGACATTGCACAGACAGAGCAGATAGTAACGGAAGTTAACGACAGACGTTTGTGTGGAAAACCAGCTTAAAAGTTTGTCGAGTCGAAAAACTAAAAATGGGGATAACTGAAGCAAAATTCCATGAAAATGTCCTTTTTTTAAAATTCGATGATTTTTCCATGCATGGAATTTTGTTCCAGGTTTTCCAGGTGAGTGGGAACCCTGCATTGATATTGTGGGAAACAAATTAGCAATATAGCATTCATCAGTTCATTTTAAAGATTTTTGTTAAAATTTATTTAGTTAAAAATATAATAATCAGACTTCAGCTATGTTTTGTCTGAAAAGTTGTCAGCTGCCAGTACAAATAACAAGAAATAACTGCACTACATTCAGGCCTACTCACCGGATAGCCTACATCCAATTTATAAGTTCAATTTCTCTTCCTGTTTCAGAAGCCTGATAGGTGGTTTCAGGAACTATGAAATACATTTTCAGGCTATATTTCCCACATTGTTCAGATGTCTTTAGTACACTGGAAAAATGAAAATGTCATAATTTGTAACAACAATACAAAAAATAAAAAAATATAGAGCTTGATAAAAAAGTAAATGACAAAGAAAGAAGCTGATTATTATTTCATAACTGGAATATACAATTCCACAAACAATAAACAAACAATGTCAGTTATTTAACACTTGCCCTGCTAAATTATTTAATTAAATTGTCATCTTAAAATAATAAAGAATATTTTCATAGATATATATTCATGAAAATTGAACATCTCCAAATACATGAAATATGAGTATAATGCGAATAAGCGAGCATCAATATGATCAATATTCAACTACCTATTTATCAGAATTACATTTGAGTTAGTCAACCCTTAAAGCGCTTAAATACTGTTGTTTAAGCCATGGGGACCAAAGGGTTTTTTCAATTTAAAATCATCATAAATGTTTTAGTTAGCTCTTCCAGCTTCATTTGATATATGTTATGAGTCTACAGCCATTATAAATATTTTTACCTTTACATTACAGATCAAATGATTTTTTTACTCAATATTACAGTGCTGGGATCAAATTTAGACTTCAGAATCTGATGTCTCATCTGATGTTTCCCGCGCTTTAAGGGTTAAACCGGGTGGAAACTTTATGTCTGTGGACTCACTAGGATTCACTTTAAATATCAATCAGAATTACATTATATTATTTATTGTCATTCAAATTTCTTATATTGGCCTGTATGTATAGTTCACTTTCAGATACTGCAGTGATTGTGGATGTAGCTTATTATGAACCTTTGCTCATGAATACACTATGTAGGCAGACAGACTGAATTTTATTCTAATTGTGTTAAATTGTCAGGGTTGTCAGGCTTAGGCCACTAGTTTTTATTTCTCTGTTTTAGATCAGAAAAAATCCAAAATCTAAAGAGGGAGGGCGGTAAAAAAAAATTTGAGAAAAAAAAAAACATTCCAACTATTTTCAGAAAAGTTAATGAGGGCGACCAAATAAAAAAAACATTGGACAAATTCTGGAAAAGGTAATGAGAGCGACAAAATAAATAAAAATTGACCTATTTTAATTAAAGTTATTGAGGGCGATGAAAAAACAAGCAAAAAAAACATAGCTGGAAATAATTTTTTTATTTCCTTAAATGAACTTGTTTTTTTTCGGAATGTTTTTGTTATCTACCAAAATTAAATTTTTTTTTTCAAAAATCGGCAACAATCCAATGCGCGTCTGGGCAGAAAAAAACACTATGTTTTTTTTGGTAATGCGCGGCATAAATCTAATGCGCGCGCTCATCTAAAACAGAGAAAAGACATAGTGCCCTTATACTCAAAAAGAATAAATTAATGGGATTTTCATGATTTTAGGCCACATTTGTGCACATATACTATTTAAGCATGATAATTTAAAACCCTATTTTTTCAAGGATGAACACCCACACCCCTTTCGGAACCCCCACCCAAACGTTTCTGGAGGAAACTTGGTGTGGTAGGGCTTATATTTATGTAAATATCTTGCAAAATGGTTCAACTTCTGGGTTTCCAACAGGGAGTGGGAGGGGGGGGGGAGGATCATGAGTTCCCCCCTCCCCCCTCACTCAGCACGAAGGGGGTTGGCGAGGAAAAATACATGTACATCCAATTATATTATGCTGTCATTTCAGTTAAAATAGGCCACTGTTTTCAGCACAAACAATTTAAACTATTTTTTCCTACTTTTGGACCCCAAGTGCCAAATGGAACATTTATGTCAGAGGATCAAAGCCTGAACATTTGAAATAACAGTGGGATCTATAGCCATGGGCCTATACTGCTAGATTGTATGTACATAGTCTATGTACAGTCAATTTTCTCAGCTGCTATTCAAAACTTTGGGTTGAAATTTTCTTGGAACATATTTTATTCTTCCCTCAACATCGGTAAAAATTTTGTATTAGCCCTAGTAAATTGAAAATATGACATGGATCCTCTGTGAACCCATTAATTACACTATCTATACCCGCCGTCAGATTAACTTGTATTGCATGTTTTTCGACGATTTCTCAGTCAATTCTCAACCAATTTTGATGAAATTTAGCAAGGCCTATTTTCGAGTCACGCGGCGACTACCTTGAAATTTTCATCGGAAAATATAGCTAAAAAATTAGACCATCTGGCATGTAATGCAAAAAACGAACTTTATTTGAACCAGTTTAATGGGTTTATAGAGGGACGTCGTAATTACAAATTTACTACATGTCAAATGGTGAACCGGGGTCTAACTTTTAAACTAGGCCTATGTAATTTTTTTTTATGAAAATTACACGGTAGTCGCCGCGTGACTCGAAAACAGTCCTTGCAAAATTTCATTAAAATTGGTTGAGAATTGACTTAAAAATCGGCGAAAAACATGCGATACAAGTTAATCTAACGGCAGGTATAACTAATTCTGGAATTTTATTACATGTCAAATGGTCTAACTTTTGAAATATTGAATATAATTTCGCAAATTTTTTACCGATGTTACTGTTAGGACATACTCACATAGCCATAGGCCTAACTTGGAATGTCCTATGCAAGAAAATCGGTTCAGAAATGACAGAGAAATCGATAACCTTAACCTTGGGATGAGACATTTTCAATTTTGTAAATTTTGAAAATTTAACTTATATGAAGCTATATAGCCTACTGATCTCAACTAAAAATACAAAAAAGTCAAAAAAATATGTAAAAGCACTGAAAAAGAGTGAAATAGTTAAATTTTCAGGTCGTATATTGCCATGTAAACAAAAAAAAGTCAGCAATATATAGCACTTTCCATCACATATTCCCACGTCTTGAACGAGGAGATCAAAGCAATCGCCGCTAATTGGTGTCTGATTGGTGTCTTATAGCCAGGACATGAGGTGATACACCTGCAACACTGATTGTCTGCCCAACGCTGGGCCGACGGCATCACCATGTGGCCCAATGCTGTAGGAACATTTAACCGTCCTTTAGCAAGTGTTTAGGTGTACAAAAAGTTTGTTTGGGTTTTAAGCGGTTTCATAGAAATGTTGATAAAAAATATTTTTAAAAATCTAAAAATCCTGAAAAAAATAAAATCACGATCTGGGGGATACACTAATTCACTACAAAACTTAAAACAAAAATTGATGTCATCCCAAGGGGCTGCTTTAATATAATTAATTGTGTCATACTCATACTAGAGTCACTTTAAATTTGTCACTTTTGCGTTGCATGCTTTTCGCTAATTACTCACGCAATTTTCATCCGATTGTCATGAAATTTGGCAAGCATTATTTTCTAGTCTCACGGCAACTTCCCTAGAAATTTAAAGAAAAAATATCATGTAGTTTAAAAGTTAGACCATTTGACATGTAGTAATTTCGAATTATGACGCTCCTCTATAAACCCATTAATTTCAGGGTTGGCAATATTGCCCGGCCCGTATTTTCCCACCCCAGGACAACCCGGGCTGGGCAATAATGCTTTTTTAGCCAAAGTGGGCAATAATGGGCAATAACAAAAAATACTAGAATATCACAAAGTGAAAAGTAAAAATAATATTGTCAAAACACTTTACTCGCAAGGTGATCAGAATAGATGTGAATAATGTTCATACCTTAAATTAATATTATTCGAATTAAATATTTAAATATCATATTACCTTCTTATAAGGAAAATCTAGTCGCATGTACTTAATTTATTTTTCATAGATAATATCACCACTAAATTTCTTGAGTACTGAATACGTGCCCCGCACGACTGCTCATACCATGAAACCATTTGGGTTCTAAATGTGGAATTCGTCAGTTTTAGTGCTATATTTAAATAATTGGTATCGATCTACAGTGCCTAACAGCGAAATGTATAAATCAATCGTAAAAAAGGTAATAAGGATATTATTTTACTTGTTATAAGGGAGGGCTAGTCGAGTGTACTAAATGTGTTTCTCATAGATAATCTCAACATTAAATTTATAATTGTGTAGTCTCTTGGACACTGAATACAATGCGGCCATGCACGACTGCTCGTACCATGAAATCATTTGGGTTCTAAATGTGCAATTCGCTAGTTTAAAGGGACTGGCCCAGGCTAAAATCATAAAAAAATCGGTGATTTTATTTTGGCTTCTTAATATGACCATATGATGTAAACATGTCCATAGACTAGAACTGCAAAAGTTTATAATTTTTGTGCTGCGCATTCACCAGTTAGGCTAGATATAGGCCCCTAGAGACGAAATTCCTGATTTGTAATTATTGACAACCATGTCAAAAATTAGAAATACGGCAATTTCGTCTCTATATCTAGTCTAACTGATGAATGCGCAGCAGAAAAATTTAAAAACTTTTGCAGTTCTAGTCTATGGACATGTTTACATCATATGGTCATATTAAGAAGCCAAAATAAAATCACCGATTTTTTGATGATTTTAGCCTGGGCCAGTCCCTTTAATGCTGAATTTAAACATTTGGTATCGATTTACAGTGCCTTTATTGAAACTTACAAATCAATTTTAAAAAAACCCCATACGGATATTATTTAGACAAGAAAAAACAGTCAGTGACGTACTGCACAAGCTTACGCAATCAGAGAGACGTCCTCTCCGTCGCTGGGATCATGGTTACGTAATGTGTGGACGGCTCAAGACGGTAAACTTTCTATTGACAAGAGGTGTGATTGCAGCGCGTCTGAGAAACACATAATACGGCCGGCTGCACTAGATTTTGACCCAATGTTGTTTTATTGTCCAGCCAGCATCGCAGACTTTGAAACAATGTTGAGTCGACGTTGATTCAATGTATTGTGTTTGTAAGGAAAAGAAACAACCATTGTCGATGCTGACCATGCACTTTTGATCTCAGAAAGCGACATGCGACAGGAGAATTAGCGTTTGTGGTCTAGGGTTCGTATTTATATTATTTAAAAGCCTGCCGTTGTGTTCCTCCTTTCCCAGTTTATAACAAATACCGATTTTCTTTTAAATTTAATTTGACAAGATCATTTATTAGCGGCAGTGTAGGCCTACTTCTTTATCTAATAATAAATTATATTTCATAAGAAATTAAATTAGATAAGAAATTATATAAGATATAATAACCGAGAATACCAGCCTCAAAGGGTTCATCAGCGGCAGTGTATACACATGAAAACAACATGTCGTCGAGTTAATTTATGCCATAAACCACTTATATTCCCACCACAAATTTCACTTTAAATCATGAAATACGTAGTTTTTAATATTAATTATATATATATAAAATAAAAATAAAATGACACTGTGACTGATATTAAATTAATATTTTTAATGTAAATAAAGCAAACATAGTGATCAGGGGGTCTGAATTAAGAAATGTATGAAATGGAGAATATAGGCAGCCATCCAATATTCCCCATTATTGCCCATTAAAACCCGTATTTATCCATATTGCCCATTATTGCCCGGGTGGGCCGGGTAATATTAATATTACCCGGGTTTTTGCCAACCCTGATTAATTTCAATCAGCTTTAATCTCGAAATTCTACTACATGTCAAATGGTCTAACTTTTGAAATACCGACCCAAATTTCACGAAATTTTTTAGGTAGGTGCCGGAATAGTTGGAAAGAGTGCTTGCAAAACTTCATGTAAATTGATCAAGAATTGAGTGAGAAATCGGCGGAAAACACATAACGCTGGTGGAAGTTGACTGGAACTATAGTCATAGACTAAAAGTAGGAAAAAAAAACAAACAATTATGTGACGGTACTATGTCTAGGCCTAGACTATAGGCCTATGATCTGATCTGATCATAGGGTGATGTTACTCAGTCAATAGGCCCATTTTTCACATTAGGCCTATAGGGTCTAGCGCCCATGTCCCCTGCATTAATGACACTGACAGAAACTTGAAAATAAAGATATGTTTATTGTTACTGTTACACCTAGAAGTAAAATCTAGATTCTTTCGAAACAAAATATTCAAAATTTGTATTCATTGTCGTTAACTTACCTTCTATCGTAGCATACTGTCAAGAAAGATGTGACAGACAGATAAAGTCTTAATTATCATGATTATACACCATGTCTGGGTGCACAGCGGATACACAAACTTGACTTTCGTGTTCAAAATAATATTTTTGTCTTGAGGAGTTTCATATTCCAAGACCCGGTCAACTATAACGCGAAAAATCCAAGATGGCCGCCAATAATACAGAAAGTACCATAACGTTTTTGTAAAAGTCATAGAAAGTTGTTTTTGGTGGCTAAATATAGATTTTTATTACCAATAAATCTAGTAAAATACAGTAATAACCTCTAATTTTTATATTACATGTAGTTTCAGGAAAAAATCCAAGATGGCCGCCAATTATACAGCAAGTACTACAACCAATTATTTTTGGCGCTTAAATAGTTTTCCGATAGAAAAAATTACACAGCATAGAAAAACTCAACTTCCATGTTACATGTAGTTACGAGGAATGCAAAAAATATGATTATTTAAAAACAACACATTAACTACGAGGAAATTGCACAAAAGTAGCATGTGTTACTATCATCACTGTAGCTACATAGGCTTGCTGTGTATATCTAAGATTTGCATGAATGCCACCATCTTGCATAATGATAATGCTAGAATAGTCAACCTCATCAATATATTGATCATATATGTGTGCAGCTTCGAAATTGATGTAGCGACTCCTTGATAGGACGGCATTGGCTACTTTCTCGTGGTCCTAATTCACACTTAAAGGGACTGGCCCAGGCTAAAATCATCAAAAAATCGGTGATTTTATTTCGGGTTTTTAATATGACCATATGATGTAAACATGTACATAGACTAGAACTGCAAATTTTTATAATTTTTGTGCTGCGCGTTCACCAGCTAGGCTAGATATAGGGACGAAATTCCCGCATTTCCTATTTTTGACATGGTTGTCAATAATTAGAAATCAGGAATTTCGTCTCTATATCTAGCCTAACTGGTGAACGCGCAGCACAAAAATTATAAAAAATTGCAGTTCTAGTCTATGTACATGTTTACATCATATGGTCATATTAAGAACCCGAAATAAAATCACCGATTTTTTGATGATTTTAGCCTGGGCCAGTCCCTTTAATCAAAGTAAATGTGATAGTTATTCAGGTTGAGCAGGAAGCTTTTACACGAGAACTAGCTGCGGTTGTCCATCAATGAAGATCCAACCACAATCTCATAGATGTTTACAATATTGTTATTTGGCCAGAGCTGTATTGCTAAACAGGCCTAAAATACAACGGAAACAATATCAACTTTTTGTGGCAGGGGTTATTGACGAAGAGGATACATTGAAATACTCCAATTGGCTTAAGTTCTAGTTCTGTGTGTTTGTGAATTAATTTAATTGTCTTTCTTTTAGAATTGATGTGCTGGTGTTGTGGAAGCCATTGAGACGGTTGAATGGTACGATAATTATCACCAGTTCTAGGTTTACACAGCTAGGCATTGCTATGATGAGAACGTTTCGAAAGCAAAATGAGCAAGTTTACATCAGTTACTACATTGTCAGTATCTGACAGTTTGATTGCCGTAATAACATTTAACGTCTTATCATGTACCTCAGTATTGTTCACACTTAAATACCAGTGTTCATTGAATAGTTGAATGGCATTGTTCTTTACCAAAAGTGGTGAATTTGAACATTGAACTGAAACTGTATTGCCCTCCTCCCTGATTATGTACTTTATCTGTTCTATATTCATCTGAAATGACATCGCAGTGTGCATGGAAATGTTTTTGATGTAGGATACATGTGTCTTGCATAGATTATTAGATGATCAATGTTTATTACAAAAGAATATAATAGATAAATAATAAATACTCTGTATGAATGATAATTAATCTACTATGTCTGGAGGAGACATATAGTTATTATGGACCTAAATATCTTCACGTCCATCATATGATTTTATCACTTTATATATGGTAATGCTTATTGTCTTTAACATTTATACCTCTTCCTGCAAAATAGGGTGGTCGCTCCCACATCACTTCAAGACACAACTGAACCTGTTGGGTTATTGTATATTATGTGAGAGTGAGAGCTTATATCTGATTATAAGCATGCATGACCAGAACCTACTGATTCCTCATACATTTTACCATATCACCATCACATCTAGAAAGTTTCTGTATTTTATGTTAATCTTCATAAAAAACATCCTGATCGTGCTACGAACGGTATTATTGCCCCAATTACCACATATTCTGCATCATAACTTGTTGCAATAGTGTACCCAATAATCTTTGGTGACTTGTTCATGATACTCTATAGCAGTTAGTTTGCCAAGACTAGGTTAGTTACTAACATCTTCTGAAGATGGTGTGTGTTCATACTATATTTATAAAATAAATTCATCGTCGGTATTTTTAACAATACCCTAGCGTGTACTCAACCAACAATCTTATATGCCCAACACATAAGTCAACTTCTGCACCAAATTCCGGATTTCCGATATCGTGTAACTGTATTTTATCATAGTTATTGATGGTGATATCTATCTCATTCAAGCTAGGGGAGTAGAAATATGTGTAGCCTACATTACGGTTTTGTGTGGATCTCCGAGCCGATGGTTGGGACTTTATTTCTTTAATTATGTCTGAAGACTGTGTTATCAGCGCATTACCAGGCTTTTGTACGGTATTTATTCTGAGCAAAAATATAAACATTAAGATGATACTATTATCATGATTATGTAAATTGTCAATCCGATTGAGAAACATAATTTTGCTGTGATGTGCACGTTTTAACCAGCACAATATACCTAGTTACTAGAATCATAAATTGTTAAATTTAAACGACTTCTTGTCTCAATAGGAACGGACCATGTATGTGTGTCATTATTGCCATGGTTATGCAGATCACCTTGATAGATTAACTTCATGTTTTTCTTAATCCTAGTACAAGGCTTGGGCAGGAGGGTGCCACCCGTGGCCAACGCACATTTAAATTATTGCTTTCTTTCTTACGGTACTGTAAAAATACGATGCAGGTGGATATCACATAGGTCACATACTAATAGGCCTAGAACGGATATATGGTGAGCGACAGGTTATTTAGTGCCGGACAGTGATCTACAATCATAAAATATTTTTTGTCAATAGTCTAAACATTTTTACAACATGCCGGCTATTACGTTTGATTCCCTCGGCTTCTAAATGTGAAATAATGACTTTATTAAATAAATCATTACACTGGCCTACGATGTGTCGTTTTCCTGGCGCAACATTTGTTCCCCCCCCCCCCATAGCTTTGTGAAATATTGATAATAGCTGTTATCACAGCTCTGAATTGGTTTCCCGGGTGTGAGAAACCTATATGTAGACACCAAAAAACATATCTACGTTATTTGGAAGCAAAGTTATAGCACATTGCCTTGCAGTGGCGGCCATTTTGGATTTTGTCCTCTAGCGGCAAACGCACGAGGTGAAATTCAGGGGATTTTAAGTATGTTGCTCAGGTGGGTTTTAATACACCGGAATGATGTTTTTATGGTCATTGTAAGCCAAGCCGTGATGTAAAGTTGTGACATTTTTTACTGATTTTGGCGGCCATTTTCTTTTTGAATTTTGAGTAGGAAAAACACAAAATATAGCTTGGATTTGGAATCAGCGTTCTCAGATTGTGTAAGAACAACTGCATGCCAAATTCTACTAAAAAATGCCTCACCAAGTCAGAAATTTCGAAAATGGGCCCTGACTATTACGGAGCCCGTAAAATAGCAATATTGTGACCGGCGCAGTCGTGACGACGTACTTCCTTTAAGCTACCCAAAACAATTGTCAAACCTTACTTGACAAAGGTTGGTCACAGGATTATGGTTTTGGACCCTGCTGGTAGTTTAAATTTTGGCTTTCTCCACCAACAGTTCTCTCTTAAAACTAGGCCCCACATTTTCTTAACATTAAAAAGTACATTTAACCCGTTTGTGACGAGCCCCGGAGATCTCCGTGATTTAGGGAGACTATTCAGAAACGAGGCCCGGAGATCTCCGGGTCTGATTGCATAAGATAACTATGACGTTATAAAATAATCTCGCTTCAGAAACAGTGCAGTAGCATAATAATCTCGTGTTCAACGGGTTAAAACTGTTGTTGTTCGCGATAACATAAAGTGTATGATTACAATTTGGAAATGCACTACCATACGGGTTATATCGCATTTATATCGCAGAATATCATTTAAAGCAACACAATCAGCCGAAATCATCTTTTTTTGGGCTCTAGATATGTCCATAATATGTAAACATGTCCATGGACTAAAATTGCGTAGTTTTAAATTTAGCTGTGCACTAAATTACATGTAAAAGAAAAATAAGGACGATATTTAATTCCAGACATGCATGTCCAAAATAGGAAATACAGAACGGGGCTTTCGTTGCCACAGCAACCCTAAGATTTCCGCAAATCTAGTCTATGAACATGTTCACATATTATGGGCATATCGAGGAGCAAAAATACAATTGTAGATTTTGGATGATTTTTAGATTTTGGATGATTGCGTCTCCTTATGTGTAAAATACCGAATTTTAAAAGAAATACAAAGTTATCTATAATTATGTAGTAGAGACAAATATCTAATATGATAGCACCTTTGCGTCACAGACATAAACAAAACAATGCATGGTACAAACTTTTTAACCATTTTTCAGCATCGGTGAGAAGCATATTCTATATCTTTTGTCGAAATCATAATTTTTTTGAGATTGACCATATCATTTAAGTACGTATGGGGGTTAGATAGAGAAGATAAAGAAGATACATGAGAAGCATATTCTCTATACTTTGTTAAAATCATTAAAATTCTTGAGATTGACCGATCGGACATTGACCACTTAAGTACGTATGGGACCTACATCGGGTAAAATTACAAAGTTCAAAATTCTCTAACGAAAACCATTCAAATACTAACGTCTACAAACGAAAACAAACGTAAAGTAAGTAAGTAAATAAGCTAACATGTTGTGGTTTCCGTATGATATTGTAGAAATATTTCACAACATTATTCCCAACTTATAGTAACAAGCAAGTCAAATAAAATACAATAAGCATATATCATAACAAAGAAATAAAAACCTTTTAAAAACGCATTAAATACTGAAATAGGTATAACAAGAATAATGAAAATGATATAGTTCTTTTTCAAAATAAAAAATATTGCAGATTACTTTGAATGCGATATGGCATATTTACTTATTAAATAAAAAAGAACAGTATAAATTAACTTTTTTTTTCTGAAAACCAGGGAGAAACTTGAAACCTGGTCTCTAGTTTCACGGCCCGCTTCTTGTAAGTTGTGTAATGCTATGCAGATATCCCATCTGATATTTATTATAGCAATATCACCAAGCCTATTAAAGTGAAGTTGGCTGATTTACTGAATTGTCCAGGGACATTTATCATTTAAAGCCTGTCTATATTTAAGGAACAGGTTTTGATTGACTTGTGAATATTACAAATTCGCTTAAAGGGACTGGCCCAGGCTAAAATCATCAAAAAATCGGTGATTTTATTTTGGCTTCTTAATATGACCATATTGTAAACTTATGCATGCCTAACGCAGTAGGCAAACGCAGAGATGATAACTGCTGTTGACCTGGCCAGAATCGGACACCGTCAAACAACAATCCATTATGGATTGGAGTATGATTGGATTCAGTCGTTACCGGACTGTCCGGGATGGTCTGCCAAAGGTCAGAAGATCCATTAAGATAGGCCGACTCACAGAGTGAGTCACTGGCAGCCTCGCCACGAAATGTATGTTAACGCAATGTTGGGATTATGTTTATATATGATTAGATGTTAAATCCATGTTGTAATTATTATTAGATATGATGATGGGGGCGCATATAAAAGGTCGAGCGATGGCGACCAAAGGGTGGTGCGCGCCTAACTTGTGAAGTAAGCTAGAAGGCTACGTATTGTGTTTCCCTGTCATGTTAGACAGGGTAAACCGACGATTGGACTGTATGTGATCTTATGTGTTCTACACAGTGAAATGAATGAAATAAATACGACTTTTGACCCAGAATCATGGTGTCTGTGTTAATACGAATCTGGAATCTATAGAGTTTATAACCAGCTCTTCGCCGTCCGCCTTGTCGTATTGGCGTCAGGACGACGTCAAGGGCTGACGTTTTATAAATGGCGAGTTTGCTTTCAGGATCTGTGTAGACAATTTAAATTTTGAAAAGTTGACAATGTCTCAGCCAGACACTACAAAATGCACTGTGGCAGCAGACGCAGGCCACATGGAAAACACTGTGCCGGCAGGCAAGCCATACGCCACGGCCAAATCCGATACGTGCGGACAAACAGTACAGGCTGCTGCGGGTGAAACTACACAGGACAAGCCCAAGGTTATTAAGCTGCTACCGCGGACGCAATGGGCGCCAATGTCTCACAAGGAGAAGAAGAGGGTCTTGAGGATCTGTGAGGCGTTGGCTGAGTTCCCAGAGCTCACCAGCGACGAGGAGGCGTTTGAGGAGGAGATGGAGGCATGGATGGAGATGTGCTGAGATCTACAACATCGGCCAGATCTTGCCAAAACTGTGAGTAAACTGGTGACAGGGTCCAGAAAAACTTTGTTTTAAAAGGGTAAGCTGTCCTTTTTTAAGTATGGATCCTGCCCAGTTCAAAGAGTATACCGACGGCATGGCCGTCCTAGAGACAACCCGAACCCTCAGACGTCACCACGAACAATGTAAGCAGGCGTTGATACGGCAAACGACGCCGTGTGACGGAACCAGCCCGGCGGGCGTCAGGGCCTGGTTCAAAGACATTGAGTTGGCTGGCGCCGAGGTAGGCGCCGAGAACCAGATAGAGGTCGCTGCTAGGACTGCGGCTGGCTCATTGCGCTGGGAGCTGGAGCGCTATATCGCTGGCGTCCTGGCCACCAATGACCAAATTAACGCTCGTTTTAATGTGCCGTGGGCAGATGTGAAGGCCCATCTGCGGACCTCGTTCCTGAATGTGGACGAAAGTAGTGCCCTCCGCGACGAAGTGGAAAAGACCCGGCAAAGTGCCTACGAGCCAGAAGCAAGTTTCAGCCGCCGGTTCCGGGAAGTCGCTGACGCCGCCTACCCGGGAGAAGGTAGAAACGAGGATCAGAATAGAATTCTGATCCGCGCTTTTGCCAGGGGGCTGCGCAGCGACGAACTCGCAAGAAAGCTGGTGGAAGAGGGCAACCCTACCACGCTGGAAGAGGCCTTTTCCACCCTGGCTGGCTACAGTGCCAGGAAGGACGCATACGCGCGGCTGAGTCGGCATGAGGAGCCGATGGAGGTCGCGCCGGTGAACCCCGCGTCACCGCGGCCAGTAGTCGCACGGGACGACCAGACTACTGCCACCCTACTGAAGAAACTCTTGCAGAGCCAGGAGCGGCTCCAGACGAAGGTGGCAAAGTTGGAGGCCCAGGCAAGGCCACCGCGGACCACTGCCGCTCCTGCGACTCGGCCAGCATTCCGGGAGAGAGGACCAGAACAACCCCCGCGTACTGTGCAAGAGCCCGGGGCTGGTTGGACCCCCGACGGAAAACCTCGTTGTTTCGGGTGCGGCCGCGTAGGCCACATGCGCCGAGAGTGCCGCCAAAGCCGTGCGGGAAACGGACAGAAGTCGTAGGTGCGGTGTCAGGTCGACCAGTGGTCGATTTACAGGTTGGTGGCCTGTCCATTGGTGCATTGGTGGACACGGGAGCCTCCTGTACGCTCCTACGACTAGACATATTTCACACACTGGCGGATCGTGCTCATCGCCACAGGCTCCTGGCAGACGCCCCAGCGTTGCGAGGCGTCTCCGGCGCATCTTTGGACGTCAGAGGGTCGACCGAAATCAAAATCCAAGGGGTGGCAAAGCCAATCCGGGTTACGGTTTTGGGCGACCTGCCGTGCAAAATGGTGCTGGGAGAAGATGCACTACAGGATGGCCAAGGCATAATCGATTTCGGTCGAAATGTGTTGAGATGGCATCGAAGGGAGTGGCCAATGCGACGCATTGAGCACGCCTTCGAGGCTAGCCTTGGTCAGGTATTGCCAGAGACTGGGGATGAGCAGATCAACCAGTTAATTCAGAAAAACGCAGACCTATTTTCAGCAAAAGGTGAGCCAAATGGTTTTTGTTCGAATTCTCCCATACATATTAAAACCAACCACCCTCCCATAAGTCAGGCCGCTTATCGCACTCCACTGTCAAAACGTAAACTTGTAGAGGAGGCGATCGCTGATATGTTGACTGAAAATGTAATCAGGCCGAGTGAGTCGGCCTGGGCGAGCCCGATCACGCTGGTCCCAAAGCGTGACGGCTCTACACGGTTTTGTGTGGACTACCGTAAGTTGAATTCAGTCACCATTCGCGATCAGTATCCCCTACCCCAAATTCAAGATATTTTTGACCAAGTTGGAGGCAGTACTATTTTTTCCTCTTTGGACCTTAAGGCCGGATACTGGCAATTAGCCGTAGCAGAAGACTCGATTGAAAAAACAGCATTTCGATGTCACTTAGGCCATTATGAATTTTTACGGATGCCATTCGGACTTACGAATGCACCCGCAGTATTTCAAAGAATGATGGACAAGGTACTAGCGGGTCTCATTGGCCGCATTGTCATGGTCTATCTAGATGACATAGTCATTTATAGCCGTAGCGAAGAGGAGCACGTACAGCATTTAGAGCTCGTATTTGCTCGCCTTCGTGAGGCTGGGTTACGTTTAAAACCAACAAAATGTTTCTTTGGCCTAGAGGAGATCAAACTGCTTGGTTATATAGTAAATCGGGATGGGATCCATACTGACCCAGAAAAAGTCAAGGCTATTGCTAAGCTAACCCCACCCCGGGATTTAAAGGGTGTGCGGTCATTCCTAGGGATGACAGGGTTTTACCGGCAATGTTTACCAGATTATGCGCAAATAGCGGAGCCTCTCGAAGAATTGAAACGAAAATACGCACATTTTGTGTGGGGACCGTCTCAAAGCGAAGCGTTCGAAAAATTAAAACAGTTATTAACTTCCTCCCATGTCATGACCGCCCCACGCACTGATAGGCCGTATAAACTGTATACCGATGCATGTGACTATGCCGTGGGAGCAATTTTAGTGGGACTGAAAGGGTTATTCAGTATGTATCACACTCTCTTTCAAGCGTTCAACGACGCTGGGCTACAATTGAGAAAGAGGCCTATGCGGTAGTCTATGCCATATCAAAATTACGCCCCTATCTTTATGGTGCCGACTTCACAGTTTATACCGATCACAAGCCCCTCACATCTTTATTCACGAAAGAAATGCAGAACACGAAAATTCAGCGGTGGGCTGTATTACTATCAGAATATGGCGCTACAATACAATACCGTAAGGGTAAAAATAATATTCGCGCAGACATGTTATCCCGCATTCCCCCAGAGACAGGCATACATACTATCGATTGCGATGACTGGGTGGACCCCACAGCCATCCCTGAGCAGGACACTTCTGATGTGCTGCCATTACTATACGATGGCCTTGATCTCGAGGAGGTCAGCAAAGCACAGCACAAAGAGTTTCCTGACATATTACAGTCGCTCACCGAGGACAGTGACGACTATACATTAATTAAAGGCCGATTATTCAGCATAGCACTACCCTCCCCAAATTCAGCCTGTTATCCACGTCTAGTATTACCTGCGACTTACCGGGAAAGAGTCATTAAAAGAGCCCACAAGGAAGTGGGACACATGGCTACCGGCAAAACGCTTGCGCGTCTGCGCGAGGCGTATGTTTGGCCAGGTATGCGACGTGAGATAAACGAGCTGTTAAAACTGTGCCCAGTCTGCCGTGTTCACCAACGTCGTACAGATCATGTACCAATGGGTGAGATGCCGTTAGCGGCATATCCAATGCAGATAGTCGGGGCAGATTTGATAGGACCGTTTGTCCCCTCTCATAATGGGAATAGATATGTATTGACATTGATCGATCATTGCACAGGGTGGGCAGAAGCGTTTCCCCTAAAAGACAAAACAAACGCCAGCGTTTGGCAGGCGTGGGCGACCCACGTCGTACCACGTCACGGCGCACCGGAAGTCCTAATTACAGATAACGGACAGGAATTTAAAGCCACCGCCTGGCGCACATATTTGAAGCAACTGGGCGTAGAACACCGCACCACCACCCCCGTTCACCCTCAGAGTAATGGCCGAACCGAGCGTTTTAATCGCACGTTAAAAGAGTTGCTAGCCAAATCTGTGAATAATTATACACCAGATTGGGAAGATCGGCTTGGAGATTGTCTTGCGGCATACCGCGTGAGCGTCAGTGACGTCACTGGACACACCCCTTTCTTTTTACTTTATGGGCGCCGTGTTCGAACACCGCTGACACGGCTATTACAGCCACGCACCGCCAATCATTTCGGTAACCGTCTGGATGACTTATCATCAGCTCTTCAGACGGCACGCCATGCCACAGCCGACAGTCGTAAGTACAATAGGCAACGATTAGCGAACCGCGCCGATGCAAAAGATATTCATGTTGGTGACACGGTCTTACTCAAAGCGGAGGAGCGATTAACATTAACTAGCCGCTGGGATCCGCAGTGGGAGGTCGTGCGCGTGCGCGGTCCTGTCTTGTGGCTCCGCCAACAACAGAGCGGTAAACTTCGCGTCGCTAATCGCGAAAAAGTAAAGTTAGTGGACCCCCACCTCAACTGGGATGAGATTACGCCACGCCCACGCCGTACTCAGCGTCGCCCCCGTGCAGTAATCGGTGGCGCTCCCATAATTAGACCGCCACAAACCCCCCCGAACGGGCTGGCACGCGCCGGTCAGGAGGAGTGCGAACCTTCACAGACGCCGCCAACGGTCGAGCCTTCACAGGGAGACTCACACGCGCCCCCAGCGGCAGACATCGACATTCCTCTGTCGCCAGGTTCCCCCACCCCTTCCACCCACTCGGGACATTCCGTGGGATCGGGACCCTCCTCAGTAATTATGGATTCCCCACCACAGGACAACCCCTCCCCCTGTCGGTTGACATTAACTCGCCGAGAGGAAGGATGGGCCGTCAAACAGCCTACAAATTTTCCGCCCCCTAATTTGCCAGATAATGTGCTCCCTCTGAAATTATGTCGCCGAAATCGCCGCTGGGCAATTGACGGCCGGGCTTCAATAAAACGCCCTGCGCCCGATGTTCCTCATCGACGACAGCGCGGTCGATACATGTTACGTCGCACACCTAAACGACGCTTACCATTTTGCTCACCTCCGTCACCAGATCACCAGAAACGTGCAAAATGCGAGTTGCTAACTTCCGTGTGTGCGTTTGCTGGCTAGCTGTATGTCACGCGGCACAGATGCCCTTCATGTTGACGGACAACGTCCCACACCTGTTAAGTGACGGACTGTTAATTACTCGTGCCTCGGACATACACGTGCGCCGCGGGACATACACAGTCTTAGTGGTCATAGACGCTCCCAGAAGCGAGCCTCGCATGGAGGAGCGTCTGAATGAATTAAGACTGGTCATAGAAAAACTGGGAACCCATCAGAACTATTCGCGTACGACTCGAAATGTTTGGGAGCAGCGCATCCGCGACATGGAGGCTACGATGACACCTCCCTCGCAGATGCTTCCCAACACACGAATTAAACGAGGTTTGTTCAATTTTGTGGGTGAGATTGGAGCTACATTGTTCGGCACAGCCACAGAGAACCAGGTGGCTCAGTTAAAACATCACATTACCAAAGCCCAAAGAACAAATAGACGTATTGTCCACGCCACCAACGAACTGATATCGGTGGTCAATCAGACACGGGCTGAGGTAAGTCTCAATCGCCAACACCTCGTTGCTGTTGAACAATTCGCCAAGGAGCTGTATGCTGAATTAGTAACTTACCGCCGTGTATTAGATGGGTTCGTGGGCAGTTTAATTGCTCTGGAAGAGAGCACCCAGATCGATCGGATTTTGTCTGCCCTAGAGAGTGTACATAATCTTTGGCTGCGCGAATCCGATCGCTATCAGCGCCAACGCGCATCCCTAGAATTGGGACAGCTAACGGTGGAGATATTGCCTCCTAACGAGCTGATGCTGATTCTAGAGAATAGTCAGGGCGTTGGTCTGTTTTCGCCGGGTCTCGCTTGGTATTATCAACATATATCGTTAGTACCAGTGTGGGAAGAGACCCGACGTTTGGTGTTCACAGCCCAACTGCCTCTGATGGACAAAATACGGTACGCTCGTTACCGTATCCGTTCGTGGCCGGTTCCTGTTAATGGATCGGGCCACACCCTCCAGGTACAAACCCCCGAAGATGTCGCCGTTGATACGCAACGTGGCGGAATATTTGAACCCCACGACTGCGTAGGCAACGAGCCGGCCATCTGTCGTTCGGGTCCCATTTACGGCAGGGGTCGTCTTCTCTGCACCAGAGGTATTCTGAATGGTGACGTCACTCAACGAGGCAGCTGTCTGTTTACCGCTGCTCGAGAGACAAGCCCTGAGGGGTATGCAGGGGAGGTGGCGCCTGCCATGTATGCTATTAGTACCTACGGAGAGGGATATTCCATACATTGTCGTGGAAAACCGGAAATACGACAAAATATGGAAATAGGCATATTTATATTAAGAGTGGCTGCTGACTGTCGAGTGCAGGGTCGAGATTGGACACTCCCAGGGGTGGCCCATCTGCAGGCTCAGTTAGCGATAACACCAGCTATTCTTACTCATCTGCCATTGAATATATCCACCCTTGTACCGCAAGAGCTCTTACAAACACGCCTCGAGCACCCGGACTGGCAAGCATTACCACAAATTGAGGACATAACCCTTGAAAAATTAAATGCTCGGGTGCCCAGTTGGACATTGGACACGTCCGGCCGGCGGTCCTCGTTCCGCTGGGCATTGCCGCTGTCTTTGTTGTCGCCGGTTGCTCTAGTCATTGGTTGTGCGCTCTTGCTATGGTGGAAGTGTCCGGCAGCCCAGTTGTGGAAACTTCGCCGTGGTCTCCTGACCGAGGCAGTCAAACCTCCAACTCCTACAACAGCTGGAGCCCATTGGATCGCAATCACGCGACCAGAGAGGGCAGGTGATCAAGCGTAATGCCTATAATCCTGTAACGTTGTGTGATGCGCATCTCCGTAATGTATCATTGTTGTGTATCTATGTTGTATATGATTGTATCACTGTTGTACACTAGTATAGAAGAACCCCTCACAAGTACACAAGTTGGTCGTATTTGACTTACGTAAAAGTACTATCATTGTGGGACTCACCATCCAGGGGTGAGCGTACTGGTTGTTACTTAAGAAATGTTCATCTTACTCACATTCCGTGTACCACTGTTGGAGGTCCATGCATAATTTTATCAGTGTTAGTTGGAGTTAAAAGAACATAATCCGTTTTTTAACTTTGAGGGATAGGCCTATGTAAACTTATGCATGCCTAACGCAGTAGGCAAACGCAGAGATGATAACTGCTGTTGACCTGGCCAGAATCGGACACCGTCAAACAACAATCCATTATGGATTGGAGTATGATTGGATTCAGTCGTTACCGGACTGTCCGGGATGGTCTGCCAAAGGTCAGAAGATCCATTAAGATAGGCCGACTCACAGAGTGAGTCACTGGCAGCCTCGCCACGAAATGTATGTTAACGCAATGTTGGGATTATGTTTATATATGATTAGATGTTAAATCCATGTTGTAATTATTATTAGATATGATGATGGGGGCGCATATAAAAGGTCGAGCGATGGCGACCAAAGGGTGGTGCGCGCCTAACTTGTGAAGTAAGCTAGAAGGCTACGTATTGTGTTTCCCTGTCATGTTAGACAGGGTAAACCGACGATTGGACTGTATGTGATCTTATGTGTTCTACACAGTGAAATGAATGAAATAAATACGACTTTTGACCCAGAATCATGGTGTCTGTGTTAATACGAATCTGGAATCTATAGAGTTTATAACCAGCTCTTCGCCGTCCGCCTTGTCGTATTGGCGTCCGGACGACGTCAAGGGCTGACGTTTTATAATATGATGTAAACATGTCCATAGACTAGAACTGCAAAAGTTTTTAAATTTTTCTGCTGCGCATTTCTCAGTTAGACTAGATATAGAGACGAAATTGCCGTATTTCTAATTTTTGACATGGTTGTCAATAATTACAAATCAGGAATTTCGTCTCTATATCTAGCCTAACTGGTGAATGCGCAGCACAAAAATTATAAACTTTTGCAGTTCTAGTCTATGGACATGTTTACATCATATGGTCAGATTAAGAAGCCAAAATAAAATCACCGATTTTTTGATGATTTTAGCCTGGGCCAGTCCCTTTAACCAGTATATCAGTACCAAATTCTGTATATATCCGCATTTTTTTCTGTTGATATCTATCACAACCCCAGAAGGTTTAGTCAAACAGTTATTCTCTTATATAGATACTTTTGTTAGAAGCTGGGACGGAACTTAATGCCTCATATTAATGCAGAATTGTTTGTGGGATACCCAAAGTGAGTGTAGTCTATATACGTGGCATCGCTTCATCATTTTTTCCTCTACTGCTCGTCTTCAGCTCAACGCCAGGAACAGTGCCATACTTATCAGGTGAAATGTGTTTGGTGGCAGTTTTGTTCTGAAAAAAAATTGTTTCACCAGATAATATATGTTATTGCTGCTCTATGAAAATGATGACTGGCCATCCATAGTGAATATATACCTAAGACATGCCATCCTACAACACCAGCTTGTTTAAAACGCATAGAAGTAGGCATATCATTAGCCACAGCCTCTTCTACTTCTAGATTGATTGATTGATTGATTTGGTTTATTTGATAAGCCATAGCCCATTTTTGTGGTCCCACTGTCCACTAAATATTATTTATGTATCACATTAAAGACCATGTGAAGTGATTTCAGTTCATCCCTATAATTAAAGTATAAATCACAATGTATATCACTAATTATCAGTTATTTTCAAAAACAAAAAATGAAAATGTGCACATTTTCTAGGCTGGGCGGATGTCACAACCCATGACTTCACACAAGAAACCGCCCATTATTGAATCTGTATTACCATTGAAACTGCATCTGGTATATGTTTCATGTTTTTTGTATTTGTACATGAGCTGAACTAGATTTCTATTCATTTCAATATGCCCGCATCGACAGGGTGAACAAGGGGGGGGGGGGGGGGGAGAGAATGCTAGACGCTGGCCAGGAGCGGTCGTGGTGATGGCCATCAATTTCAGTGCTGCACCTGCATTCAGGCAGCGTTGGACCGGCCTTCCGTTTTGACTTTGGTCAGTTTTATCAAATCATACAGTACATCATCAGCTACATGTATATGTACATGTATTATCACTAACCAGGCATGTCTCTATCTTGGGACGTAACGAATTAGCTCCGCCCCCGACTTTTGCCCTAAGGAAAATCGTTCCCAGTGGTTTTAAAATGGGAGCTGAGCACTTTAGTATTTAAAAAGTCATCTAAAATAGTATGAAATATGACATTGTGCAGAGTAGGTCTGGGGACTACATGAGGCCTTTAATACCTGAATAACAAATAATAATTACCAATTATTCCGACCCTCCCAACACCTTTTCTCTCCTCCGGAATGCGTGATATATATAACATTGAGCCAACCTTGGGTGAACGGGTTAGAACGAAAATTTCCACGAAACTGGTTTACCAATACATGGCAATTTTCTGTAATTTTTAAACCACATCGAAACATCTTCATCCACTACAAGTCGAGAATTGTGACAGCAATTCTCTGCTTGTAGTGGATGAAGATGACAATGGTAATACATGGTTATACTTTTTAAATGTTTTTCTATTGGTGGACTGTCAAATGGGTGCAAGTATTTTCGTCTGACGGTGTGATATAGTGGGCATTGTAATAGAAAATGTATTGTAATTACTTGATTAGCCCACAGCAAAAACAAGGGGCCGATGGCGAGTGGGCGACTGGGTATCTGGAAGCCTAAAGAGGACATACAAATGATTCGTCAACTATAAATTTACATTCATTGGTAAAGATATTACTCATCCCCATTCCAAAACGGGCTACTCGAGGATTCACCACACTGATATATATTTTTTTGTAACGAAAAGGTTTAAATGATTTGTAGATATATTCTGCTACTTTGTATTGTTTCAATCCAATTTTGATCGCTAAAATAAATCAACATTTCCCTTAATACTTCTATAAATTGATGATCATTTCCGACTCTTTGAGTTTGCCAAGTTTCCTGAAGATTACAATAGAATAAAATACTTTACTCACCAAACTGTTTTCATTATCATTCCTTAGCATCATATTATACACGTTTCGAACTAGTCTACCATTTTTCATGTTTAAAATTGTTATCCACTATTTATTTTGATACTTGACAATACTGATTTTACGTAAAGTTCGTGTCTTCCAGAACAATATGTATAGCTAATGTGTGCCAAATTGTATTATGCTTCTATAACGATTGGAAAGATTAGTCTCATAATTCAACTTTATCAACCCCACTACTATGACCTGAAAAACATGATAATATATCATAACATCGGCAATGTTGAATGTTTGAGTTTTATATCAATATTTTTAAAAATTCAATAGGGTTCCTAGGCTAATGGTAATTAATGTTTTAGCATTAATCCAAGTGGTTGAACACCAATAGTAACCCCTGCAGCACTACGGTCGACTACAGTAGACAATTTGTTTTATTAGAATATGGCATTAATATAACCCTTAAAGCGCTAAAATGCATTCGTCTAAATCATGGAGACCAAAGGTTTTTTCAATTTGAAATCATCATAAATGTCTTAGTTAGCTCTTTGGACGTCAGATTCTGCATGTCTAATGTCTACAGACGTCATATTCTGAAGTTTAAAGTCGATCACTGCGCCGTAGGCCTACAGGTCAAGCAATTACGCGACGTAAGTTTTACAAATCCACGTAATTGAAGGGCTCCTTGCAATAATCTGTTAAGCTCTATTAACGGGTCCTTGTTGATAACGACGGATTTGAGGTGCTGAGGTAGGGAGGTAGGACGAGCATAGGTAGATTTAACTTTTGTAATTTACATTTTTAAAACCCTTATGGTGTCTAGAAAACATATTTGGATGTCAACAGCTCGAAATTCAGCCCCATGGATGTTTTTGACCGCTTATACGGGGGTACCCTCGAATCTGTCTAAAATTATAGAGCATAGGGCTATGTGAACGTCTGTCGTTGATGTTCTGAATATCAAATCTACACTTACACTCAAATAATATATCACACATTGCAGTAGAATACGTAGTCGTCTCTCCACATACGCTCAAGCATGATTTTAAAAATAAAGTAATCAAAATAAACATGCATCAAAACAAACGATTCAACATGGTGATAGAAAACGACTTATAAAAACAATTATTGGATATATCCACCTGGCCTATATTTCTTAACCCAGACGTTTGTATGCTTAAAAATGAGTGTTATTTATATTTAGAAATGTCATATCTTTTTTTAATGAAAGGATATTGAAGCCATTCATGAAAATATGTGTATGTAGCATGGGCTGGAATCTAAAACATGATTTTTCTCTCTGAATTTTTGTGTATGATTTTTTATCCACTTGGTTTTAAATAATTTTAGTGTGCTGAAATCGAATCTGACGGATATAATTCTACATTTGGAGAACTTCTCCTACAAATTAGCAAAACACAAAATGGCTGAAAAATGTAAAGAAACCCCTGCATTTTCTATGGTTTATAGCACATGATAGTACAATTTATGGTTTCGGCACTCCACACGACATACACCTTCCTATGAACAGAAAACGAAATGGCTATCAAAATGTAAATTAAACATCTTTTGTGTATTTGTGGCTATAGAAAACTAAACTTATAGTTTTTGCGTGACTTGGTGGCCGAAACACACATTTCTGATGTTTATTTTTCATCGTCTGACCTATATTTTATAGCTACTCCAAGATGGACGTCATTTTTTATTTTTATAATTAAAAAAATGACGTCATTCTAAACACTAAGCACATCAAAGCATGTTGAATATACTGTGCGTAATCAGAGTTTCGAATACCTTGTAGCCTAATATGTCGCATTACCTAGTCTATTTTTTTATTTCCATTAAAAAAGTGTTGTTTTTTATATGACGGTGCAGATGCATAAAATGGCTCTTATTTGTGTTCTGGTGATAACCAGATAACCATTAAGAATTTAAAGGTCAAATAAAGGCCATTTTTATCGAAAAACATGACAGATAAGTTTATTAAATCCAAATCATACAGAAACTGAAATTTGTGCATTATATCAATGTGCAACAAAAATATAGCAAAGTTGTGGTTTTGGCGGTCTTTCTTTGTTTTGCCTATTTAAAGGTGAAGGATGTTATACGACAGATTCGAATTCAGCACACCAAAATTATGTAAAAATGCGGGGAAAAATCTGCATTCAAACGTTCAATGTTTCCTCTTTCAGCGCAGACTAAATGCACACATTATTTTTTTAAAAAACGGCTGCAATAGTCTTTGATTTAAAATATATATGCCATGTACAAATCTAAATACCACTCAGTTTAAGTATATACGTATCCGGGTTCAGAAAACATAGGTCAAATATAGATATGACAAATAATTATGTTTTATTAAATCGTTTCCACTGGCCATGTTGACTAGCTTGTTTTTTTGTTGTCCATTCTGATTATTTTGTAATAAAAAAATGGTTCAACGTATTTTGTAGAGATCACTCTTTAATCCTCAGCGCCATGGAATACATCATTTGAACGCTCCTTTTATATGGTATATTGCATGTGTAGATTGATAGAACAGCAACGGCATACGTTTGCGTAACCCTGCCCCTTGATTTAAGGAAGGTTCGGGGATACCCTCATATAAACAGTCAAAAACACCCATGGGGCTCAATTTCGAGCTTTTAACCTTTTCACTACCATACATGACGGAAATTTCCGTCGTCATTCGTCAATGAACGTAACCATAAAATGACACAAATTTTCGTCAAATATATACTACAATTATGTATTTTTCGTCATTTGAAGCTGGAAATTGCGTTAGCAATTCCAGCTTCAAATGACGAAAAATAGAACTCCTACACCAGTATATCTGGATCCTGGCATGCACCCCGGCCTGGAAGTCAAAGGGTTAACATCAAAATATGCTTTCGAGACACAATGAGGGTTTTAAAAAAGTAGGTGACAAAAGTTAATCCACCCTATGATTGTGGACCATTTCCTCCTGCCATACTACATGTTTATGGTTGTTAGTGAAACAAATATATCTAGAACAAACTTTCAATTGCGTTTACCAGTAAGTATTACTAAATAACATGTAGCAAATCGTAGCGGTTAGCTCACTTAGCATACTCTTGCAAATAATATAATCACAAACCAGAAATGGTAAGCACCCTTAACGTGATTTTACAAATATCAACAATATTAATTTTAAATGTGAAAAAAATATTCAGGTAAATAGTTGTGAAGTCACTGTTTCACAGAAATCTAATCGATATTCATGATTTCTGGAAAAATTCGCATCAAGCTATAAAATAGTATGATGCAATTTACCATAAAAAATTATGATATTGAACTTGAACACTATTTGCAAATACCAGTTAACAAACTTTCAAAATGTGCGCATGGCATGCTGGGAGTCTTAGAAATGATAACTAAACTTACTTTACCAATATTTTTGATAATCAAACGTATTCTAGTCAGAAGCTCTTAAAGGAAAATAAATATTGAAATTGTACTTTTAGGTCGTTTTTCTCAAAACTATAAAACATGCACTTTACAGATTCTTGCGCGAAGCCATTTAATTCTCAGTCACTTGAAGTTCCGGATTGCGGTAGCGAGACATAGCTTCAAATGACAGAAAAATTTAATTTAATTCAGTACAGTGCTCCAGCAGTTCAGATCACAGAAACTTGAAATGGATAAGTGAGCAGTATAATGCTCAGTCTGAGTCTGAGTCAGTCAGAGAAACGTAATCCATGTTGTTCTTAAAACAAAATCATGATCAGTCTAATTGCACTGTAATAATATACTTACAGTGAGGTTAAATTCATCATGATTTTGGTTTGACAACAACAGGGATTACGTTTCCTGGCTGAGCATACTACATGTACTATTGCTCACTTATCCATTTCGGATGCCTGTAGTCAGACACGTTTCAAACCACTGAAATTTGATGTTGTGGTAGATGCCTACTCTAAAATACTTTTTTTTTTGAGGTTTTTTTTTTTTTAAAGATCGAAACATTTTCGAATGAAGAAAACGTAATTTAAAAGTCCAGTAGGACAAAATTATTGACACGTTTGTCCTGCATACCATTAGTGTCATTTTAACTGTTGTTTATTCGGTCGTCAGGTCAGGAAACACGGAAGTAGTACAATTAGCGGTAAAGTGATTGACGGACGGTGGTGGCACGCAAAAGTAATTTGTCAATTTATGATGCGATAATCACCTGGTGGGCGACCCAGATAACAACGAGACGCTGGTCCATTGTTGTAGTTGTGTTGGGCCACCGTCTGCGACGCTGGCCCGACACTACCTAATGTCCGGACCAGCGTCGCAGCCATCAGGCCAAGATACTGGCCAAAGTATCTTGCTTGCTCGTAGGCCCTTATTTCAATTTCCATGATCGCTCTGCTAAATGTTATGGGGGTCTCACACGAGCGTGGATCAATCGCTGTTCATGCGCCGATGCATGTCCGGAAAAACTCGAAGACATCCCCGTTGCGCAATGAAATGTCTGCGTGGGGTCCCTGTCAATTGCGGCTCTGAAGTTTGTATAGCAGTCAATTTTCGTAATGTTGAAAAACACGCCCAGATCGAGGAATGATGAAAAACCGTGTCGCATCCCAGTCGTCACCTAATCCTACTCGATGTGGGTGTCCGGTACCAACCGGGTAGAGCCACTTCACCACTGATTGCCTTGTATGCTACACGGAGGCAGCACCGGAGGCAACAGATAAGCCACACGTAGGCTACAAGGTGGTAATGCGGGTCTCAGCAATAAAAAGTTTACATTTTTGTGGAAACCTTGGCGGGTCCACGAACACTGCGTGACATCCGTGCTGTGTAGGGAAGCCACATCCGCACTAGCCCGCGTGGCTATCAGAGGTGTCCGGCAACAACCGCGTGCTCTCCGCGCAAGCTCGTGTCACATCCTTGCCGAATCCAGTTTGGTCCATTCAGTCCGTGTTGAATAAGCAATTTTGTTGACCATAAGAGTCGCCCACACGCCACTGTGTCGCCTAACCTAAACCCTTTCTGGGCAAGTTATCTTATTTAAATCTATTATTTTCACCCAATTTAAGTTGTGTCGCGCTACCGCGACCCACAACTTCATGTGGGTGACAATCACTCATTTTTGTTTAACTTGTGACAAAATATTTGCAAATCTTGCTGATTAAGCAGGTCAGTCGTTTCGCTTCACTGATTCATAATATCTACCTCTGACAGACAGACATGCGGGTGGGCATCCAACCTATGCTCAACGAATTGTGAAGATCTACTTATTAACCCTTTAACCGCCGGTGCCGGATATATTCGGGTTTTCTTTTATTTTTAATCACATTAAATACCACCTTTTAAACATGGTAAAGATAAAATGTGAAAAAGAGTTAACCCCCATATTGTCAAATCTGAATAATTCACTTGAAGTTGTGGATGGCGTCAACGAGACACAACGTCAAGTGGGGGAAAAATCAGAATACATAATTAGGCGGTTAAAAGGTCAAACACACATTTCGTTTCTAATCACAGTAATTTAATCGGCTGATAAAAAACGAACATATTCGTGATCAGCGGTAGTTAAATAAAAGGGTCAATCCGAGTTTCAACCGTGCTAACCCGTGTTCGTGTCAGCCAACGATATACTTGTCCACCATATACTTGTCTGCTAATACTCCTCACGTGTCATCAAATCGTTAGCCCTCTCAGTTCACAATTCCATTGCATTGCTCTCCATTTAAAGCTAGAATTATTGCTTACAGAATGTCAATCATTAAAAATCACACAATCGATTTTTATCACCTTCTCGACGAAATTTGAGCGGGGGATTATGGTGTCGCCTCAGATATCCGGCCGTCTGTTCGGTAGTAAATCTGCCGCATTGTCAATTTCGGAGCAGATCTCGAAAACCCATTGTTTTTTTTATATTGCACACACATCCCTTAGGGACGTAGATGTTCCTTTTAGGGGTGACCTACCCATTATTTTCTTTTGAATATTGTTGATATCTGCAAACCGTACGAGACAGCTAGATCATTACAATAAAACAAAATGTGCGATTTCAATAAGGGATATGCCCTGAAAAATTTCAACTCGATCAAATTCAAAATGGCCAACTATCGTTCATAATTAGCTTTAATATGTGTGATATCTGACAAGCCGTGCCTGATAACTAGACCAATACAATAAAACAAAATGTGTGGCTTCGGGGAGTGATATGCCCTAAAAATGCTAACTCGATCAAATTCATGATCCATTTCATGAAGCAAAATGCAAATTGCAAATAGCAAAATTACTCGATCAATTCAAAATGGCCGATTTTGGCCATTATTGACTTTAATATATATAATATCTAAAAACTGTGCCATATAGCTAGACCATTACTGTCAAACAAAATGTGTGGTTTCAGTCTTAAAGAATGTCAACTTGATCACATTCAAAATGACCGATTAGCATCCATCATTGACTTTATCAGGAGGTTATGTACAAATTGTGATAGATAGGGAGACGATACACTGTAAAACAAAAAAGATACACCTGGAACAATTTCTATCACGCGGGCGGGGTGGGGGACTATGGTGGCCGGCTGTCGTTTTGTAGTACGTTATGATTTATAGAGTCAGTTTGTTTATGTTTATTTGACTTCCAGTTAAAAACAAGCAAAAATGGTACATTATCATTGTTATTAATTGGGTATTTTTTTAACATGTTATTAACTTTGGTTGACAGGAACAGGTCGAGACGACCTCCACAATGCCTGCCTAGGCGGGGGCCCTGGGGTAGTGGTTAGCACCGCTGCCTTTCACGCCAGAGTTCGGGGTTCGGTTCCCGGTCTCGGCGGCTTGAAAGAAACAAAAATGTTTCTTCCCCATCCACGTGTGAAAGTCAGTATTGTGGGGAGCCTCCGTGACCGAGAGGTAGCGTGCTCGACCTCAGACCGCCAGGGCTAGAATTTCGAATCCTGTGCCTGGAGGACAGTGTCATCTCAATCATCTCACCATCCTCAGGAGGTTCTCCTGGCCCAGTTTAGCCTATATGTGCACAAAGGTGGCCTAAAGCCCGATTCATTTCATTTTTTACTACAATGCCTGTCAACCATATCAGTGAGTTAAAATTATGTAATAAAATAATATGACAGTATAATATGAAACCAACTGTTCACTGGCTATAGGTGTTGCCATACTTATCATGTAAGGCAGCGTCAGTGTTTATAATAGCAATGTTTTTGTGTACATGCTATTTAAAAATGAAATAGTGTAGATTATAAATTTTTGCGATATGTACACATAAAATAAAATAACCGACAATTGTCTGTCATATGTTCCCCGCACCAAAACCAGAGATAAAATAGCTACACTGTGCTCTACACCGTGAAGCAAAAACGGACACTCTGGAAAGCGTAGAAACCTAATTAAAACCTCTAAATCCTTTAGTTGTTTATTATATAAAAGGACATACAACTAGGGTATGTGTAAAGGAAAAATAGTAGAAACTTATGGCACTCTAAATTTCTGCATACATCCCTAAATAAAAGTAATACTATAAACCTAGAATGCATCTACTGACGTCAGCTCATATAGCCGTCGCGCAGCCGAAATATGCTGAGTAGTACCACATATGCAATATTAGACTGGAGGAAAACAATCCCAAACTCAAGGAGTAAATAAGTTGATTAGAGATCTTTAAAATTCAGCGTAAGGCCCACCTCGTCTGGAAACAAAGGCAACTGAAAAATCACTAAACCTAAAAATAAAACAGAAAAAATCAAATAATAATTTTGAGGGGAACAACCATCCATGCCATGTGGTAATACTCTAAGTCAGATCATGACAAGTGTGATAATGTAGAGTGATGTCGGTCTGTTCCGAACAGTATCAGAGACTGTCTCCGGCCTGAATTCGAGCCAGGCAGTCAACACAATGCAACATTCGCAGATTATCGTTCATAGGTCGATCACTTAAAGTGCCATTTGTGCTAGATATATAGATATATATTCAATACACTAGTATAAGTAAGGCGGGGCGGCTCGTCAGCTGCCAACACATGAGTATCGACAACGGAGCCCTCCGTCCCTGGTCATGCGTAGCTGGTGACAGCTTAAATAGCCGTCTCACAGCCGATTCAAATTGCACAGGTAGTTTAAGACACAAAATATTCCGTTATATTCGACAATTTACACAAGCACAAGCCAGGCTCCAGGTACATCGATTATTCACATCGAATAAGTTTACCACGGTGATATATAATTCATTCAGGTTCTTCTTAAAAATCTGCAAGCTACTAGCATCTCGGATAACAAAAGGTAAAGTGTTCCATAAGCGAGCAGTGCGATAAAAATAAGTACATTGGAACTAAACAGTCTTGCACAGAGGTATTTTGAATAGAACACCCTGTTAAACAGATCTGAGGCCATTATGCGGACAAGCTCACCCAAAATTACTAGATTAATCACAAGATAGTTTACCATAAAGGTAGCTGTATAAAAAACACAAGTCGATTATTTCTCGACGGAGGCACAAAGGCAAGATAGATAATGCTGTGCATCTTTCGTGATAGGGTGAAACATAATCATTGAGAATGAATTTTTAAGCTTGACGTTGCACCCGTTCTAATTTGATTATATCTTTAACATGAGTGGGACTCCACATCAGACTACAGTACTCAAGAATACTTCTGACATGGGCCAAATATAATTGGCGCTTAACATCAATGGGGCTGTTAAAGCCAACAGAGCGTTTTATCATTCCTATCATCCAATAGGCTTTTGATGAAACAGTTTTCACATTCTCACACCAAGATAATTTAGTAGTGATGGTTATTCCAAGATCATTAAATTCAGTTACTCTAGATGAAATATTATTATCAATGGAGTAGTCAAAATCTATTTTTACTTTACGGCAAATCGACATGAATTTGCATTTTGATATGTTGAAGTTCATTCTCTAAATTTTGCTCCACAGAAACAGTGCATTAAGATCATTCTGAAGGGAAAGTACATCTTGTCTTGACTTTATATTTCGATAAAGTTTGGCATCGTCAGCATATAATTTCATAAATGATGTACAAACATCGCAGATATCATTTATGTATAAAACAAATAATAATTGTCCAAAAATGGAACCTTGTGGTACACCTGATGTTACAGGTAAAGGTGATGATACCTGACCATCCATCATTGCTGACTGATACCGACCTTGCAAATGATTTTCAATCCACTGCAATAAGTTACTGCTAAAGCCAAATGTTTTAAGCTTGTGAACTAGCAGGTCATGCTTTACAGAATCAAAGGCTTTAGCAAAGTCAAGAAATCTAATGTCTGTTTGACTTCCAGAGTCTAAATTTCTACTGATATCAGAATATGTCTCAATGGGGTCTTCTCATTGCTCCGACAATCATTGCTCCGAAAAAAATTGTTCTGACAATCATTGCTCCGACGATCATTGCTCCGACAATCATTGCTCTGACAATCATTGCTGTGACAACTGGTGTTCCGACGATCATTGCTTCGACGCCGAAAATGACATCTTTGATATTCATTAGGCCTAAATGTAGGCATATGAGGCTCAAGATAATTATCTTTCGAAGAAACCTTCAAAGTGACGCCACTGGGCTATATCAATAGGCCTATTAAAGGCAGTTTTTGCATAGTTTACATAAACACGGTGCTTCACCATTGATCTAAATAAAGTTATAAATTTATTTTTAAAACGACTTATCGTCGACTTTAGAGAAAAGTCGAGAAAAGATAAAAAAAATATTTTCATTCACCATAATACAGTGCAAGCTGCACATACCGGACCTTGTACAAACCGGAATCTTATCTAAGCCGTAATGAGTATTTGATCCCGAATTAATTACAGTAAGCCCATTACACTCAAAACAATACTAGTAAACCCATTCCAAAACGGAACCTGTCGACTCTGAAAACCGGGCTCATTAGTTTCCCCAAATGGATGAATTGTATTGTATTTTACCTGTCCAAAACGGAATATTTTTTTTTTGAAAATTAAGAAAAATCAATGTGGTGCACTATAACAGTTAAACAGAGCGGCGACAAGGTGATGTAACATCCTGCTTGTTAAGCAATGGTAAAGGTGAGACGTTAAGTGTTGTTAACATAGTTTGAGATTTAGAGAACTTGTCACCACCTTTACTTTGCATAACATAACATTAATATTTGGTCAATAAGCTTTTGTAACAAAATCATTGATTAATAAAATATAAAAAAATATTAAAAATTCGTATCAATTCATAAACACATCAGTGCATAAAACACAAATAATTCTTAAGGAAATTCGACTGTGTTTTGGTTAAATTTATTATGTTTTTGATACTTAATGATCCGATATATAATAAATAAATACATACATGTAGGTAAAATAATATGTATATTTGATTAATTTTTTCACCACTGGATTATTTCTATATTATTTTTCAATGAATTTTTGTTTACATAATTATACTGTTTCGTAGGATTTTATCCAGCGTCATACATCTCGAAAAATATATAAATATATAAACTGACGAGTGTAGTCGTCATCAACACTGAAACAGTTAAAAAATGAAACTGCTGCAATATATATATATGATTACGTGTCAAAAACACAGCTCATTGCTTTAATATTTAAACGAGCTTATGCCGTTGTAAAAAAAATTAATTTGCTCCGTGTCTGAAATGCGTAATGGACGATTACAAGAATTTAATGTTATTTTAGGTTAGGCAATAAAAATTATATGTTTATAAAATGACTGCGCTCCGTGTGTGATATATGTGACATACAATTACAAAACTGTTCTGTTTTTCTAAGTTAGATGTTAAAAAGGCAATTCTTATCAAAACCACAATACCGGCAAATTGATCAGTAGGCCCTACTATGTTTTTTCGATCCGTATAATCAACATGTCTCAGCCACATAAAAAGCGAGCTAGAGAAGAGATTGATATTAAAACCAAAATAAAACTGATAAAAATCTTTTAAAAAAAGATGTCTTTTGTCATATCAATTTAATTTAATTACAGCCACCTATCATTTATAGGCCTACCAACGACGCACCCTGAATTGCAAGCCTCATTTCAATTGTACAAGTTATCGTTCCTCTCCAATAGCAAAAAAACCCTGTCCTAACCGGAAACTACATCCAAACCGGAATAAACTTTGTCCCTATGGCATCCCGGTATATACACTATAGGTTTTACTGTAGACCTAGTTGATTTTGCCAATGTTAAATTGAAATGGGTGTGAAGTTAAAAATTACGGGAGTACATCTGAAGTGAAACCGCAGAATGAGGACTTTTATCTCTCACAAATCAGTGAAAAAACGATTGTCGGAGCAATGATTGTCAGAGCAATGATTATCGGAGCGATGATTGTCGGAGCAATGATTGTCGGAGCAATGATTGTCGGAGCAATGATCATCGGAGCAATGAGGCTGTCCCGTATCAATAAGTTGTGTGGTAGTGGAGCGATGTTTCATGAAACCATGTTGAGCCGAATTAATTTGTGGACCGACAACCGGATAAATGTGATTGAATATAAGTCGTTCCATAACTTTACTCACACTGTTGAGAAGTGATATTGGTCTTTAATGATCAACTTTGCATGTCTTGCCTTTTTTTGTGAATTGGTACAACATTTGAATACTTCCATTCTTTGGGTAATGTACATACTGACATACTGACATACTGAGGTTAAACAGTGTGGTTAGAGAAGGGGCTAATTCTTCGGCGCACTCTCTCAACACCTTGAGGGGTATGTCATCGGGACCAGAGCCTTTGTTAACATCTAACCCTTTCAGTACATTGATTACATCAATTTCAGAAAAAAACTATATTAGCAAGCATGTTGTCTGACTTAACTGAAATAGCAGGTAGCAGGTTTTTGGAGTGGAAAATACAGAGTGAAAGTAATCATGAAACATTTTTGCTTTATCAGCGGCGTCAGTGACATCGTTTTGACCATCAGATACCACTACAGGTATCTGGCGAAAATTGGTGTTCAGGCGACAAAATGTCCAAAAGCGCTTAGCATTATTCTTCAGTGATAGGCCTAGATCAGACATAAAACTGTTACGTTTATCTCTGAGCATTAGTTTTAATTTGTTTCGCTAACATTTAATTTTGTTCCACATCTGTACATTGTTTGTTCGTTTGGCTGCAGCCCAAGCAGTGTGTTTACAGTTATAAATGTGTCTCACCTCACCATCCATCCATGGATGTTTAGAACTATTTTTCCCTGGTACCCGTGGTATACATTGATTAATATGTTCAGTGACTGTTGAGCTCCAGATGGTGGACCGAGCTGCGTTGATATGGGTAGAATGATTTAGTGAAGTATTGAGGGGACTATTACTATTTGTAATCAGTGATCGCAGAGCACTAAAATCAGCCTGTTTAAAATTTTACACTACTCAGTGTATTTTTCGTTTGTTGTAGCCTGAAAGATTGAGTTTAAACGTAAGTATTGAATGGTCTCTATTAAAGTCGATTGGACATTCGACGGGCTCTTCCACTAGATCTGGCTCAGTAGTGAACACCAAATCAAGAAGACTGCCATGCTTATTTGAAATTACGTTATTCATCTGAAAGAGGGAGTTCTCTGTTATCATATTATAAAATAAATTACCAGCTTCAGACTTGGCGAGTAATTAGACCAATCAATATTTCGCATGTTAAAATCACCCAGTAGGCAGTAAGCAAACGTTTTTAAAGTTGGATGTAGCTGCTTTTAGTAAAGGAGAAACGTTACACATAAATTGTGATACATCTCCATTAGGTGGCTTATATGGTTTGAATGTTGTTAACCCTTTGACTTCCAGGCCGGAGTGCATGCCTGGATCCAGATATACTGGTGTAGGAGTTCTATTTTTCGTCATTTGAAGCTGGAATTGCTAACGCAATTTCCAGCTTCAAATGACGAAAAATACATAAATGTAGTATATATTTGACGAAAATTTGTGTCATTTTATGGTTACGTTCATTGACAAATGACGACGGAAATTCCCGTCATGTATGGTAGTGAAAAGGTTAAATTGTAGGCTTGTTTTCTGAATTAATAACGTAGGAATTTGCTGATCGCACCGATAGGTCGAAGTGCGTGATTGAGATCAGTATTGCCGGTCAAAGCCAAAATGCAGTATCTGCTTAATTTACAAGTAAGATACTGTATTGTGGCTTTGCAGAGCAGCGTACCAGTATCAACCCTTCAACTGCCGAATTCTGCTGTGCTTTTTTTCAATTTCAAGCTTGAATGTACTCAAATGATGGAAAAATACAATTGGAAATAGATGTTGAATAGTAACAGCAATTAAAATGATATATCATGTTATATCACATGATTGTATAAATGTTAAACAATATTGTCGGTGATTAGGCGAACATATCTCGTATCGCAGGATTTTGGCAGGCAAGAGGTTCGATTTTACTATATATATGTATGTATCTCCATGAACAAGCCTGGTGTGTCAGCATCTGGGATCAATTGACGTGAGTATATTATATCTACTAATTGAAACAAATATCTGAGAATAGCTGGATATTTAATTGGAGTAGCATCCAGTTGGTCTTTCTACACACAAAGTCACTAGTCGCATGGTATGACGTATTTCTACGTCCCTGGACAATACATGTAGGTGCATTTCTCCATACCATTTTGCTATTTTGATACAGTCATATTGTATTACAAGATGACATGATTTGAATCAGTTCGCAATTTCTATTCCACCTTTGTAGAGGCATTGCTATTTGGTGTTTTCTCATCTCCGGGAGCTTAAAATATACTCTCGAGTCTGGACAACGAGATATTTTTGAGATCCTTAATCTAGGGACAGAGCTTTGCTAACGAAAATATACACATACACATACAATTATATTTATATCTTTATTATTGCACAGTTTTTATTATTTTTTTCTCTATTAACATCAACATGGTCTGCCATTCAGTAGGGCATTGATAATAACATTTAGGACACATCTTCGTCCACAAAACGCATATTTGCTAAACCTTTAGACTTATGCACATATTTCACCCGTGTTCTTCTAAATCGTTAATTTTCATTTGAAGCTGGAATTGTTAATGCAGTTTCCAGCTTAAAATACCGAAAACTATTTATATTCGTGACACGTCTACTATACGGTTCCAGTGGAAATTGCTTTACCAATTCCAGCTTCAAATAGAAGAAAAATATAAACTGGCAATTCAGAACACACACGGTTGGTGCGCCAATCATTGTCAGTTAGCAAATAACGACAAATATTTATATTCGTGACGTCTACAGCTCCAGTGCTAACTGACAATCATTGGCGCACCAACTGTGTGTGTTCCGAATTGCCAATTTTTGTTTCTATTATTTGAAGCTGGAATTGCTAACGCAATTTCCAGCTTCAAATAACGAAAAATATTTATATTCGTGACGTCTACGGTTCCGATGCTAACTGACAATCATTGGCGTACCTACAGTATGTGAATTGTCAGTTTCCATTTGTCTTTCGTTTGAAGCTGGAATTGCTAGCGCAATTTCTAGCTTCATATTTTTTTAAATTTTAGTCACATTTTTTCATCTTGGCTGAACACGTCTGCGGTGCCAGTGTTAAGTGACAATGATTGACGTACCAGCAGTCTGTGTGCTTGCCTTCTTATACGTTGCAATGGTTGTGTTCGGCGCTGTCACCACGAGATGGTACCATTCACGTCACAAGAAGGACGCATCAAGTGAAGAGATGGACCTGGTGGCTGGACGTAAACTTGGAGGAATAATTGGAATATTTACACTAGCAGGTTATATGCAATTTTGTATATTTATCTTTCTAGACAGGGTAATGCGTATAATGGCTATTTGCAGCATATTTACAATATTGCGATGTAGTTCTATCTTGCCATTTGGTAGACGGAAATTCATACCGGGAATGAATATAATGGGGTCTGGCCGTCTGAGACTGTTTCCATAAAAATATAATTTTGCTGCAGCCCCATCCAACATAAATGTTATGTTCTTATTTTCATCATACACCCGTAAGCTTTGTTTTTTAACCGTTTCGTCACCATAACCTTGAAATTATTGATATGAAAAAAATGAAGTACCATCTATCGAAATATAACTCACACCTCCAATTATTTTCCACGTGGATTGGTTGTGCTCTAATGGTCGCTAATTGAAATCAAGATTTATTTTTATTATAGGTATACATGTAAACATATTAAAAAAACTAAACCTTAAAAATAAAAGTGTATAAAATATTAAATTTATTTAATTATATTTGACAAGACCAGCATAGACGTACAAGTATTTCTTTTCAGTACTTGCCTATATAACTTGAAGAAACATATTTTTATTCATCTCTATCTTTATTCATCTCTATCTCCATATATTAATGTACAATATTTTTTTATTATATAGAAATATCATTTAAAATAAAAATAAAATAAAATGGTGGTAATCAGCCATTTATGCACTGCATTTACTATTCAAATGATAAATATATGATCATGGCTGGATTAGTTAAAAAAAAAACATTCTTAACGATGAAACAAATGACACCTTTTTGATTGTTTGTTCTAACAATTTATTTTATAAGAGACCATATACACGTTTAACAATTGTTAGAGGTGCCCGAGACGTACCCATATAATACGTTGAGAAGTCTAGCATAAAATACTGAAGGTATACATAATATTATACTGCAATAAGATGTATGTTAAATCCGTGTCAAAGTCGCTATGTGTTATTATTCTAGGAATCAAGTTATATCGTTATATTGGTCCGAGACGTTACTACTGAGAATTCGGAGCTGCTTTTGTTAAACTACATGTTGGCACAAGGTATATAGCCTGCGGTTCATTCATGAGCACATAATGCTGGTACGCCATCGTCGATCGTGAAAGATCGCTAAATATGCTAGCTTATATCGTCCCCTTGGATATGAAAAAGGGTGTATCTGCCACTGTCTAAAGTGGCAGATACACCCTTTCATATCCAAATGGACGATATACTTCGAGTGCCATAAAGTGTTCTTCCGAGCTCTCGGGCGGGGGCTCTGATGCAGTGGTTAAAGCTCCCTGCTTGGAAAGTCGGAGATCGCGGGCTCGAAACCCGCTCTAGCATTCAAATTTTAATTTAGCAAAGTAGATGCGATGAGTTCTTATTAAAAGCAATCACACTTCTAGATTATTTAAATTACCGGTACCTTATTTATTTATTTTTCACTTAAACGTGATAGAAGCACATCATGCATGTACTCTAAATAGGTACTTCCAAATTTGCACATGATATTTGTGATATTTGTACAGATATAATGCTACTTGAAATATTTTTATAGGGCATGGTAATTCAAATGTCAATACAACGTTTTAAAATATTTTTTATAATAAAAAATATATAATTTATTAAAATAATGTAGAATAAAATGTTGAATACAACTTGTTATAATTAAAATGTTTTTTCCTTGTGTATTTACCTCGTACACTTATTCCATTTAAGTATTTGAAACATTTTACAGGCTTGTGTAGTATTTGTAGATATATATTGCATTTTTTGTATTCTAGGGTATTGTGATTAAACTGTCAAAATGACGTCTTTTGGACACATTTATTTTTGGTTAAGGCGACACAATCAGGCTAAAATCATAAAAAAATAGGTAATTTTATTTTGGCTTCTTAACATGACCATAGACTAGAACTGCAAAAGTTGTTGTAATTTTTGTGCTGCGCACTCACCCGTTAAGCGAGATATAGAGACGAAATTCCCGTATTTCTTATTTTGGACATGCATGTCTGAAATAAGAAATCGGGAATTTCGCCGTTTTTTGAAATATGATTTTCTAGATAATTTCCTACAACAAAAAGCGAATAAATCTACGTTGCAGAGGGTTCAATCGTCTTTAAGAAGGCTTTCAAAACACAGCGACGGGTATATATCTTTGAATGATTATGACGTATTGAAAATAGGATGCTACATGGTATACATGGCTTTCCGGTACCATTAGAGGAACATATTCCGGTCTGTTGATTTCAAAAGCGAGGCTGCTCTAAAAAAACATTCGCCAAGTAATTTTTGCAAGCCTTTGCATAGCAATTTACTCATGTAAAAAATAGTGTGGTTAAAGATTGTGGTAACGTACGTGATGCCCAAAATGGTTTGAATACCTTCAGAAACAAATGACTTAATGAAAGTAAGGGCTCAAATAATATGGATGGTCTTCCATCGCAATAAAACTTGAGACTTCAGAGTACACGTTTTTATATCTGTTATCTCATTTCGGAGAAATTACATAAAAATATGAGTAATTTCTTGGAAGATGAAACATATTTGACTGAAGGTCACGTACGTTACGTTTGTATTCAGAATGCATAAGAGCCATGTAAAAAGCAGTAAATTATACCTTTGTGGTCCTAATCTTAACTCAGATCATTATTGCACATAATTTAATGAAAATCAGCTACGTATGCGGTAAACAGATACCTTTATTCAACCCCTTCAAAATGTGATGTCTGGCGATGTAACGTTTGACATATGGAAAAAACACACTTGTCATGGACTCAATATACAACAAAGTCACAAAGAATGAGCCAATATTTGACATATTTTGTGAAAAGTACTCCCCGCAGTGTCCTACCCACTAAATATTATGGTGGTAAATTAAATATAAATATCGATAAACGCTCAGAATCAGCCACTGGCATAGTTTAGTGTGACTGGACCCACACATGTTATCACACATGCATAATAATATTAAGCATGTCTTGTATTATGAGTACCGGTATAAACAATAATCAAATTCCTAGCACTATCATTCGTGTAGTGAATCATTCTTTTTTTTTGTTTTCGCTCAGTAGGGAACAAGATATGACGATCACTCATTTTATTATTTTTTTTAACAAAAACTGGCAAAAGCCCTGAAAACAGTCATATTGCACCATAAACAATAGGTGTACAGAAAAGAATTGCACAAAATCATATTAATTCAAACTTCAAAATAATATTGCCATATTTTACAAATTTATAATACACAAGTCAACTGCAAGCTATCCACACTACTTGTAACTTAACAAAGTAAACAATATCGTAATAATGTTTCTAAATTGCCAAACACGTGCAAAGGAACTTATTAATAAAACAAGATAGTAAAATCAGGAGCATTTTAAGTCAGCATATATCAACATCAATAATCCTTACCCCGTCAATAAACACATCAACATATTCTAGTTTAACCCTCTGAGCCCTCACGATGCATTAAAGCATCATTTTACATCCCTGAAAACAGACCTAATTTTCCTTAAACTAGGGGTTTTAGAATGGAAATTTCTATGAAATTGGTTACCAATACTTAGCAATTTTCTTTAATTTTTCAGCTACTTCAAATCATCTTCATCCACTACAAGTCGAGAATTGCGACAGCAATTCGCGGCTTGTAGTGGATGAAGATGACAATGTAAAGTCAGGCTTGAAAGGGTTAAATATGAAGCAAACATAAGCCACCAGGATGGGACCATCTGTATTACAAATGAGAATCCATCGATACGCATCACAAAATATCAATATTATTATTTAATAATAATATTATCAGAATAATTATTTAATCATTCTCATCAGAAGTATTGATTATTTTTTATACTTCGAGATGTAATAATTAAATCAGCAACCAGTTTATATTATCAGATTATCACAACTATTTATACTCGCCGTCACATTAACTTGTATTGCATGTTTTTCGCCGACTTCTCTGTCAATTCTCAACCAATTTTCATGAATTTTTGCAAGGATTATTTTCGAGTCACCCGCCAAATTTTTATACAAAAATATTACATAATCAATTTTTAATTACGACGCCTCTCTATAAACCTATTGAGCTGACTATTTTGTTTTTTGAAAATTTCACGGTATTTGAATAAAATAAATGAGAATTAAAATTAGATAAACAATAGATGTGACATTACCAAACTAAGATAACGTTTTTTAGTGTGAGAAATCATTTCTCTAACGAGGATGGAACCAGATAAACATCATCTCTGTCTCAAACCAAAAAAATATTTTGAAATCACAGAAGATGGTCAAGCAAACCCGAATCAGTCAGCTAGATTCCAGTATTAATTAATGTACTCAATGTACTCAAATGTACTCAATGTTGAAAAAGGTGGCATTAAAGCATTATTTCAATAATCAGCACTGTTACGTATAATAATAGCATCAGGACCGAGTTTATAGGTGAAATAGTTTTTGAGCTACATGCAATTTTGTGGACTTAGTGTTCAAAGTCAGGCCGGAGTTTCTGGTTATGTATTTCTGGTCATAGTGCATGTAGTGTGGGCTAACACTTAAACCGCTGAAATAAATACTTTAAATTCTCACCCACCTGAAGTTGTGTCTCGCTACCGCGACCCACAACTTCAAGTGGGTGAAAATTACTGATATTTGTTTAATTTGAGAGCAAACACATTTCACACATTTCATCCCCAATAACTGTTAACCCTTTAACCGCCAAATTATTCAATATGAATTTTCACTCACTTGAAGTTGTGTCTCGCTGACGCGATCCACAACTTCAAGTGAGTGAAAATTATTCAGATTTGACAAAATGGAGGTCAGCTGTTTTGAAATATTGCTGATTGATGTCACATTTTATCTTTACCATGTTTAAAAGGTGGTACTTAATGTGCTAATAAAAAAACGAGAACCCGAATATATGCGACACCGGCGGTCAAAGGGTTAATAAACGGATAAAAAATGACTGGTCGCTCTCAGCGGTTCAAGATTTATTACTCATGCCTGCTAGTTTCTTGAATCATCACTGGATTTGTAGGCCAACCTTTAGTGAAAATACTCCAGCAATTTTCAAATATTATGTCACCAGAACCGCGTAATGTTTGGATTAAATACAACACCTGAAGCTACAGTGGGGCCTATCATAACGTTGGGGGCTAGTTGGCCTGTCAAGAACTTTAAATTTACACCTAAGTTTTACACCTTAAAGGGACCCCTTGGGATGAGACATTTCAATGTTGTCAATTTTAAAAATTTAACTTATATGAAGCCATATAGCCTACTGATCTTAACTGAAAATACAAAAAAGTCAAAAAACAATTTTAAAGCACCGAAAAAGAGTGAAATAGTTATATTTCCAGGTCGTATATTGCCATGTTACAAAGCAAGTCAGCAATATGCAGCACTTCATACCACATATTCCCACTTCTTGGCCGAGGAGGTCAAAGCAATCGCCGCTAATTGGTGTCTGATTGGTGTCTTATAGTCAGGACATGAGGTGATACACCTGCAACACTTATGGTCTGCCCAACGCTGGGCCGACGGCATCAACATGTGGCCCAGTGCTGTAGGAACATTTAATCGTCCTTCAGCATGTCTTTAGGTATACAAAAAGTTTGTTTGGGTTTTAAGCGGTTTCATGGAAATATTAATAAGAAATATTTATAAAAATCTAAAAACTCTGAAAAAAATAAAATCATGATCTGGGGGATACACTACTTCATTACAAAACTAAAAACGAAAATTGATGTCATCCCAAGGGGCTGCTTTAAATTAGACAAACATGCATAATAAGTTGTATACATTTCACGAATTTGTTTCATATGCTAGTCTAGCTGACTGATTGATTGGAATTTTGAATTCAATTTCTGTTTTGTTAATATTATATATACTTCAAAACAGCATAATACAGTATAAAAAAATTAAATATTATTTTTTTCAGTATGTTCAAGATAAGCACCAGTTACAATAAATGAATCTGTCCTGTGTATAGGCCTGTAAATCCATGAAAAATCACACAATATAAAATGGTCAATAATAGGTTAATTTTATATCAACTACCCTCAAATCAGACAGCTGGAAATATGGGAAATCCATCAATTCTTCGACGATATGATACACATATAAGCAGTATTATAAAATTATGCATAAATTAAAAATGTCATGCGAATTTCTGCTTTTACTGGTTGATGTTTATATAGAAAAACATTATAAAAAATTGTTATGAAGGTCAATAAATGTCACAGACCACAGATGTCTTGGCATCAAATTATCTGAAATTTGATGTCGTTTGTTGTATTATGTAATTGACCAAGGTTTGAGTTGATGGTGATGAAATGGTAGTCTAAAGCTTCTAGAATCAGCTGGAGCGTAGTCAAATTTTGATATAACTATGTTTTACTTAATAAGTAAAACATAGTGATATCAAAATTTGACTAACTTAATAAGTAAAACATAGTGATATCGAAATTTGACTAACATTTTTTTTTTCATTCTGAGGGTGCATCGCATGGCATAATAATATTATGTAACAATCTTTCAAATGTCGTGATATTGCAACCAACACGTCACTCGTTTAATGTGGCGTGCTGGGTGTAATTTGGACATCTGGTTATTTTTTTTAATAAAGGCTATGCATAATGTCTCTCACTTGGCACACTTGAATCATTTTTTTTTTTTTGGGGGTCGGCTCATTTGTGCATAAAGGCGTCCATTTGCGCAACACTGTCCTTATTAGACGTCAGAATCTGACGTCTTTAGACATCAGATTTTCACGCCTAACTAGATGGTTCCCTCACTGAAAGAATTAAACATTTATAATTGGAGTAGACCCTTAACAAAGTTATTCAAATGAATCGGAAAGAGCTAGCTAAGACAGTTTGATGATTTCAAATTGAATAAAAAACTTTTGTTGCCATGGTTTATACCAACATTTTTAGCGTTGTTAGGTCTGCAACACAATGTATACTGACATACTTGGAAATATAAATTATTTGGCAATACTCGATCAAATGTAACTTTTTCGATACCTGAACGTATAGTATTTAATGTGAATTATCAAAGTATAATTTGTTTTGAAACTGCTAAAGCCCCAGTCACATGGGGTTTTTTCGGGTAAAAGAGAAATTCGTTCGGCATTTACGGTCCGTCCGCCAAAGAACCGAATGGAACCGTATTATTAGACCTCGTGCACCTCCAACCGACCGGCCGTCGACCGCGTGTATTTTTTTTTATTTTTGAACATGTTTGAAAACTTGCTACGCTTCACGCGTGGTCCGCCACACCATATTGTAACCTTATAAGACTATAAACTTCCGTAAATGACCTTAAATAATATTTTGCGAACCGTAAAGGACCTTAAATCACCTCGGGTTTTTCCAGGTCTGAGGTTGACGAAAGTGATTTGCGTTTTTTTTATGAATTTATAAGGTGATATAGGGTTCGATATAAGCGGTCTAATGCGGAGATTTAAGGTTATTTGCGGTGATATAGGGTTAAAAAGTGAAATTCACGGTTCTGTGCGGTCGAGAAATGTTCAATGAGGTCCAATACGGTCATTTACGGTCATATACGAATCCACAAGAGGTGTTTTACGGAGATTTTCTGTTAAATACGGAATAATTATTTCGTGGTAGGTTCGGGTCAATACGGTCCAGCGATGAGGTCCAATACGATCCATATTCGGTCCAATATGATCTGTACTCGTATATATGCCGTGTAATACGGCCAAATAAGGAGAAATAGGGGTATTTGGTGTTATTTAATGTTAGTGCTCACATCACAGGGTCGTATTAGCTCATTTACGATGCCTTGCGGCCATGCTCCCGCAGTGTTACATAACAAATTAAAGCAGGACGTGTTTTGAGGAGAGCACACTTCACAGTGAGCAACGATTATTAGAGCCATGAAGGATGAGCAAATATACATGGACCAGGCATCGTTTAAAATGCTGACTGTGCTTTGTGCAATGTTGGGGAACACCTCCATGCTGATTTAAAACTGGTCCAAAGTCTGCAGTGCAGGGCCAGCAATAAATTAACGAAACCTTGACATGGATACTATGTTTGCTAAGATCTCAGTCCAGCACAACATATGTACATTGCTCTGGGCAGTGCTGGCTGACTGGTGGGCCATTGTTGGGATCTTGATCCTGTTCCAACATTAAGCCACCCTGAGGTAAAAATATCTTGGGAGGATAAGGGGGGATAAGCCACCATGCACCGCCACTAGTACGAAAACATATATACAAATTCACCAATTCAATTAACGTAAAATTATACATTATACACGCAAGCTATTTTTTTAAAAAGTTGAAGATCAGTGTAATTATTGTAATTTATCACATATTATTTGTTTTATTCCTTTCCTGTGCTGTGGGAGAAGGGAGGGGGTAGTATAGTGGTGGTTTAAGGTTTAAGAGGGAAGCCTACAATAGTTAAATATATCACTGATATGATCTGAGAGAATAATAATTCCATTAGCCTGTCTTATCTGATCTCCAAAGACCAAAACGTTGAATATGTCATATTTAGTGGTATTCCCATCTTGAGATAATTTTATGTCATTATGTTAAAAAATCAGTCGGTTGTCCCGCTTTTAATCCTTTCAATACCATGAATACGTACTATCCATATGTGCGTACTTATAATAAGTAATAAGGCTAGATATAGAGACAAAATTCACGATTTCTTATTTCCGACATGCATGTCCAAAATAATAAATAAAGAAATTTCATCTCTATATCTCGCTTAAGCTAAAAGCGCAGCACAAAAATAAAAAAACTTTTGCAGTTCTAGTCTATTGACATGTTTACATCATATGGTCATTTTAAGAAGCCAAAATAAAATCACCGATTTTTTAACGATTTTAGCCTGATTGAAACGCTTTAAATATGTTTAAAATTCCTGGACTATAACCTCTGTTTATTATTTAATTGACCTAAAGTTCTTACTATTTTTAGCTACGTGCATCGACGGAGCCATGATTAACGTTACGGCGGAGATAATCGCCAGCAATGGCCTGATATGGAGCCTGATCACTCTGTCTTTCTGTTTATCTGGATTAATAGGTGAGCATTGATTTCTTAACCGCCGGTATCGATTATATTCGGTTTTTTTCATTTTTCACTACAATTTTAAGTACTACATTTTAGATATGTTAAAGATCAAATGTGGCATCAATTAGCAATATTCGAGAAAAGTTCACCTTCATTTTGTGAAATCTGGATGATTTTCACTCACTCACGTGTTATTTGTTGTAGGGGCTATACTCTTCGTACCCAAGATGAGGTTTAACAACTACCTGACGATGTTGGAGCCTTTCCAGGATCATTACGGAGGATCTGTGGTCACTGTGCTCTATCTGGTGGCTCTCTGCGCAGACATTATCTGGGCGGCAACTATTTTGGCCGTCCTTGGTAAGATGATTTGTGGCATTTTCAATCCTAAAGAAGGTATTTATGTGTATGAAGGCCTAAAAATGTATTTTTCACGGATTATGATTGGTTTATAATGACGTAAGGAGGCATAGATTATGCTATGGAAACTCTGAAATATTTCAGTATATTAGGAAATATCACATAATGTGCAGGGAAAATATATCTGAATAATTGTTCTGTTATATAATAATGTAATTTTCATAATATAAACATATCATTGCAAAACACTCATTTCTCAGTCAGTTAGCTAGTAGGTCGACACTCACATAGAGATTTACACTGCTCACCCTAGACACTGCTCCTTCGCATGTTAAAATGTGCAGATGGTTGTCCCCCGCTTTCAATTTCAAGTATTGTAGTAAGCTTGTGATTGGCCGGCTGTCTTACTAAAAGTACCCTGATCGGCTGGCGAGAATATTATGGTGGCAGAGGGGTGGGTGTAGACAGACACCTGTGTGGAGCCAAGCAAACGCGAGCATTTGACCCAATGCTGTTTCAATATTGGCCCACCGCCAACGGCGCTGGACCAGCATTGAAACAACATTGGGTCGAGTCTTCGTGTTTGCTGGGAGAGCTGTCCGCATTTTGATACACGCGTGCCGTCTGTGTCTGGTCGGAACAGGCAGCCCAGTGCTCTGTGTAATAGAGATTTTGCTTTAAAGTTTTATAATCCCTACCTTACTGATAAATGCATATACTTTATTCTAATGTAAATTACCGTATACTATAAACAACTGATCAATCTGACTAATCCCAAACGTGCAGTATAAACAAATTAAAGACCATGTACACTTAATGTAAAATAAATAACTCTCCATTAAACAGGAGTCTTTTTCAAAAGCCACCTCCACCCCCCCCCCCACTTGAGTTGTATAATAAAGTATTTGAGGGTTTTCATCAAATAACCCATACCGTACCATACAAAGCTAAAATGCAGTAACTGCTTACTTAAGAAGTAAGTAAGCACTTTCTGTCTTTCGACAATGCAAAGTAGTACATTGCTCAGAGTGTATTCAGAGTGTATTTCTAACCCTTTCTGTGGACCGTCTTTAGCTGTTTAGACCTCAGATACTGACTTCTAAATACGGTCCCCACACTGGCAGAGTTTACTAAATCATATTGACCGTAGACCCATAACATAGGTATTCAAATAAAGCGGACAGATCTAGCTAAGACAGTTTTGATGATTTCAAATTGAAAAAACCCTTTGCTTTCCATGGTTTATAGATCAGTATTTCAGCGTTGTCAGGGCCCGTATTCTCGTACAAGTTACGATATATCGTAGGCTTCTGATTGGTCGAGATGGCCTTCTCGACCCATCAGAAGCCTACGATATATCGTAACTTGTACGAGAATACGGCCCCAGGGTTAAATCTGTTGTTTTTCAGGGGCCACATTGGGAGTGATCGTCCACGTGGATTACACTGTGGCTGTGGGTGTCTCCGCAGCAGTCACTGTGGCATACACAATGTTTGGACAGATGGTGTCCGTGGCGTACACAGATGCCCTGCAGTTTGTCTGTATGGCTTTTGGCTTGGTATGTAAAGAAATCAACGGCTTTGTTGAAGCTAGAACAAGTCGGCTACTGACACATGTACGAAATGATATCTTTTTAATAGGAAAGACAACAACATACAACTAATACTAGCTTACATATTATACTCACCGATAAAAGAAAACCAGAATGACAAATCGTTTCATAGAGACATGTATGTAATACTTATTGATAATAAGGAGCCATGTTAACAAACTAATTTATAGCAGCACAACAATAGCAAATCATGATAGCAAATAAATACAAAAAAATAATGACAATAAAAAATCAAGATGACACACGAAACACATGGGCATGTGTATGGAATCTTCAACGCCAGCAGGAAACCATTTTAACATATCAAATCATAGGGGCATGTGTATGGGATTCTTAATGGCAATATGAAGCTATGATAACATATCAAATCATAGGGGCATGTGTATGTGACGCAATAGCAAACCATGATAAATCATAGGGACATGTGTATGTAATCCTTAATGTCAATAGCAAATAACAGATCAAATCATAGGTGTGTGTGTCTGTAATATATTAATGCCACAGAATATCATCATAACAGGTCAAATCATTGAGGCATGTATCTGTAATCCTTAACCTTTTCACTACCATACATGACGGAAATTTCCGTCGTCATTCGTCAATGAACGTAACCATAAAATGACACAAATTTTCGTCAAATATATACTACATTTATGTATTTTTCGTCATTTGAAGCTGGAAATTGCGTTAGCGATTCCAGCTTCAAATGACGAAAAATGGAACTCCTACACCAGTATATCTGGATCCTGGCATGCACCCCGGCCTGGAAGTCAAAGGGTTAATGCCAATAGAAAACCATGGGCGAATTCTAGGGCGAATTTAATCATGGGGACATGTGTATGTAATCATTAGGCTAAAAGTAAGCCATGATAACACATCAAATCATAGGGGCATGTAAATGTGATCCCTAATTCCAATAGCAAACAGTAAAAGGTAAAATCATAGGTTACATGCGTATATATAATCATTAATGCCAACAGGAAACCATGATAACAGGTCAAATCATAAGGGCATGTGCATGTAATCCTTAATATCAAGAGCAAACCATGTTAAAGCAGAGCAGTAATGTAGATCCCTGAGCACTCTCAAAGGGTATATTAATACTTCTCTTTTATACATTTCTGATGCTACGCATGTAATAAAAATGTATATTACAATCACGTATGTTCGTTCATATAGTTCACATGATTCATTTATTTATTTGAAGTTCCTCCAAAACTTGTTATTAATTCTGTTTTTGCTGTTGTTGTAGCTATTGTGCATACCTTTTGTCTTGATCAACTATCGTTTTGCCGAGCCTAAAGATGTGATATCAGATGCTCATGAGAACATTACAAATATCAGCTCAACATTTAACGGCAACATCACAGACAGAGACATACTTTTGGGTGACTGGAGTAACGAAGTTCTTCCACATTTTATTGACCTGTTCTTAACCTACGTAAGTCAGCTCGCTATGTATTTCAAAACTAATTTCATTAATACAATGATATGATTTAGCCGCTGGTATAGCCAAGAGAGCCTCCTGAGGATAGTGAGATGAATCAGATGACACTGTCGTCCAGACACAGAATTGGAAATTCGAGCCCAGGCGGTCTAGGCCAAGCACACTATCTTTTGGTCACGGAGGCTCCCCACATCTCTGAATCTTCACAGACTTGCTCACACGACATGCTGGCGTGTTTTATTGATATTTTTTTGAAAAAAATGTGATTGAGTGTCAGAATACATTGTTGTGTGACTAATAATTGTTAGGTTGAATTGAGCTAACTCATCCAAACCATCCAAATCATCCAAAATTTAATTTAACATAATTTAACAATCTGTTAACATATCAACGACAGTCGAAATCAAACATTGCGATCTGAATTCCATCTATGTATTTATTCATGCATAATGAAACATAGGGGTCTGTCTGAAGTTCTTGGTCTGACTAAGCCGCAAGGCTCTACGAATGGTGCGCACGATCCGAATGAAAAAATTTCAGAGCCATACGCACAATTTTACATTTTCTCTACGAATCACCCATTCGTGGCGGCTCGGGGCAGGAAATACGTACTTGTCGACTGGTATCCGAACGCCTGCCGTACCTTACGAAAGCACTCCCGCATTAGGCCTACATATCCATCCCGTATGGGCCAAGCCTTACGAATACATTTGCTGTAACTTACGTATGCCTTTACGTACCAGTCGTACACTTTTGCCGGAAGGAACTTTACAATATGCATGGTGTTACGCACGTTACGATCCGAGTAGCCATACAATCCGAACACGAGCCTTATCGGATCAAATGCGATACGTTCGATACGTATCTATTACGTATGTTGCGAACTACATTACGTACATGTACCATCCATTACCACTCGCACAAAACGTTATGAACCCTGAACAATCCGAAAAATGGCCATTCAGGTATAAAAGTCGCCGAATCAGCCATTCCTCCCATAATTTTATTGTAAGGAACATATCTTTATTACAATTAAAAAGGACGTACAATTTCAACAGAGAAACAAACAGAACTGTAGCAGACATGGGTCTAGTTCTATGTGCGGCAAAATATTCCCGAATCGATTTGGGAAGGCGATTCGTAGAGATTCGTGTCCTGCTAACCAACTCCATTGCCTTGTCACACTTGGCGTTGCTGCGACGTTGCGACGTTGCGACGTTGAATCAACGTCATTGACGTTGATTCAACGTCGCAACAACGTCGTGTGCCCAGTGGGTCATCGGACTACGCCAATTAAATAAGGAATAATAACGAGCACATTCAGGACGTATACAGTATAAAACGAATCTGTGACGGACGTAACGAACATCACCAAACATGAAACGTATTAGCCGGAATATAAAACGAGCAATGACGAACACCAACGCATGTATACCCACTGGGTACACGACGTTGTTGCGACGTTGAATCAACGTCAATGACGTTCATTCAACGTCGCAACAACGTCGTGTGCCCTCTGGGTACACATAACACAAATCTTTACATTTACATTGTATGTTTGTAAATGGATTGCCGTCATTTTAGCACTTGTAATTTTACACTGTGATGCAAAGCCAATATACATGTACCTTTGAAACTTTCATAGTTTCGTATGTTTCAGGTGTTTGGCTATTGTGTGTGGCAGTCCTACTTTCAGCGGATATTTTCCGTGAGAACGACCAGACAGGCTCAGATTCTGTCTCTGGGTGGGACGGCTCTCTGCTGGCTACTTATTCTGCCTTCTGTACTACTAGGAGGTGTGGCCGTCACAGCAGGTAAACCAGGAGTCTGTAATATGTGCTCTGAGTAACTTAAAAAAATTGTATATGAAACATTTTTTAATACAAAAGTTTTCTATGACTACCTCAACTTAGAAGTCTCACCTTTAACTGCTACATAGTAAACACAAAACATTTGTAAAACATTTGTAAAATTTTAGACCAACGTCGAGGACGTTGGGCTGACTTTGTATACATGTGATACAAATGTTTTGTGTTTGCTGGGATAGTACAGGAGCATTAGATTATAACCTGCAACGAGCTTGCAGAAAGCTTTTTTTTGAAGGAAAGATAGAGGATTACACTCTTAATGCAAAACTGAAGAGTCCCTAGCAATCCCGATGTTGTTTTTTCATTTTATCAAGATGGCCGTCATTTTTCGGAAAAAAATCCGACCTATTAGAACATGACATTATTTTCTGCACAGTTCAGCATAAAATGATAATCTAACTTACAAAAAGGTCATATACATGTATTAGGACATTTTAATTTATGTATTACATCAGAAGACTGTATGCCATAATTTAGCACGATTTGCCAACAGATACGCGATGAACACAACTAACCCGTATAAATTCATCATCAGTTACTACCCGAAATCCATGTTTTTTACTGCGCATCATAATATTATAGGTAGAAGATGCATATCACAAGTGCATATTCAAATTAAATTTCGTCTAGCGCATATTATTATAAAAAAATATCAGACGTACAAATAAGTAAAAAAATTTTTTTTTGAAGAATCGGATTTGAAGAATAGAGGAGCATCTGTTTCTAGGCACTCCTGAAACGTTGCCAAAATAAGTTAACCCTTAGAACACTGAGTTAAGAAATTTAAATGTTCAGCCACTTGAAGCTGTGTCTCGCTAACGCGATCCACAACTTCAAGTGACTGAAATTTGTGCTATATGTGTAATTTAAGTCTCAACATATATCAGTGTTTTAAGATTGGAAGCATATTTTATTTTTAACAATTGGATTTGATTATATAGGTGCTAACAAATACGTTTCTGGTAATATATATGGGTATAATGACTTATAACGCCAAGCTAAAAATCTACAAAATCATCTGTTTTAGATCTACAACTTAATTCCCCGTATAAAGTCAACAGCCAATAATTGCTTACGTTTCAAGTAAGCAGTTAATATTTTGTAGACTTCACAGAGAAGTACTATCAATAATATTGTTTTGCAAAATCACTATGAAATAAATCGTCGTCTTAGCACAATTACACAATTACAATAACGATATATTCATTTGTCTTTCTTTAGATAAAATGATAATCTAACTTACAAAAGGGTCATATACATGTATTAGGACATTTTAATTTATGTATTACATCAGAAGACTGTATGTCATAATTTCGCACGATTTGCCAACAGACAGGCGATGAACACAACTAACCCGTATAAAATCATCATCAGTTACTACCCGAAATCGATGTTTTTAACTGCGCATCATAATATTATAGGTAGAAGATGCATATCACAAGTGCATATTCAAATTAAATTTCGTCTAGCGCATATTATTAAAAAAAATATCAGACGTACAAATAAGTAAAAAAATTTTTTTTGAAGAATTGGATTTGAAGAATAGAGGAGCATCTGTTTCTCGGCACTCCTGAAACGTTGCCAAAAATGAGTTAACCCTTAGAACACTGAGTTAAGAAATTTAAATGTTCAGCCACTTGAAGCTGTGTCTCGCTAACGCGATCCACAACTTCAAGTGACTGAAATTTGTGCTATATGTGTAATTTAAGTCTCAACATATATCAGTGTTTTAAGATTGGAAGCATATTTTATTTTTAACAATTGGATTTGATTATATAGGAGCTAACAAATACTTTTCTGGTAATATATATGGGTATACTGACTCATAACGCCAAGATAAAAATCTACAAAATCATCTTTTTTAGATCTACAACTTAATTCCCCGTATAAAGTCAAAAGCCAATAATTGCATACGTTTCAAGTGAGCAGTTAATATTTTGTAGACTTCACAGAGAAGTACTATCAATAATATTGTTTTGCAAAATCACTATGAAATAAATCGTCGTCTTAGCACAATTACACAATTACAATAACGATATATTCATTTGTCTTTCTTTAGATTGGAGCAACACAAGTTTAGGGATGACGCCAATGGAGGCGAACATGACGACTATGGTGCTGCCACTACTGCTACAAAACTTTACTCCGCGACCCATCGCTATCCTTGGTAAATATGCAATGTAAAATCCTTAGGGACGCACCATTTGATATCTGGGGGGGGGGGCTAGATTATTTTTGAAAAAAAATGTTTGTTTTCAAATTTCTGTAAAAAAAAATATATGCTAAAAACTTGTACATAAAAAAATAATATGTTGAAAGATTGTGCCAAAAAAATTGTTGATAATTTTAATTGTTGATAATTTTTGAAGAGGCTCATTAAAGTGGAATTTAAAATAAACGACTTACAAGGAATAATTGGAGCGCAAAATATTTCTAGGGAAATTCTCAAGATCACTACAAGGTATTATTTAACAGTGAAATTGAACGCAGCTTTACTGATGTATTTTTTGTTTGTTTCTGGTCTGCTCTTTTTCTATTGAAGAATGTGATATTTTTCTATTTTTTTGCGAATGTTTACCACATAGTATTCAAGTCGTAGTTGTTTGCGACAACAGATCGCCAAATGATGCGTACAGATTATGCTGCTTCTATGAAAGGTGAGTCAAAATAAATATGTATTAAGTAGACCTATTTGGTTGTCAAAGCTTCACAGAAGGTATACCGTATTTAAGGTCATGAGTAGCCCTACCGGATATCTCGAAAACCCCCTCGACCCCCTCGACTTTAATTTTTTTTTTTTGTCTATTTATAAAATTCGGGAAACAATATCAGGTCAATGGTGGCTCACCGGCTGCGACGCTGGCCTAACATTGGCTGAACGCCTCCTGTATATTTTGGGGAGAAGCACGATACGCAATATATGGGGGCACTTGATTAGGCGTATAATAGATTGCCATCTGAGTCCCACTACTGTCCTACATTAACGCTGGCCCAACAGTGTTCCAGTCCAATGATAGCTAAGCACAGCAAGATCTAAGCATTGAACCAATGTTGGATTTTTGCTGGCCTAACGTTTGTAACGCTGGCCCACCGCTTGCGATGCCGGTGCCAAAGCGTGTGACTGAATGAAACTGGCGGGTGATATGCCGGGTGATATGACTGGCAAAAAAAGCAGCAAAAAAACAAGAGGCATTCAATCCCATGCTTGGGTTAATATAGGGCCTACATAACAGTTAAAGTTAGACAAGCGTCCTACACAGTGGCTCAACATTAAAATGTGTTTGGTCAGCTGTAGGCCTACGTGTATTGATAAAACTATAATCGATGGCCACCCATTAAACAAGAGACATTAAACCAACGTCGGGTGGATGTTGGACCAGCGTTGCAGACGGTCAGCCAACAGCACTTGATGGCCAGGTTAGCATCACGGTAGGCCTATATTATAATTTCCCGAATGTTATTATTATACAAAAGTTATAATTATAGAAACAAATAAAAACTGTTTTTAATATTAAGTCGAGGGTCGTGGGTCGAGGGTCGTGGGTCGAGGGGGTTTTCGAGATACCCAGGCCTACCACTTACACTGGTATCCGGTACTAGGTTTCAGGAGAGTATTAAATTTCAAACACTAGTATAAACGGCATGTTGCACTTAAAAAAATCACCATGACTACTAGATCCTTGTATATCACCAACAATTCTCAGGGCTGAAGAAGCAGGTCAGGCCGGTGTGTCCCCTTGAATACAGCCGCAGTTACTGTATGTATGTCAGAGACTGACCTTCATCAAGGTCAGTGCATCACATTTGTCAACATACTTAATTAAATATGAACTGTCACAAAAAAAATGTTTTATTTTTTTTCCAGAGACAAAAAAATGTTTGTTTCAAGGTCGGTGCTAAAAAAAAATTGTGTGCTAATTTTTCAGAAAAAAAAACATAACTGAAAGTAATAATCTAGCCCCCCCCCCCCCCAGAAATCAAATGGTGCGTCCCTTATCTGAAATTATTAAGTATATTAGTATATGATAGTCATCAAAAGCGTGTTCGTGTTTATAGCAAGCACTACCCGTATGAACCAAGGTCGAGTTCCGCCAGTAGAATACGATCGATTTAACCCTTTAACCGCCGGTGTCGCATATATTCGGGTTTTCAATTTTTATTAGCACATTAAGTATCACCTTTTAAACATGTTATAGGTAAAATGTGCCATCAATCAGCAATATTTGAAAACAGTTGACCTCCATTTTGTCAAATATGAATAATTTTCACTCACTTGAAGTTGTGGATCGCGTCAGCGAGACACAACTTCAAGTGGGTGAAAATTCAAATTGAATAATTTAGCGGTTAAATGGTTAACCCTTACTAGCGCCACACAAATATTCAGCTTCCTACCTGATGTTACCTCAGTTGCCATTTTTCACTTAGTTGGTTGTGAAACACTCTACCAGTTATTTTTTTTCTATTTATTAAGCATCCCTAAATAGTATTTCGGACATTTTAACCATGCATTCGTGATACATTGTGTAGCATTCTAGCCCGAAACGTGTGGAGTGTGAAATCTTTCCAACTAGAATACATGCCTAATATTCTCAGAAATGAATTTTATGTTTTTATAAACAGAAATGCCCAAAATATTCCACTTAAACGTAAAAGAAAGTAGCTTTTATTAAAACTGTGAGAAATATTGGAGGTCTTGACCATTAGATTATATAAATATTGATAGATGTTTAAACATGTTTCATAGTGATTTACATAATGTATTTACTTTCAGGAATGTCGGCTATTGCCGCAGCTACTCTCTCCTCCATGGACAGCGCAGTTCTCTCTTCAGCCTCAATGTTTTCACACAACATCTACAAACGAATTAGGACAGAGGTGTGAAAAGAAAATGCCCGATATGCGTTTGGTGGTCTAACAATGTTTTGTCCCATTAACCACATAAGTTCAATTTTTATTTTTGTAAGTCGTTGTAATTTCCACAGGTCTACGCGGATTTGTACTAGGCCTACACAAAACGCTACGGATCTACAAATAGAAGTCAATCATTTTACAATAGAATCATTTGCAGTCAGTGCATGACAAATAATAGGGTACAATTAAAACTGGTAAATTAGTGCAGTTACGGTTACCTGGTAATACCCAATAAACACAAAACATTTGTATAACATTTGTACAATGTTGTACAAATGTTATACAAATGTTTTGTGTTTGTTGGGTATAGACCAGACCTGGCTGAGGGTAAGGTGTCACCCGGAAGAGGAATTTAGGCAACTATTATTTTCACATAGCTGGACTACTCAGGGGCCAGAGTCAACCTGTTGACCATCAACGAAGCAAGGATGAGTATTAGTCAGGAAGAAATTTCACTTCAGGTGGAAAGGTAGTACAGACTTTTTTTGTCGATTGATATCAGTTCTCTGGGGTCCCAGGAAACATTTTTCAGAGGGTGTGTAAAATTTCATCCATTGGCATTTTTTTTAATCCAAAATGGCCGCCATGACCCACTATTGTCATTAAAATGGTCATAACTCTCCAAGTATTTGTGCTAGAGACACAATTTTTGGCTCCATACCCAGGTTTTGATACACAGGGAGTGTACCGGGAGGGTTATTTGTGTGTTTTTACCATTGTATAGAGCATAAAAATCCAAAATGGCCACCACAAATTACTAAAATCACGATAAGTGTAGCCCAGAAACACAAATTTGGTTTCTGTACCAATGTTTTTTTACAGAATTGCAGAATTTATTTCATTCACTATTAAATTAAAAACATGAGATAATGAGCAATCATGATAAATGAGTGCAAAAGTGGAACCAAAATTAAATATTACGTCTTCGGCAGAGATATGATCGATCTGTGATTAGTATGTACATTTGCACCAACTACAAACACAATAAACAAATTCAACGCTGCTTTATTTTAATAAAAACAACAAAATGCTATGTTTAATCAGCTGCTGCGGGATTTATGGATATTAGTCATATAATTTATGGATATTAGTCATATAAAATTTTGAATAAATGCAGCAATGGTAGGTGGAAGGGAACATAGTTTTACTGATGATGCCCCACTTCTTCCGGTCTTAGAACGCCCTACCTTTACTCTGCATTCTGTCATTGATGTGCAGTTACTGTGTTGACTTGCCATATGTGCGCATATGATTGCAGTAGCCTGAGCCTCACCAGATTTTATATCTGCCGCCACATCACCAATATTACCCCTCCCTTCTTGGAAATCTCTAAAACAGTTCCCTTGCCTATGTCATGTAACGAGGCTGTATTGTCTACACCAGAGAGTCCATGAATTGCAGAAGATCAGCTGCTATGTCACGGTGTGCTTCTGCAGTGGCAGGAATATAGACCACTGCTCGTTCTTTCACTGGGGGGGGGGGGGGTGTTGCTAGCTTTAAACTGACTATTGTAAAAGTGAACAAGAAGCACAAACACATCTTTGTTATCAAACACGACATTAACTGACTTGCCCAAGAGTCTTAAAGCGATAGCATGTTGTGTTATGTGAATATCAGCCTCCTCGTGTGAGGAACAGAGATCATGTTGGTCAATCCTCAACCCACGGTCTATCTCCACAGGCACATCACCTACACCAGCAATAACCAGAGAGTGCTTTTGTGTTGCATTGTTGTACAAATGTGAATCAAGAAGTCCCTCGGCAAGCATGGCATTCAACTGGATTTTTAGTGTTAGTAAGAACTTGTTCCTTAGCAGGAGCTGGCATTTCTGGCGTCAGCTTGTGTGCGCGACTTGACCCAGCTCACTGCATCCTCGTGAAGATTTTGATGCTGTTGGGAAAATATCTGTCAAACACAAGCGTCACATTTGCCCTTTAAAGTGCTTGAAAGACAAACTTCTTAAAGGCATCAAAATACACATGAAGTTTGTCAAGTGGCCAGCTGATGACCCGTAATGCTCATATATTATGGTGTTTTGTACAGGGCAATTGCGTTCTGATAGTCACTTGGAGTTTTTGTTGCAAGGTAGATTTGAACTTTGAGATTTTTATTCCCCCGTCTGGATTGAACATCGATAGAGGATATGCAGCTAACTCACATGCCAACTCATCATCGAAGTTTATGTCACGTGAACTGGCAAGTAGACCAATAACACGTGCATAAATAAGTTCCTGATCATAGACACGCTCCATACCAACTGACAAATGCTTTTTTCACATCCATTGGAACAAATAGTTTGCTTAAAGGTTCATAGAATGTTCCTGGCCAACCACTCTTGAAGTCTGTAATTGCCTGTTGTCCAAGAACAAGGGCATTATTAGCATTCATATCAGGGTGAACAATTTGTCCTGTCATAATGTTTATCAGTGCACCATCTGGATGAGATTCGTTATCGAAGGGGTTAATACAGACATCCAGGGTGTTACGAAGGCTCAGATGATCCTCCTGGCGTGCCTTGATTCGACCATTAGCATCTTTCTTATGGTGAGTATGGAAAGTATTCTTTGTAGCATTGCTCATAGCTCGAACATTTTGAGATACTTCTCCACTAAGAGCCCACTTCACCATCTGCTGGTAGTCTGTAGCTACTCCAACAGCTCCAGCTGGTCCGTGTCCAAGCCGCATGTACGTTGTTCCTATAAACATGTCTGTCCAAGTTGCGTTATAGTTGCCTGGGATGTGACGAACAAATGCACCATGCTGTAATTTAATCTCTGGATTGAGGCCTTTCATCTGATGAACATAGTATGCAGCATAGCGTGTGGCAGCCAGCTGCACGTAAATTTATAAGGCAGCATGGCTTCTGCAGCATAGAGGTGAAGAGCCTAGTCGCCTTCGTGTCCTGCACCCGAAAAGATCATCATGATTATGACTGTCCTTACCAAATTGTAAGACCACAATTTTGTAGCTCGAGCATCAAGCACTATGATGAGATGGGGAAACGAGTCAACTCCTTCAAGTATACACTGGTGCATCTTCTCTACTAGCATTCTGATGGCTCGGAAGTTTTTGTGGGTACTTCTTGCCACTCAACATTTTCTCTACACTTCCAAATGTTCCGGCTAGAATTTCGTTCATTTCACTGCTAGCCATGATGACAGCTGTGGCATGAATAACATTCATGACCATATGCATTCCACCAAGCACTGGTATTACAGATTTAAAATAGGTGGGTTGATAGAACATTATGTCTTTGGCGATTTTGTAAAGTTGCTGGTCAGCCGTGAAGATAAGCATATCGTCACCTGCTGCTCTCATAAGTGTCAACCCCTTATCTATTGCAGTCTTAATGGTGTCATGGTGAGCAGGGGGGTGGTCAATAAGTGGTAGGAAAGCAACGTCAGTCTTGGATTGAGGAAGCATGCCGGCTTTCCTACATAGTCTAGTATTGAACTCATTGTATTCATGACATTTTGGTTCGGTATGTATGTCCTGAAGGAAGACGAAGTCATTCTCCACTGCTCTTTGAACAGCTATGGCTTGGGAAGCTAAGAAAGAAGGTATGTGGTATTCCCCAAGCCGAATGCAGGTCTATCACAAGAAAATATGCAATTGCTCGGTTTTGGAAGATTATTTGGCGGCCATATTGAATTTTAATATTTATAGAATAGTCAAATCACAAGAATAACCCATCTAATAGATTCATTGGGCATAAAAACCTGGGTATAGAGCCAAAAATTGTGTCTCTAGCCCCAATATTTGAGGATTTATGACCATTTGTATGATATTTATGAGTCGTGGCGGCCATCTTGGATTTTAAAAAATGCCAATGAATAAAATTTTACACACCCTCCGGAAAATGTTGGTTGGGACCTATATAAACTCAAATCAATCATCAAAAAAAGTCTGTACTCCACTTCCACCTGTTGGGCCATATGAAGCATATTCTTCCTGACTATATTGTCTACAGGCAATACTGCACCAACATTGTAAACGACGTACTATAATCAGTCAGGATTCCTGTGTAGATTTAACTGATCAATGCATACAGCTCAATTCATTTCTTTTTAAATTAAATACGACGTAACCGTTTGGCCTCTCACCACGTGCGAGCGCGCGCCGCAGTCGTTCACTTTATCTCAACTGCCCCCAGAGGACGGACGTATAAATCCGTTCCTCACATTTGCCGGGTCACAGGCCCAGGCCGTCACTCTCTGCCGCCAGGCCAGTAGCACGCCGCATCTGACACTGACTCCAACATCATGAATAAAGCAAACTTAATCTATTCATCCTTGCTGACCGGGCAGGACTCATAAAATACAGTTTAGCGTGGTGGTCTTTCACCCTGACCCCCAGGCCTAACAGGTTCTCTATTGTCAACCTGTTGATCATGTAACTGCCACTGCTTTACTGAAATATGGCCAAAAATGTGGCAAGAAAAATATTTTTATTTCAAATAGGTTGATGTTAAGTCAAAAATAGTTCTATAACATGCTTGAAGCAAACATGTTACATACAAAAATCAGCTGAGACAAACGTTTTTTGACTATCTACTGAAAAAGTATGAGAAATAGGTAGAAAATAATTTCCACTTAAAGCTCTCTTGGGCATTTGTCAAAGATGGGACACAGAGTATTTTACATCCATATCAAAACGTGTATCAGTATTTTTATTGATATACAGAGAGAGCTAAAAATTTGACTAATCAGCGGGCAATAATGTTAAATACGGCCAATTTTCCCGAGCCTGCAGTATAGCTAACAAATTTCACATCTAACCAGGAAAAATATGTTCACATGACTAATTATTGTTATTACAAAAGGGTTCTAAAAGTCCTAAAACATGATCAAATCAAAAAAAAAACATCCATACCATACAAACATAAGTTCAGAGAACACTATTTTAATTATTTACTGAAAAACTAATGAAAAATAGTAAAAATTAAGGGTTAACTAGGGAATGAGTTCCCGAAATTCGAGGCCCGGCTTTAATCTGTTTGAGTGCTTTAGACAAAAAAATCGCCTAATATTTTGTAAACATAACTGTATTGGTTTTCCTCATGGGCCAGAATCCTAAATGTCCAGAATATAATTATTGAAAGAACAAAGGAGACAGGTATATCTTCAACGTGTCGGCCTACTCCTTCCACCACCATCGCTGGTGCTGGCCAACACCCATGCAATACTCATCGCAATACTTGCCAGTGCTGCAGCGTGTCTCTTTCACTCCTGAAAGTACTGTGACATCCACTGATAAGTCTGTGTACGTGTCTATACGATGTAACTCGTACACACACTATAGGCCTACCCACCCAATACCCTCTCATTGCTGGGGCAGCGTCACAGCCCATTGCTGGTTCAAAGCCGGTATCGAGCCAAATTTAATGATCAGCTAAATCTAATGACACCAATATGGCGGCGGGGTGGGGGCAGGCAGGGGGTGTACTGGGCATGCGCTGGAGCCATGACTACGCGTGGAGGGGTGATTAGAGGAAGTGTAAGGTGTCTCAGCCTGTATGAATGACTGCAGATGTTTTTTGCATACGGATAATTACAAAAGATTAAAGTTTGAGTGTAAAAGATAATATACATGATGCATGTTTCCAGTACCAAATCCAGGGACAAAATAATCCCATTTTGGTATATGGCAGGGTTAATGGGCGCAAGTACATCTATATGGGACTTTCGTACAAGTACACTGACAATGATCAAGTACAAGTACAGGCTTTCTTCAAATATACTGTTGTACATTACAAGTACATTTGACATGTACTTGGATACAATTACCAAGTACCAAGTACATCTGGTATGCTTCTTTTAATTTTCATCTTCATGTGGATGATCAGCGCTCAGAAATATGTTTGTGATAGTAACATGATTAGCTTTTGAAAGTTAACCAGTATGCTGCTGAATTGTTTATGAGTATTTTTCATCCGTTCCAAGCAGGAATTGCTGGCGCAATTCCCATCTTGAAATGAATGAGAAAAATAAAATTATTTATGAAAAATAGACCTTTCCCAAATTAAATCATTTGATCAACTCAGCATCCACCACAAGATATGCTACACATTTTAGTGGTATTGTATTTATTTGCTTGAAAACGTATATATACGGTCACAAGGGTTAATAGCTCAATGATCAACCGTACTTTGTTCTAATAGTAAGTTAAACACTGAATACGACATACTAGGGATTTTTTGTAGTTTGTATCCACATTATCCAGACGTAAAAAACGCACGTTGAGCGTTGCAATTTTCTTTCGTATTATCAAACTGGAATTCAACTTTCTGCATATAAATGCTAGACAATTGTTATCACCCAAATTAAATTCCTTATTTTTAACCGTTTATTTATCTATTCAAAAACAAAATTAATTCCTGTTGACGCTTCTATAATGGAGAATATATCAGCTCTTATCACTGAAAGGGTTAATAAGAGTGACCTCAGTATCTTATCACACCTGCTAATCTGCTAATTAGTAACACGGCCCAGTGACATCGAATGCACTGAAGCGACACGCCAATTGGGCAATTAACCCTTTCACCACCAACATGTTGGAGTACTTGTTTTTTGTTTGTAATGACATATTAATTATTTTCACAAAAACAACAACAGAATTTCCTGATTTTTTAAAATATATTTGCAATGCATTCATTCATTCATGTTACCGAATGAGCTCAGCCCATCCCTAGTTTAATATTATAAACATACAAGAGATGTAGTAACCATAGGGTTGTATAATTACTGTCTACAGTCGACCATTGTTACATAATGATAATCTCCCCTTTATATTTCTTGCACATAAACCTGTCTATGTGTTTGCTAATTCCTCATGACTTGATTTTATCCGCCTGCCTCTGGCGCTAGCAAGTATACATGTTAAGCTTGAGAGAGTGCCTAATCTAACTGATTGGAGATAAATATATAATATATAGCTCATTAACTAGAAAGCAATATCACAACTTTGTGCATGGATTCATATATAATTCCATCAGTCGTTTTAACGCTGTCAAACAATGTTCTCTTAAGTTGGCATGTATTGGTTGCGATGGTAATTAATGGAAGTCAATGAAATATATAATTAACATACACTTGCTATCAGAAATGGAACTATATCTGTATAGATTGCGAACAATGTTTTTTGTTCATATTAACTGCGTGCATAGAAGCGCTAATTGAAAATAACACACTCGTGAAATTCAAGCAGGATATGTTGCAGTATACATCACTGTATATGATAAATAATACTCTGTATGATATATACTTTGACATGAGAATAAGTGTGTAACGTATACTATTCATTTTAATAATTGATATTTTTATTTAATAACTTCCTGATGGGTCATCGTTTTTTATATGCCTGCTGTGATTGACTAAAGGGCAAGTCACCGATGTGGTCTGAAGTTAATTTACGGCTAGTAGTAATTATGCTCAACGACCTGTTGATTACGCCATTCTTTGATCTACCATTAACTGGAGCGACCCTTCTCTTGAGTGCAATAAACAAACTCTTTGCAATGGCATTTCACAGTAAAGCAGCGGCAGTTATCTGATCAACAGGTTGATTCTGGCCCCTGAATGGTCCAGCTATATGTGAAAATAATAGTGGCTTAGATTCAACTAATGGGTGACAACTTACCCCCGGCCACGTCTGGTCTAATATAATTATATTCACGGCATCTTGATTGTTTTGGCCAGTGTTCTGCATGACAAAGCCAAAATGCCTTAACTGCCTACTTTTCTGCAAATCCAACATGAAGTAGGCCCTAACTGCTTACTTTTCAAGTAAGCAGTTACGGCATTTTGGCTTTGCAGAGTCCTGAGCGTATTAGAGTTATCGTAAGCTACTGGGAGCGATTTATTTATAAATCAACTTTGGCTGAGATTCTCTTGTTTTCCACTGTTCATTTCAGGCTGAGCACAAGGAGTTACATACGGTGAGGTGGGTGTCCATGCTGGTGATCGGTGTGGTCAGCTCGTCCGTGGCTATGTTTGCCAGCAGTGCTTACGGGATCAGCCTGATAGCCGCAGACCTAGTCTACATTGTAATGTTTCCACAGCTCACCTCCGTGCTCTTCTTGCCCTGGGTCAACGTGTTTGGAGCCCACGCCGGCTGGATCACGGGGGTTACGCTCAGACTCGCCGTGGGAGAGCCTATGCTCGGGCTTCCACCAGTTATAGCCTATCCCACAGGACAACTCTTTCCCTTCCGAACATTCACCATGGTCTGCTCATTTGTCACCATATCTGTGGTGTCCGTCCTGGCTCGAATGTGTTTATCTCGCAGCAATGCTAAAACAAGCAATCAAGAGGAAAACGATCACATTAAAAAGCAGAAACAGGTCATGCTAAGTGATATGGACATAGTTGCATGCTAGAAAATGGTCAAATCAAGATGTAATGCTGATAAATTATTGCTGCACAATCCTGGACAGCTAGAGTTGTTGCTGACAATTGTTATTTATTAAATGTTTATAGTTATACCCTATAAGTATTTTATTGTAACAGGTGTTATTAGTAGTTTTGAAGAACTGCGGGGTTCCATACTTCGTCCTATTGGATTTGAAAGGATGTATCTGCCACTTTGTAAAGTGGCAGATACACCCTTTCTACACAGAACACTGTGCATAGTCCTCACGGCTGGCAGTATACAACTTTTCATATCCAAAGGGACAACTCGTTAGTATACATAAATGTTGTATTGTATTGTATTGTATATTTTTATTATAGTGACATGTACAAACAGATCCAATGACAATATAAATATGTTTACAATATAGTACCCAGCCCATTTGGGCTTATAAGTCACTCCAAAATGTATGTAGTAAAACAAAAACATATATGCTGAACGAAACAGCCAAAAATCAACATTATTACACAATATTGTAAATCCAAGCAAACACCAGGATCGACCTAATGTTGGGGCAGTGCCGGGACAGCGCCATAGACATGGACCAACACTGAACCAACACAGAGTGGATACCCTCCCAGCAAACACGGGACACCAGCCCAACGCCGGACCAATGCTGGCCCACCGTCCACTACGCTGGCCCAACATCGGTCCAAACACCGGGCGGACGTCCCGCGCCCGCTGGACTGTGTTCGCTTGAACCAAATATATCAGTAACGTTAGGTACAAAAGAGTCATATCTGTCACTATACATAGTGACAGATATGACCCCAATACCACAAATAAAAATAATATAATACAAAACTACACTATATATAAGTTGATGTTATTACATGCCACATATCACCTGTTATACATATTATCAGTACGCCTATCCCATGCCTGACAAATATAAGTACCTAGAAATCTGCAATTAGTTGACATTATCAGTTCAAATTCATCAGACATTGTGGCATTTACGGGAAAAATATATTTATTATTCATAGCGTGTCTCAAATCATTATATAAATGGCATTCACATATAAAGTGAACCTCACTTTCTACCACACCCATATTGCAATTTTGACATAGTCTGTCTTCGGGGCTAACCCCTCTGAAACGTCCTACTTCAATTTCTAATGGTAAAATTCCCAGTCGTATTTGTGAAATTAGTGAACGTGCTTTCCTCGACACGATTTTAGATAAATATTCTTCTTCTTTGAACAAGTTTTTGAAAGTAATATAGGTTCTCAGTTTTGGTTTAACTAATATTTCGCGTTGCCATTCGCGCTCCATAACACCATACAACAATGTTGAAAAATATTTCAAATCAACTTTTGATAAATTAATAAAATCGTCTTCTTTATCAACCAACTGGACAATTTGTTTAATTTCATCAATCCAACTGTTTCCATTACCAAAATTATTTGCATATTCCCATTCAAAAATATGTTTTGTCAGCCTGTTTTCGTCTTAAGAAAGCAAATGATTCCATAGTTGTAACATTTTTAGGAGTCGTCTATATTTTGGTAATATCCATCCCACATCACCTTGTATTCCCACTACTGGGGCTCTGTTATGTACACCCAAAAAGTAAGATAGCGCTTTGAACGCGGTTACATTTATGATAATATTTAAATCCCCATACACCTGCGCTATAATCCATTACTGGGATAACCATGGCATTAAATAATTTGGTAAAGGTTAAAAATCGTATGTTCTTTAGTTTACGGAACTTACTTATAACAGCTCCAAGTGCTCGGCCTGCAGCATCTGCGAGATAATTTGCACATTCAATAAAATCCATATGTTCGTGAAAAACAACTCCGAAATATTTATATTTACATACATAATCAATAACATTTGTTCCATAATAAAATTTATACTGACTCAATTTTCGTCGTTTAGCTCTAAAATGAACTACGTTGGTTTTGGCGAGATTAACACATAAACGCCACCTCCTACACCAGGAATATACACAATTAATCATTTTTTGCAGTTTATCTTCTGAATCAGACATTATAACAACATCATCTGCATATAACAAAATAGAAACACATCGACCATCTATATCAACTCCACATTTCAAGGCATTTAACTCATCAACAAGGTCATTTGTATATAGATTAAATAGGGTAGGCGATATAGTATCTCCTTGACGAACTCCATTAGTTACTGTAAAAATATCTGTCAAGTGACTATTAATTCTGAGTTGTGAAATTGTACCAGCATACAACGACTTGATCGCATTATAGAAGTTGCCATCAACTCCGTTTACCAATAGTTCATATAACATTAAATTTCTATCAATCGAGTCAAATGCCTTGGAAAAATCGATAAATGTTGTAAAGGTTGGGAGGTTTAATTTCATTCTATTACGTACAATGCTAGACAAAGAGTATATATGATCTTCACAACTACGTTTACACAGAAAGCCATTTTGTTCATCAGACATTTTTCCTGTCATATCTAAAAATTTAGATAACCTATTATTCAAAAGTGAACTGTACACTTTTCCAATGCACGACAAAAGACTAATACCTCTATAACTGAGTGGAAGATTAGGATCATTCATGGCATTTTTAGGTATTGGTGTTATTATAGCCTTCAACCAAACTGATGGCGTACATGTGTTTTCAAAACATAACCTGAAATATCTGTATAATAAAATATCAAGTTTATGGGTCTTAAGTATTTCATTCGGAATTTGGTCTGGGCCAGATGCTTTATTATTTTTTAATTTATTAATACATTTAACAACTTCAGCAAAGGAAATCACATCATTAAGAAAATAGTTTGACTCGTAGTTAATGTTGCTATACATATTTGTCTCTAATTCGTCTTTTTGACTTTTTGCGTTCTCATAAAATTGGTCGTCCCAATCTCCTTGCCCTGTTTGGTTATATAAACTTTCAAATTCAGTTTTCCAATTTTCTAGTACTGTTGGTATATCAGTTGTCGTCATACCATCTTTATCAAAATTGAGTGGAATATTACGTGATCTACTACCCATTCGTTTTATATGTGCCCAGAATGCATTTGGGTCATTAACGTTTAATTTTTCTATGTTTTCTAGTGCATCTCTATTATAATTTCTTTCAGCTGAACGTTAAGGAAAGTGTTGAGGATTAGAATATTTTATTCTTTTAGCACCTGTAGGCCTACTACATCAATGATCATATGCACTCAAGATTAAAAGATATATTCCAAATGAACGAAACCTTTTTGAACTTTTGTTCTAAATTTTATATGCGCATAACTTTCAAAATTAGGTAATTTTTTTTAATTGTAAGTTGATTATGGACTCAACTCGATGGACACGACATTGCTATGTAGAGAATATCAATTTTTATGCTAACTTAAAAACCACACTGGTTTCACCATCATCCAGGCTAATGTGTTCTCAGCAAAAAAAATTAAACTGACTTAGGACTGTTTAAATATTGGTGAAGCTGGTTAATGTTTCATATAAAAAAATATACAATTATATGAGCAATTATTGTTTGTTATGATTATCGCTTCCAGTACAGACCACGCTTTCAAGCAGTAGGCCCTAAGCAGTAGGCTCTACATAGGCCTACATAGGTCCCTCTGCCAAACTATACAGCCATCAGCTAGGTGTCGGTTTGACGTTGTTTCAATGTTGAATCAACATTTAAGACGAGTTAATACAGTTGGAAATTATTAGCCTGGAGGCAGATATTGAAAATATATCGCATTTTTCGATCTGTCTCTCCCCGAGAGCGTAAAAGTTACAACCCTGCTAATATCTTAAAATATAGGCCTATCTAGGTCTACCATACGTAAGTCGTAAAATATACCTAGGTCTACCATACGTAAGGTCGCTAGAGGTCATCGAAGGTCATCAAGTAAATAGTATAGCAAATGTTTAATGTTGGCCAAATAGTTCTGTAATTTATGTCTTCTGAATAATTATTGGGGGTCGAGAAATTCATTTCTTGAGTCTTTGAGATAATGTAATTCACCCACAAATCCAAGATGGTCGCCGTTTTTCAATTGATACCCATAGTAATTATTGCGTTACCAACTAGATCGTGTAGATTATATTATAGATGCATTGTATGTTTAACCTGGATGTCGAACTTAGTTAGGGTGCTGGTCACCTGTATTCGACATCCTGATGTACACAATTTTACTTACAATTTTATTTAGTTGTGTCATTTTTTCTGGATTTCGTTACCATTTTCATGAAAGCTCAGTTTCTTGGTGGTTTTATGTACTTTAAATGGTGGTCTTAAAAATGAGCTCCTATGCCCCTCCCGATATTGGGGGGGGGGGGAGGAAGTTCTAAAAAGTTCCAAAATGTTCGCCATCGGTTCCGGACGAGCATGATATTTTCATTTGTGGAGCAATTTTGACAAAAAAGATCAATTTTGACTAATTCTGGCATGGGGATTCCATTTATTTTAACCTTAAACTTATTCTTGTCCATGAATTCAAGATGGCGGCCGCAAACAACGCAATGCAGAAGCAAATTTAGCGTTTTATTTCTGTGGGGCTATTTTGACTGATACAAAGGCAATTTTAGACTAATTTAGGCATGCAAACGCATTTCTAGTATTACCTTAGAATTTTGTTCCATCCACTATACTATGCTGTTTTCTTATCGTTTGGTAAAAATGTGATTGTCTGTGAATTTAAAAAAAAATTGATGATGTCACCATGGAGGTTACTTATCCTGTCTAGGATTGATGATTCTCTAAAACCTCTATCTGATGCTCGATGTTTTTTTATGCAAGAGTCATGCTACTGGAAAGTGGAAATAGAACACATGAATATGCAGAAATGACATTTATCAAATGAAGTGGGTTTACGAGTTCCGAAAAATATCTTTGGGAATTACAGAGCTTCTCTATTATATGAAGGATTATTGGAAATTGTGCTTGCAAATTTGCAATGGGAAAACTGTCTGAAAGCTGTCTGATATATTTAGACGATGTCATAGCTTTCTGAAGCTCATTTGATGAAGAGATAGATATATGTGCCGGAATAATTTGGAACCTTAGGAATAAAATGTAAACGGTTTATTCCAAAAGAGAGTTTTATTCTTATGATATGCAGATTCTGAAAAAGGTGTGAACACTGATCTTTAGAAGATTTTGTCTGTGTAAGAATGGCCACTTCCAAAGAATGGTGTTTGGACAGATAATAATGAGATAGCATTTATTCAACTGAATCATGTTATTGTAAATACCTCTGTTTTAACTTGTTGATCTTCACCTATTAGACACTGGTGCCAGTACATTAACAAAACCAGGAACAGTAATGTGTTCCGGTGCTGGGCCTGTTTGTAAAATATTCCAGGCATTATTTGTATGGGCATTCATTCTTGATACAAACATATCCTGGCCACGTATATGGTGCTCTATGCGGATTGTTCAGTTTTGCACAACCTGACGGGCAGATTGTTTGGTGGTAAATAGAAGTTCTATGGTTTTCAGATATCCATGAAATAGACATCGAAATATACTTGGAAATTATCATGGCAATGCAGTAGAATCTCATGTAAACATTGTGGACTAGATGATGTTGTGCAGAATGATAATAGTCAACACATTTGTGCAATTTCAAAGAAGTAATTTTGTGATGGACTACGGATAGATAGCTAAACAAATAATGAATTGAATAGATGAAACTATGAAACTGAGAAGAGTTAGAAAAAACAACACTATTATTTTGCCTCACTGCCAACGAGACGTACATGATTATAATTCAAGAAAATAGATCCATCCTAAAAGTTAACCTTCGGGACAGTAATTGGTGTTCCATTACAGAGAAGAGCTGTTGATGTCTTAAGATCAATTACTAATGTCCCGTCATGAAAACGTGTTTATCTTGCTGTGTGGTGATTTTACTGAAAAAATCGAGTGTTTAGGGATGCCTAACTGTGAAGCTGATACGTTACATAAATTATATGCTGGTTCGGTACACCGATACAGCTCCACACAGATCAAGGGTCAAACTTCGAATCAATACTGTCCTAAAGATGTGTGACAGCCTAGAAATTGCCAAGACACGTACTACAACACTGAGATCTCAAGGTGATGATAGTGCGCGTTAATCATACCTTGTAAAACATGTTAAGGATTTATATATTTGATAATCAACAACCTTGGGGATGAGTACTGAATTATCTTTTTGCAGATAGCATACATAGCAACAAAGCATTAAAGCATAAGAGACATGGGTTCTCTTTTAAATTTTCTTATGATTGAACAAGTGATTTTGCCTTTCGATTTAGCATTTCCCTTGCCAAATAGTGAGTACATGTGAGTGCCTAAATCAGAAGCAGGCTATGTTTCAAAGTTTCAATTCATATTGGAGATTTCATGTGGTTACATTGTACAATCAAAAATAAAGATACACCACCAATCCTGATGAGAAACTTGGTGGGACATTGTTTGATCATAAACATTATTGGCCTTACAATTTACCACTTGTGCAGAATGACTTAGGATATGGCCACAGTCATACATATGTCGCTTTATTGTGTACAGAAGCATCGTATATGCCAGGGAATGAATTCCCAATAATAATGACAAAATTACAAATATAGTAGTAGCACCTTCTAGGGTGACAATGGTCATTGAAAAGGGAAGGACAATGGTTCATAGAATGGCAAACGGCTTTCCATAATGATCTAAGGACAGGAGTTCATTGGATGACAGAGGGCATTCCAAGGGAAGAAATAAAGGTTACTGGGATATCAAGTGTCATACCAAATAGAGGAAAACGTGTTTAGTCATGGGTTTATTTATCACAATTTTAGTGACTCTGATGACAGTGATACTGATAAAGACATTGAGGAAAGCTGTGCTTTAATGATCACAGTAGTGGGATTGACTGACTAGCTGTAGATAGTTGTACTTAATAAATGTTTTGGTATTTACTAGTTTACTAATTACTTGATAGTACCTTATTGTAACTCATTATCTTCATATCCATGTAATCAATATTCAATTCTGACCAAAATGATTATTGTACAATGTATTTATATGTGTTTCAGTCATTTATGGATACAATAACATTATTCTTACTTGCAGGATTGTTAAGACATTATCTCATCGGCCTGAATACAATATTATTATACAGCAATTTTACTTTCATTTGTCTTTAAATCAAATATATATAAAACTGTTATTCCCACGCCAAAGAGTAAATTTGATATTATCAAATACTAGCATATCAAGCTGTCATGCTGGATTTCATGTCTGAGTAGATTTCAAAATGTTAGAAAAGGATACCTTATGCCCAAATTGTCTTTTTATTTGTCCAGATAGGCCCACAAAAGAAAATGTTCAGATTGCTCGGAAATCGCGTTGTTTATGGCCATTGTTGGCCGTTTATATTAAAAAAAAAATGTCAAAAATGGAATCTCATTGCCAGAACTAATCAAAATTAACCTTTTCTTTGTCAAAATAGCTCAAAAAAAAAAAATCATGTTCGTCTGGAACCGATGGCGGCCATTTTGGAAAACCCTTGTTTTGGGGATTTTCACCCCAAAATCAAGAGGGGCATATGAGCTTATTTTTAAGATCACTATCTAAACTACCTAAAAACCTCCAATAAACTGAGCTTTCATGAAAATGGTCACGGAGTCCAGAAAAAAATGATTGCTTATTTGTACGATTATTGTATATATTTGTGTATATTAAGCCTAGTAAAAAAATAAATAAATAAACAATTTATGGTTTCCACATGATTTTTTAATCGATAAATTTATTTTTTCAGGATAAGTTGACTTGCATCTCATTCGTTTTACTTTTATTTATGAAAACAAATCTTTTTTTTACTGTTGTTAGTAATATCCAGTTCATAATATTATCATGATTATAATCAATTATTATAAAGAAAGTACATATGATGATTAATCCATGCCATATTGGTTATCCTGTGTGAAAAGTTAAAGGCACATACCCAGGTTAAAAAATTTCAAAGTCTAAGATTGTGTTATATAAGCTTATATCATCGTATATCTATATTATCTTTCCCCACCCTCCGTTTAAAAGAGATATGTACCCGATAATTGTGTATTTCGCAATGTTCATAAGATCAATTGCAACCATATTTTTATTATAATGGCTTTGACCAAGCCGCTGAGGGTCTAGATGAAGGGTCCGATGTTGATTTGTTTTTTTCTTTGAAACGATCAAAACTGAGGAAAAACCCTGCCTTTTTGTCACTACACCAGCCATGAATATTACATGTGTATTTTGGCGATGTTCACTATGTCCTGCACAGATGTAAAACAAGTCATTTGACCGAGTTTAGAAGTGTTGAGCTTTCGTGTTTGTAATGTGAGACCCGTAGGGAAAGCGCCGTTAAGCTGTGGTTTTCCGATGACATTGTAATTAAACTAGCAACGTCTTTGACGATGTGATACATCTGAGACCTTACACACTTATCCTAGTACGAGTTAAGAACTTTTTGTCATAGATTACGGCTAATAAATTATAAAAAAAGGAAGGAAATAATCAAATCGTTGACTCGATAATAAACAATACTTTGACATGTATATAGATACAGTAAAACAATAATACCTATCGCCCTTTAACTCTTCTCTATCGCCCTTTAACCCCTCTTTGCCGCCGTCTAGTGCATTTTCGACGCCCTTTAACACCCCATTGCTGCCATTTAACGCTGCTCTGTCGTTCCTTAACGTTTTTCCATCGCCCTTTGATGCATTCCTATGGCCCATTAATGCCTCTACATCACCTATTAACACCTTAAGATTGACCTTTAACGTCTGTCTGTTGCCCTTGAACGCCTCTCCGCCGTCCTTTAGCGCCTCTTTGTCCCCTTTGCACCTGGTTCGTCACCCTTTAACGCATTCCCATTGCTCCTTAACGTTCTCTTTAAAGCCCAACAGTCACCATTTAACGACTACTCATTGCCCTTTAATGCTCCTCTGTCACCCATCGCACTTTATGTACACTTCGTCATCATTTAATGACCTTCAACGCATCCCCATCGCCCTTTGATGCCTTTACATGGCCATTTAATGCTTCATTATTGGCCTTTAACGTTTCCCCGTCACCCTGTTATGCCTGCCTATCACCCTTTGATTCATTCCCGTCACCTTCTAAAATAACCGGTCGCACATGAATGCTTTTCTGTCTCACTTCAACATCTCTCCATCGCGTTTTAACGCATCTTTGTTGCCCCTTAGTGCCTCGTCGCGTATTGTCGTCACTCTCTGCCACCCTTCAGCACATTTTCGTCGCCCTTCAATGCCTCCCTATTGCCCATTAACACCTCTTCATCGACATTTAACGTTTCCCATTTTTGTCGACCTTTAATGCATCTTCATTAATAACCCCTGTTCGTCCCCCGTTTATCCTACAGCAGTCTAGGTCCGAGCAGAGATAGGACCTAACATTTATGCCACTACAGAGCGTAGCTCAGACCTGGCGATAATGCCTAACCATTTACCAGGCGACCTCACTTGTCTACTAATAAGCAGGGCATGGGAAAACTAAAGCACATGAGGGTGATTTATCCTCGACACAACATTTTCTGAACTAAAAAATAGAATACAAGGCTCGGATGAATATGAGGCTCGAGGTATTTCTCAGGATGAGATTAGAAACTCAACTTAGTTCACCTGAAACTATGAAATATTGTATACTCCTCAGGACATATATAAAGGTTCCTTATTCCCATGGTAATAACGCATTTATCATATTATTGTGTATAGGCCTATTGAATGCTTCTACGAGCTGTCTTTGATTTACTTTGATATGTTCTGTGTGAATTGACATAATTTTGTACTCTGTAGTACTCTGTACTTCTGTGGATCAAAAAAATACAATTGTTTTAAACAAAAATTCTGAAAATATATTTGAATTAGCATATTCAAAATTGCTCCCGCTACCATAGCAACACCACATTGACCAATCAAATATGGTGTATTCTGGTTATATTATGTGTGTGTGTTCCTGGGATGAATGGGACAAGCATATGTCAGCACTCTAAGTTGATATTAGATGTATGAGGATATGTTTCAAAATCACAAAAATCGCTAGACTACATGACCAGACTGCTATGAGTTAACGATTTCCCATTGCTCTTTAACTCCTCTCCATCGCCCTTTATTGACTGTTCGTCACCTTTTTTGTACCCCCGTCGGACGATTTTACAACGCCGTCTAACTTCTCCCTGTAGCACCTTTTCTGCATCTTCGTCACCTTTTGACATATTGTCACAATTTGAAGGTTTTCCGTCGCCCTTTAACGCCTCTTCATCGCCCTTTAAAGCCTCTTCTTCACTCCTCAGTGCCTGGTCATTGCCCCTTAACACCGCTCCGTCACCTTTTAACGCCTCCCCTTAGACCTTTAACGCTTTTTCATCGCCCCTCTAACGCCTCTTCGTCGCCCTTTGATGCCTTTTCTTCGCCCGTTGATGCCTGTTTAATATCGCCTTGTCGCTATTTAACACATCTTCATTACCTTCTAATGCATCTTCGTCGCAATGTGAATATTTTTAGTTGATCTTTAAGGTTTTCATATTGCTCTTTCACTCGTCGTCATCGCCCTTTAGCGCATCCACATTGCTCTTTAGCACTTCTCTGTCACCTTTTAACACCCCCTCTTAAACCTTCAATGCCCTTGCATCGACCTTTAATGCACCTTCGTCGTCATTAATGTACATATGTTTTGTACACAAAATAAGCCGCAGAAATAGTCATTTTTTCAAACAAGGAGATATTTATCCCAAAAAGCTGTGTTTAAATCTTTTAGAATTTTTACAATGAATTATATTTATTGTTATGTGTTATTTTATGATATGTTTTGGCAATATAACCAGATAATGCATTACATATTAGGCATTATAAATATGAAATTAGATATCAATGGGGTAATGACAACCCTTGGGTTTGGGGAATGTGACCTAAATACACTTCATTTAATTATTGGCCAATGTAATGTTGCCATGTTAACCGACAGCCATTTTGAATATGCTAATTAGGTAGTCAAATTTTCGGAAATTTTGTTTAAAAATGATATTTTTGGGATCCATGGTGATTCAGGAGTACATGATATAAATTCACATAAAATACACCACAGACATAGACGAATACACATAAATTAATAGGGTAAATAAGTTATTACCATGGGGTATCGTAATCGTTCTAAACCTAATCGTTCTAAATTCCCGAATGGCATACCAGATTTCCTATCTTGGGATGACATTCCCAACTCATATTTAAAATACCGAAAGCCTCGTATTCATCTGAGCATGGAGCTCTATGTTTAGTTCCGATACGGTTGTGACGCAGATAAATCAACCCTATCCCGTCACGGTTGTGACGCAGATAAATCAACCCTTTGTGTTCTAGGCTCCCCATAAAGCGTCATAAATTCCAGATCCGATCTGGGCTCGGACTTAGACTGCTATGAGTTAAGTTTATTAGCAGATTGCGAAGGGTGTTCCTGACGTGATATCTCAAACTCTTTTATCTATCTAGATCTCTCAGTACAGATAACACACGCTTCCCTGGTAAAAATTAAATTCCCTCATACTTTTAGTCATATATATTTTATTCTAATTAAGCTTAGATTAATAACGTTACCAGCCTGAATACATTGCAAATTTACCCTATGCTAACTTTAAAACATATAGGTTTACTATAGGCCATATACTTGGCCCCAACTGTCTATTACTATACTAGTAGGCCTTGTCTATTGTCGACTAGGTCTAAGACTCACGAGACACTTCTCTTTATACTATATGTAGGGCTTAATAGTAACAGAAACAGATATGATAGCTGATTAAACAGGCCTTTTTAATATACCATGACCCATTTTATCTAATATTCTGGATGTCAATTTTGGCGTTTTCACTGCTTCTCCAGCGATTGGCAGCCATTTTGGAAATATGCAAATTAGGCTGATACATTTATATATAACAATACTATTTTTTTAAAATTTTATTCAGCTTATAATTATTACCTTCAATTTGAGCCTAGTTGCAAGTTTCTATCTCAATTTTGACATTTTTACTGTTTTCACCTAGATATCGGCGGCCATTTTGGAAATATGCAAATTAGGATGGGAAAAATGATATATAACAAAAATATTTTTTTGAAATTTGTAATCAGCTTGGTATTACCTTCAATTTGAGCTTATTTGCAGGTTGCTATCTTGATTTTGAAATTTTCACTCTCATTACATATATCAGCTGGCGGCCATCCTGGAAATATGCAAATTAGAAGTCAAAACGAGGTCAAAAGTGACTGCCCTATATCAGAAATCCAAAAGGGTATTTCAGAGGTCATCTGTGCCAAATTTCATGATTTCTTCACAAAGTGCACACGGGTGTCCATATATAAGACTTATTCCATAGACTATTGGCGTGTGTGACTATTTGTGGGATTGTCCCAGTGGAATAACTTCACCACAAGATTTCCAGGTTGTTACATGGTATTTTCGAACATTTGGGCAGGCTCCCCCAAAAAGTCATCGACTGTCAATCCATTTTTGTTGTTTGGTGGAGGTCTGTAAATGACGTAGATAATTAAATAACTGCTTCCTGTTTTGAGGCTAACATGGATGTTTTCAAATGTCTTAAAAGCTGATGGGGATGCCTGCTCGACACTGACACACGATCTATATAATTTGCCAACACCACCACCTTTTTCGCGACTACGAGGAAAATGCAAACATTTGTAGCCAGATGAGGTCATTTCGGTAACTGCATGTGACTGCCTCGAATCTGTATCTTTCAGCCAAGTCTCAGTGAGCACCAGAACATCCAGTTCATTTTCCACAATAAAGTCAGAAATCAGGGATGGTTTATTCTAGGCTGACCTTACGTTGAGCAGAAAAGTAGATATGGCTTTGTCATTTGTTATTTCTTGTCTGTGGCAGCTATTTTGATATCAGGTTGTTTTGACTTTCTCCACTCCTCTCGTTTATTTAAGGCTCTACACATCTTGTGGAAATATGTACAGGTAAACAGTGGATGTTAGTTGTATCAGCCAACATTGGGACCATAACAGCCAGTCCAGTTTGCTTTAGTCCACCAGCTCAACGCCCCCGACGTGTGGGACGACGGATTACCACCTCTAGACTCACAAGGGTTTTCCATATTGAGTTGCCAAGTCGATCACATCTTCCAGAGCGCAAGTTGTACATGCAGTGTTGACTGTACTGGAGAGTCATGTCGACTACACAACGCTTGACTGAACAAGGCTCGCTGTCAAAATTTGATAAAGTTTGATTGTCAAAATGCACAAAAAGATCAATAACCGACCTATTAATTTCATAACTCCTGAATCACAAAGCTGATATGTATATAGTGTAAAAACGTGGAATCTCGGATAATCTTCGCTCCACTAAAAAATCTGAAATTTGGGGCTGTGGGCAGTGCAACCATCAGGCGCGACATGCATATATTAAAACTTTCTGGTGTAAGATAAATACATTACCATTTGTTTGTGATCACTTTAAGCATGTTAAATTTAAACAAGAGCGAATCCTGTTGTTTAATAATAAATGACATAATCGATAACCAGCTGCAATCTGCACAGTCTTATCACACTGTCTGCCTATCTACCCACTCTGACGACACATGTGGAAACAGCATCCAGTGAGGATATTTTTTATTTGAGCAAGGGATGGAAATTTTAACATGTATATAACCTTTCATTTTTCAACAAAACAAATTTTCAAAAAAATATATCGGTGTACCCCGTACTCTCAGGCTGTACCTTAAGTAGGTATGTAACCTGAGGACAACGTGGATCTAACTAATATAAAATCAAGATTTGAGTACCACATAATTATACCCGTAGCTAAAGCCTGTAGTTCACTTATGTTAGATATTGCAGTAACAATATTTGCCTGTAAAAAATGGGGGTACCTTGATACACTTTCGGGCACCTTGAGATAGTTCGGGGGCACCGTTATACATGAATTAATAAAGTTCTAGCACAAGTATAAGATACCACCACAATTATAGAAAATTCTAGTACTACTTAATCTGTAAATCCAAATATTCATAATTACAAACCAAAATACTTTTTATGTAAAAAATGGTTTACATGCATGCCAAGGATGCTATTTAATATCAATAGGGTGGCAACTGAAAATTGGTTATTTTGGTACCATTGACCAGATGGCGCTCAAATCGCAAGATGATTTATGGATCAAGCAGGCCTATCTCAAGGTGCCCCAAGTCTCAAGGTGTCCCAGTCTCCCCTAGGCACAGAGGTCTCATGTCTATCGATGCACATGTACTCTTTTTTGTCTATCTTTTGACGAATCCTTTGAGTGAACTTGGGCCTACATCAGCAGTCTGCTCTAACATCACGTTGTATATTTTACAGGTGTTTTGCATTTCGTCCCAGATGACAGTCACACACATATGGTAGACACTACACTGACCCAGGCAGTTTAACACCCCTGTAGCCGTCACTGACACGATGGCTGCCAAATCGAGGGGTATGTTAGCAGTTGAGATTTTAGCAAACTGTCCTTGTCGAAGAGAAGCAACGACACTGCTTTCTAAAAAAATACGAATTAAACATAATACATTTTGCATGTAAAGCCATTTTGTAAGTCCAAGCCTATGACTAGACTGTACAAGATTTAATAATAGAAAAATATTTTTTCCAAATATTTGTAGCAAAATTCTAACATTAGTCTTTCTCTTGGTTTTCTACACAAAATTCTACACAAAATTGACAAGCTGTATTATTTAGTTATCATTTTTTCCAGATATGGTCCTCAACACCAGTACATTATCTAAGCCCAGATTTTTATGTCATGGACTGAATCTGAGTCTATTAAAAAAAATCAGAAAACCAAAAAATAACATTTTATAGGCAGTGTGTCTTTTAAAAAAAAAATGCCTCAAACTTTTTTTAATGTCCGCAATTTTTTTTATTTCAAGCGAATAATTTTGAAATTTATTAGGTCTGTGAGGACAAACAGTCATTTTTTAAAATAAACAATTAAAAACGTTACCAATTTTAGGTTTGTGGTCATAGAGCTTCCGAACAAATTCAGCATCTTTAACTTCCTTCCAGAAAAGTATTTCGTCCAAGTATCCTACGTACGACTGATTTGCATAATCATTTCCGACATATACTGTATGATTGTGTTCTCCTTCGGGTGGATCTTTTACATTATAGGCTACGTAGGCTTCTGTTAAATCCCCATCCAAGTACAAACTCATAGTGCCATTCAAATACCAGACACCTACAAGATGATGCCATGCGTTTTCATCGGAATACGGTGTAAAAATTGATGTTGATATTTGCCAAGCATGCAGATTAATGCCTACGTAAAAACTGGTCACGGCTATTTGTATACCAGTAGACCCCGGAATATCATCTGTTGTTGTAAAAAGAACAGTAAATGTGTTGGTGAAGTCAGATTTGTACCAGATAGAAACTGTTAATCCGTCGGTACATTCCTCTGGTTGCCAAAAACACACCTCTTCAACGTTGAAGTATTGCAAATACGACGAGTCGTTTTGGAATTGCAACCCACTTCCTATGATGGCATCTGTAACAATGGGGTCGCCATATATCTGACAACTCAATTCACCATCTGTTGTAGCACAACTTTTACTTTCTAGAGGCAGGTATAAATCAGCTACAACAAAAATAGACGTGCATATAGGCCTGAATATATGTCATTGATCTCGATATTCATTCAATTTGACAATAACAATAGGGTAACCTGGAGTGTAAACAGTTAAAACGGTGCTATAATTTCACCAAATTAGAATCGGGGTTGATCTGAACAGAATAATTGAAACGCTATTAATCGATTTGTTGGTATTTTAAGAGTTTACAAAAATGTAATAGAATATTATTTAAACAAGCCTACGTAACATTGCCTTTTAATATAATTCAATAATAATTGTTATTATTGACTGCACCGCCATTATATCACATTATTATGAATTCATTTTGATCTTTTCATAATAATTACATCAAGGTTCGTTATTATGTTTGAAACCAAATATTCAAATTAGCTCCTTCCGTTTGCCATTTAATTATGGAATTGTTGCTGTATTTATTAATATATCTATATATTGACCAAAATTTATAGAAGTGTATTCCAAATCTAAAATTTAAAAAATGTGAAAATTATCTGGGCTATTTTTAAAATGATCACATTCCTCGTTTAGTTAAGGTCGGTGAAAACCTTATAGCAATGCTAATTTCAAAGAGTTGAATATGTAATCCAGCTCAAATATGTAATCCAGTTCAAAGTTCAAAAGAGTTCAAAGGCCAAGCCTCTCACCAGGTTGTAGTCATGGTTGTCACACTTGCTCGGTAAATTTACACGCGGATAAATTTATTTTCCATTTTGAAAATAGCATTAGATTAAATCATCCTAACAATGAGTTAAATTCAATGACTGTTGATAAATGATGCAATCTTCAAGATTTAAATACGTAGCAACCACGACTGAAAGTATATGTGGTAGACTAGCTCCTTTAAGTACTACAGAATAGTAAATATACTTATATAGATATTCTTACCATCGTATGGTAATTTCACCCCTTCTACTGAGTACCATAGCATCCACGAGTACATGTATAACGTTAATTTTAGAGTCGGAAAACAGTTTTCAGTTCTCATTGCCATTGATCTTATCATTTTCTCGACACCAACGTAAATCAGTCATGTATGCCTACATCCACGTTTTACAGTGACTTCAAGTAGCATGGGACCTCTGAGATCAGCATCGCAGTCAGTGGCCAAACAACGGAAACACAGACAGTCGATATCTGGTGTTTGCCGTGTTGAGAAGTATCGAGTCTCATAATAATTACAATTATGTGATGTTAAGAACACTCCGTTATTATATCAAGTCGTAAGAGGTCTCGTTCAGATCAATTGAATGTGAAGCTTGGCGGGAGGTGAGAGAAGGTCAAGGCAACGTCAGCATAATGGCCGATGGTGATTATGCCGGGGATGTCAATTAATAATTGCGCTTATTACGGAAGTGAAGTGGCGATTCTTCACGTGGCTGAACGCGATGCATGCTACGTCTATATCCTAACTGTAGATCGATAATAATTTATTTGGATATCTGACAGGGTGTTATTTTAGCGAAATAAAGTGCCAATCACATCGATTGGATACAACCAGAAATGCATACACTTAACACCACTTTGAGACCAGTCGACCATCATTATTTTTCAGGTATAGGTGATCCCCTCGTAACCTTGTTACTCCTGTTTATTGTATATCTAGTGATATTCGCCTGGTTTTAAATTTAGCGAATTCCTCGATGTGGACAATTTCGCGAAAATTATTATTATAATTACGGTACGCTCATCAAAATTGATAATTCGCGAATTCTAGACTTCACAAAAAGTTCCAAAATAAGAAATTTGCGAAAATCTAAACATGCAAAAATTACCAGATCTACAGTATTCAAGTTGATGTTTTGTTATTGAAGATAACACTAAACAGCAAAATAATATCAGAAAAGCATATAAACCAACAAAACATAAAAAATTGTCAGTCAAATGACATTTAAAACAGTTTTTATGACACTTTTTTCAAGATGACATTGACCTGTATATAAAAAAGTACAAGAAATGGAGTATCCAGTCAAAATTACACCGAAAATATGTAGGCCTATTATATTTGGTACTATTTTTATTTGTGATGTGTTTTGCAAACGAAAAATTGGAATTACCATATATAACTTTAGAAAAACCTTAATCATGAAACTGATTCCCCAGTCAAATATACACCAAAGTGGAACACCTATAGCACTTGCTCCTTACTTTATTTGTTAAATTTCATAAAATTTGAAAAAGGACTTTGAAATTGATCTTTTTGTTTAACCTTGATGATGTGTTGGAAAATAATATTAGAAATGAATTATCTAGTAGGCCTCAATAAAAAAGTACTATGCTAATTGATAATTTTTTCTGTTGAAATCAATTTTTTTAATTGGACCTTGGAATTGATGTTTCGAGCTTGAAGATGTCTTTAAATCCCTATAATAATACCCTAAAGGGATTTCTCAGTCCCAATCACAAAAATCAAAAAGGTACCGTACTACAATATATTATTATTGTCCCTAGATTTATTTGGTAAAAAATCATATTTGACCTTGAAATTGACCCTTTTGACCTCCTGGATGACCTTGAATCATTAAAATAATACTTGAAAAGATTTGGAAAGGAATTTCTCAGTTTGAGTTAGAAGAACAATATGTATAACAGTTCCCAGCTTTATTTGTTAAAACATCATATTTGTTCCTGTAATTGGCGTCAATTCGGCACGCCATCTTGAATTTAAGGTGGTTCGGGACAAATTTTACACAGCGCAGTAATCAATTTTTTTCAAGTAGATATTATCAAGCAAATGGACATGATAAGCTTATTGTATTGGATGGGTACAATGGGACTGCTAAATGCCAGATATGGCCCTTTGGCTTATATTATCATATTCATTTTTTTTAAATTTAATTAATTAAATAAAATTGATTTAATTAATTATTATTTAAATTAATTATTGTAATAGATCATATGACATTATGATATTTTAATTATAATATTTTACTTGGCTGACTTTGGGATTGAGCATTAAAAAATATCCGGAGGATATTTTTACACATTTTTGCAACAGTAATGTCACTTTTTGTCATTGAATGTATTCAGGACGAAACATAAGTGAAGTTATGATTTTTTCAGAAAACATGAGCTCAGCCTTAGAGCGCTGAATGTCAATATTTCCAAAAAAAATCATGGAATGTAATTTTCCCGTTCGCTCTACATGTGTATGATTATGTCTGACTTCATTTGGTAGATTGGTCATCTGGTTCTACCATATCAAGTTAGAACAAGCCTACCTTGTCGTATGAGGTCAAAAGAACGTATGGGGTACTATCACAAGTAACAGTTTTTCGACCCTATGTAGTAACAGAATCCTCATTTTCATAGGTATAAACAGCTTAATAACCACTCTTCACAAATTTTGTCATTGAAGACATTCAAGACGAAACATATGTGAAGTTTTTTTTTTTTTTTAAACACACCCTTAAAGCGCTAAAATTTAATATAAAAAAACCACAGCTCGAGCAATGGTCGAATGTGCTTTAAAAACATTATTTAACACCAGGTGGCATATAAATTTATCTTTGTCAGTAATGTGTTGTGAATTGTGTGGTACCACGGGCTGATATGCTTAGATTGTTAGCAATATTTCAGTTACGTTATCATAGAAGAGGTGGCAATGGTAACAGATGGTTTAAACAAGGAATCTCGATTATGAACCTTGGTTTGAATGGTCATTATGAGGCTCGTTACCGTCTATATGACTTGCTGGTAATGAGCAAAAGACACATAGTTGAGTGATATGCCTGCAAAGAAAAGGCTGGATGTAAAGTTATTTTATAACCGATTCATAAGAAACACCTCAAAAAGAGTCTATGTGGTCATTGTCATATTACTTCATTGTTATATGTGTCTTAGAATACTAAATGCTAATTAAATAATTATAGATTCAAAATAATCATCTACAGCTCACAAGCCAAACAATTGCTAATTTGACGTATAGTGTAATATTTCAGATAATTGTTTGTTAACCTACTTAAAAATTCATACTAAAATAGTACATGATAAAATGTACTAATACTAAGCCATGTAGATTTTATGAGGGATTTATATTGTTTTATAGATTATGTATATGTACACGCTACCATACACTAAATATAGGATACTGTCAACACATAATGTAGACTTCCAGTGAACATCTTGGAAAGTCTGTTAAATTTTAGAAGTTTTCCCCCACAAATATCCCACAGCTAGGGAAAACAATCACTGACTTGTCCTAATATTTAATGTGTCAAGACGTTGCTCGTGCTAAGCTTACTAAGGCAGCATGTATTGGCATAGAGTGGTTCCGTAAAGCTACTATTGCTCTCAAACATCATATTTACAAGAGATTAAAGCCACATATTGAGAAAAAAGTCAGAAAAAGATAAGGTATGATTACATCATATTGGTTATAAGGCATACACCAGGAAAAACATATTTATATCAGATGATTAATGAACCTATACAAGGATGAAACTGTAGGCCTAAGTAAGATTGAGCCTACAACCCCCCCCCCCACCCTATTTACTTTTTCGGTTACACCACCGATCTTTTGAAGGCGAACGTATGCCCTATACTGCCATATTACTGCCATATATACTGCGTATCAGAGTACCCCAACCTGACTGTTGACTTTATACACCCCCAACGTGACAGGTCATGGTTTTCCATAGGCCACATAGACCTGTATATCAAATTATGCTGCGGCAAATCCAACACAAGATACAATGCGCATATCTGTACAACTACACATGTAACGTAAATGTTACGTCTTGGTGAACAGTGAACATATTCTTGTAAAACCCCGGCAGCTGATGACCTCTAAGGTCAGATTTATTTCATCAAAAGTATCTAAACGTCAGATATGTTTCGTCCTGAATGAGTTCATTAAAAAAATATGGCAACATTTGTATCACAACTGTTTATAACCATAAAAAATTGGATTTGTTATTACAAAGGATAAAAAAAAGGTAACTGGTGAGATTACCCCATCCTGACATTTAACTCATAGACCAGGCGTCCATGGGAAATATGTCATTACCCATAATTTTCTTTTCATCGATCCTGACAGTGGATCTGTATCTAAATGCGGATCGACTATGTGGACCAATGCCGGTGCAATAATATACATGTCGGTTGACAGCTCTTTCATCAATATAATAGAGAGTTGCCACTCATAATGGAGCATTGTATTTGGCGACTCAGCAGTTTAAGCTGGCCCAGTGTACTATACCTCTCGGCTGACTTGGCATTTAAAAATTAAAATACATATATCCAATAATATTTCAATGACGGACAGCGTCTCGGACAGTGGCCCGGCATTGAATCAACATTAGATGTTTGATATGGACAATAGAAAACTCCTTAATGCTACATTTCACTATTAAAATAAAAGTTATAATTACAGAGGGGAGAGTGACAGACAAAATAGTGAGAGAGAGAGGAGATGGAGAATGAATGAATGTACGAAGGAATGATGAATGCAGTTTTAGGCCACCTTTTGTGCACATATAGGCTAAACTAGGCCAAGAGAACCTCCTGGGGATGCTGAGATGAATGATATGACAGTGGAACAGAGAGAGAGGAGAAAGAGAAAAAGAATAGTCGGAAGTACAAAGGCGCAAATTTCGCAAATATTGCAAATGTCACAAATGTCGCAAACAGTCGCAAAAAGTCACAAATGGTCGCAATCAGTCGCAAGTGGTCGCAAACGGTTCTAAAGGGTCACAAACCATCGCAAGTGGTCGCGATTTTTTGCAAAAGGTCGCAAACGGTCGCAAATTGTCTCAAATGGTTCAAATGAATGAAAACGGAGACCAGCCATGCATTTAGATTAAAAAACTTTAATATACATATATATACATATAGTTTTCCTGTTTGTAATAAATGAAAATCAAATTAGAACACTATCATGGCAAAACCAATCAAAGTAAACATAGAGCTGTCAATTATCACTTGTAAAGAATAACAGTGACATGACCAGTATATTACACACAATGGCACTTATTATGTTGTGTGGGATAAGATATGAAAAATGTTGGGCCATTGCCCCAGAAGTTGAACAAACAATAAGCGACATTTGTTCAGTGTCTCGTGAACTTTCCTTTTTTTACATTATCTGGTAGTATCAATAATATATAACGTTCTGAGCAGTATATGTTCTGTTTCAGCTACATAATTCACTTGAATAAAAAACGTGGGACATTCCCTTGTACAGTCATATATCTGAGACTTGGTCTCAATTTACCAGTTGGAAAATAGGTTTATTAGAATCAGTAACATTTCAGCTACTTCTACACATGTTTTAAAAACATTTTTATAATATTCAAATTTATGTTCAAAAAATTAGTTTTGAAAAAAATATTGAGACGTTTTTTTTCAAATTTATGAATTTTGGCCTAATATTTTTATTTTATGTTTTATAATATTCCGTTAACCCGTTTTAATGTTAAATGTAAATATGCGTAAATAAAATAACATCATTATGTTACCTGGGCGTTTGTTCTCATTATGTGCCTTAATACCGCCTGCCCTGATGTCAATGTACCAAAAAAGCACTGTGCCAAAAACACCATGTGCCAAAAAGACAGTGTCCACGAGCATAGAGTAGATTAACCTCTGTAACTTCCATTTTTAAAACCCTATGGTGTCTAGAAAACATATTTTTAACAGCTCGAAATTTAGCCACATGGGTGATTTTGACCGTTTATATGGGGGGTACCCTCGAATCTGTCTGAAATTACGTGGTAGGGTCGCGCAAGCGTTTATCGTTGATGTTCTGAATAACCAATCTGCACTTGCGACAAAATAACAGATAATTAGATTCCCGTTCTAATGATATATCACACATTGCAGTTGATTAAGTGGTCGCTTCTCCACGTACGCTCAAGCATGATTTTTATTATTTTAAACGATTCAACATGGTGAAAGGAAACAATCTAATAAAAAGTTAATAATAGACATATCCAGTTCTGGCCTATGTATTCTGAATCCAGACGTGTGTATGCTTAAAAATGAGTGTAATTTATATTAATAAATGTCATATATTTTTTTCATCAGAGAATATTGAAGTTTTTCATGAACATATCTGGTTTAAGCATGGCCTGAAATCTGAAACATGATTTTGTTTTCTCGGTATGTTTGTGTATAATTGTGTATCCACTCGTTTCTACACAATTTGTGTCTGATGAATTCGAATCTGTCGGATAACATTCTATATTTATTGACCTTCACCTACAAATCAACAAAACACAAAATAGCTGCAAAAATCAGAAAAACCCCCGTATTTTCTATGGTTTATAGCACATGAAAGTACAATTTATGGTTTCTGTCAGATTTTTATTGTATAATTTTTTTCTAGTGTTTTGGAAAGAAATAACCTTCATTTGACCTTTGAATACAAGATATCCGTTGTTTTGTATATATTTACTGTTGCTATACGTATACCGCTAAACACGTTGACAACAATATGATTTGATTGCAGTAGCTTAGTGGACAAAAATAGACGTTACTGACGAATACATTTAAATGAAAAAATCCGAGATGGCAGCGACATTCACCTTTATTTGAGCAAAAAACAAAATGGCCATACAAATGTAAATTAATCATTTGTCGAAATAGACATTTCAAATGTTTATTTTTCATCGTCTGACTTATATTTTATCGTAAAATAAAAAAATGTACGTCATTTTCTGTCGTTTATTTTTTTGATTTCCATCAAACAAGTGTTGTGTTTTTATATTATAGTTAAAATACATTAAAACGCTTTTATTTGTGTATTGGCAGTAACCATTCGGTGTTTAAAGGGACTGGCCCAGGCTAAAATCATCAAAAAATCGGTGATTTTATTTCGGGTTCTTAATATGACCATATGATGTAAACATGTACATAGACTAGAACTGCAATTTTTTATAATTTTTGTGCTGCGCACTTACCAGTTAGACTAGATATAGAGACGAAATTCCCGCATTTCTTATTTTTGACATGGTTGTCAATAATTACAAATCAGGAATTTCGTCTCTATATCTAGTCTAACTGGTGAATGCGCAGCACAAAAATTATAAAAATTTGCAGTTCTAGTCTATGTACATGCTTACATCATATGGTCATATTAAGAACCCGAAATAAAATCACCGATTTTTTGATGATTTTAGCCTGGGCCAGTCCCTTTAAAGGGACATGCCCAGGTCTAAACTCATAAAAAAATCGGTGGTTTTATTTTGGCTTATTAATATGACCATATAATGTAAAAAAGTCCATAGACTAGAGCTGCAGACGAAATTCCAGATTTCTAATTATTGACAGCCATGTCAAAAATAACAAATACAGGAATTTCGTCTCTATATCTAGCCTAGCTGGTAAGTGTGAAGCACAGAAATAAAAAAAAACTTTTGCAGTCCTAGTCTATGGACATTTTTACATCATATGGTCATATTATTGAGCTAAAATAAGATCACCGATTTTTTGATGATTTTAGACCTGGGCATGTCCCTTTAAAGGTCAAATAAAATATCTCTTTATCTAAAAACATGACAGATACATTTATCAACTCCAAATCATACAGTAACCGAAAAATATAGAAAATATGTGGTTTTGGCTGTCATTTTTTGTTTTGTTTATTTGAAGGTGAAGGACACCAAAGATAGAATGTCATCCGACAGATTCTAATTCAGCACACCCAAATTATTTAAAAACAAGCGGGAAAAACATCTACATGTCGAGTAACGTTCAATGTTTCCTATTTCAGCCCAGGCTAATTACACACATTTTCAAAAAAGGCTGCAATATTCTCTCATTTAACAAATATATATGCTTTTTTAGTTTAAGAATATACACATCTTGTTTTAGAAAACATAGGGACAAATATAGATATAGCCAATAATAATGCTTTATCAAGTCGTGTCCACTGGCCACGTTGACTAGCTTCTATTGTTGTCGATGTTGATTATTTTGTAATAAACGATTTTAGACATGCTCGGGGATACCCCAAATAAACGGAGAAAAACACACATGGGATTAAATTTCGAGCAGTTAACAGGTCATCACCAAAATAGGTTTTCTAGACGCCATAAGGGTTTTAAAAATGTAGGTTACAAAAATTAATCCACCCTATGCTCGTGGACCAGTTTCTCCTGCCATATAGACAAATCTATTATTGCCGCCTACTGACACATCTCCCAGCAAATATAAGATGGTGTTTTAATGTTGGCTTGCCCTGAGCAATGTTGCCCAGTGAAAACCACATCGTGTTTGGTATGTGCATATACACTATGGGCGTCAAGAAAAATAACACAAACCATCGTGTTATACATAATTACGCATTTGGCTTGATAAATTATTGCCAAAATGACAATAATAATAATTAAATATTTTTAGTGGCATAAGTTATTTATGTGAGTAGCAAAAATGGAACACAGTAATATAAAAGTAATAGACTATTATATATTACTTGACCAGCTATTACTGTCACAATTACTTTCATTTTTTTGCGGTCTATTACTATTACTATTACAGTGAAATTGCTGCTAATATTATTACATTTTACTATTACCCCATCCGTCACCTTGTGACACTTTTGGGTACTTTCAAACAATTTTGGGGCACCTCGAGACAGTGTCTGAAGATGCCTCACCCTGACTGACCTCACGTCCGATAGCATAGTTTGTGTGTGGGGGTGTATTTGAAGAAAACCATCATACACAAGTTATAAAGTGATAGCACATGTGTAAAATACCACCAAAATTCACATTATTAAACAAAATACTTTTCATGCAAAAAATGTTTTACAAACATGCCAAGGATGTCTGACATGCCAAGGATATCTGACTGCCATTTAATAGCAATAAGGTAGCAAATGTTTTTTTTTAGGTACCATTCATCGGATAGCGCTCAAATCGCAAATTAATTTCTGTATCAAACATGCCTGTCTCAAGATGCGCCCAGTCTCAATGTGTTCCAGTCTCCCCCATGCACGGAGGAGGTCTCATGTCTATCGACGTACTCTCCTATTTGTCTATCTTTTGACGAATCCTTTGAGTGAACTTGGGCCTACATCAGCAGTCTGCTCCAACATTACGTTGTATATTTTACAGGTGTTTTGCATCTCGTCCCAGATGACTGTCACGCACATATGGTAGACACTACACTGACCCAGGCAGTTTAACACCCCTGTAGCCGTCACTGAGACGATGGCTGCCAAATTGAGGGGTATGTTAGCAGTTGAGATTTTGGCAAACTGTCCTTGTCGAAGATAAGCAACGCCACTGCTTTCTAAAAAAAATACGAATTAAACATAATACATTTTGCATGTAAAGATTTTATAAGTCAAAATCTATATAGAAGAATTCGTATTAGAAAAAAATGTATTAACAAAATTCTAACTAAGTCTTTTTCTTTGTGTTCTGCTAATTGTAACTAAAATAAAGTCACTTTGAATGTAAAATTAATTATTAATATCTACTTCACATAAAAATTATTATAAATTGGATGGACCTACACAAAATTAACAAGCTGTATTAATTAGTTATCATTTTTTCCAATTATACTCATCAACACCTGTACAATAATAAGTAAACCCAGATGACGTTTCAAATATTATGCCATCGACTGCATCTACACCTATTTAATAATATATGTATCAGAATACCAAAAAATATCAGAATATAGGTGTCTTTTTTTAAAAATGTCCGAAACTAGATTTTTTCAATGTTCGCCAGTTTGTTTCAATTTAAAATTAATGAAATGTATTGGCTCTATATTAAGAACAAACAGTCAATTGTTAAAATGAATTATTAAAAAACGTTACCAATTTTAGGGTTGTGTTCATAGAGCTTCCGAATAAATTCAGCATCTTTAACTTCCTTCCAGAAAAGTATTTCGTCTAAGTACCCAACGTACGACTGATTTGCATAATCATTTCCGACATATACTGTATGGTTGTGTTCTCCTTCGGGTGGATCTTTTGCGTTATATGCTACGTAGGCTTCTGTTAAATCCCCATCCAAGTACAAACTCATAGTGCCGTTTAAATACCAGACGCCTACAAGATGATGCCATGAGTTTTCGTCGGAATACGGTGTAAAAATTACAGTTGAAATTTGCCAAGCATGCAGAGTAATGCCCACGTAAGAGCTGGTCACGGCTATTTGTATACCAGTAGACCCCGGAATATCATCTGTTGTTGTAAAAAGAACAGTAAATGTGTCGGTAAACTCACATTTGTACCAGATAGAAACTGTTAATCCGTCGGTACATTCCTCTGGTTGCCAAAAACACTCTTCTCTCATTTTGAAGTATCGCAAATGCGACGAGTCGTTTAGGAATTGCAACCCATTTCCTATGACGGCATCTGTAACAATGGGGTCGCCATATATATGACAACTCAACTCACCATCTGTTGTAGCACAACTTGTAGTTTCTAGCGGCAGGTATAAATCAGCTACAACGAAAAATGACGTACCAATGCCTGATTATATGTCATTAATAGCAATATACATACAAGTTGTCGATAACAGTAGCGTGACCTGGAGTGGAAACAGCTAAGAACAAGAGCTAAATTTCACCAAATCTCAATCTGGATTAATCTTAACAGAATAATTGAAACGTTCTCAATCGATTTTGTGGTATTTTAAGAGCTCACAAAAATTTAATAATTATTAAACAAGCTCACGTAACTTTACGATTTACAGAGTATTCAAAAATCTAAAAAAAAGAAAGGAAATATGGGCTATTTTTTAATGTTTAAATTTATCCACTTATAGCAATGCGTATTTCAAAGAGTTGAAGAAGTAGTGCAGCCATTAATGACATAGTACAAGGGACAAGCCTACTATGGTTGTCAAACAGTCTAAACTTGCTCGGTGCATTTACAAGCAGTTAATTGTATTTTTAGTTGTTAATATAGCATATTATATTAAAGTATTGTACCGAAAAAAATAAAAATAAATGACTGTTGATGCATCCTTGATCAAGTTTTCAATTTATAACAACCATTACTAAAACTATAGGTGGTGGGCTAGGCCCTTTAAGTTTTACAGAACAGTAGGCCTAAAGATACTTATATATCATTACCATCGTATGGCAATTTCACCCCTTCCACAGAGCACCATAGCATCCACGAGTATAACGCTAACTTTAAAGTCGGAAAACAGCTGCCAGTTTTCATTGCCATTGATCTTAATATTTTCTCGACACAAACGTAAGGCAGTCTTGTTGGCCTGCATCCACGTTTTACAGTGATTCCTAGAAGCGTGTCACATGTCAAGACATTTTAGATCAGCATCGCAGTCAGACCTAAGAGCTAAAACACAGAAAGTCAATGTGTGGCGCTTGTCGCGTTGAGAAGTATCGAGCCTTATAATAATTACAACGATCAATGTAATGGTAAAAACACTCTCAAGTGGTCGTAACATGCTACGATGTCTCGTTCAGATCAATTGAATGTCAAGCTGGGCGGAAGGTGAGAGAAGGTCAAAGCAGCATGGACATAATGCGCAACAGTTATGCCGGGGATGTCAATTGATAATTGCGCTCATTATGGGAAATGCAGTGGTAAATCATTGGGCTCACGGCGTTGTTGCGACGTTGATTCAACGTCGCGACAACGTCGTGTGCCCAGTGGGAAGTCTTTGTGTCGTTGAACGACATGCATGCTACGTACGTCTATATCCTAACTGTAGAAAGCTATTGATAGTAATATCTTTGGATATCTTACAGGCTGTTATTTTTGCGACACAAAGTGCCAGTCACATCGATTGGATACACGTCAATAAAGTTAGTTACTTATTCCTTATTCCTTATTCTATAAGGAATAAGCAACGGTTACTTATTCCTTATTCGAGCGAAAAAGGAATAAGTAACAGGTACTTAATACTTATTCGAGCGAATAAGGAATAAATAACAGCTACTTATTCCTTATCGAATAAGGAATAAGGAATAAGTATCATAAACTTATTCTTTATTGGAACGAATAAGGAATAACTAACTGGTAACGTATTGCTTATTCGAATTTTGATAAGTAACATTAAAACAAAACAAAATAAAAGAAGCAAATGTATGCTCACGCTCCACAAAATATGCTGATATACTACTAGTTCTCTGCGTAAAAAGAGTTAAATCACCAACCTGGCAATATTAACATTCACAAAAAACTTTTAAAGTATATTCACGTGTTCAGATTGGAATAAGGAATAAGTAACCAGTTACTTATTCTTTATTCAAAACCGAATAAGTAACAAGACTTGTACAACTTTTTAATGTTTTAATGTTTTCTAGATGTATTTTGGTATTTTTAAGTGTTTTTTTACCGCGTAAGTACCAGTTACTTATTCAGACGCGAATAAGGAATAAGTAACAGTTACTTATTCCTTATTCAAAACCCAATAAATAACAAGACTTGTACTATTATTTGAGTGATCAGATTGGTGTTTTACTCTTTTATCTTCTCATATTACAAGTTTATGAACGTCTTTTGTCGAATTTTAGGGTATTCTAAATGTATTTTCGTATTTTTAAGTGTTTTTTTTACCGCATAAGTACCAGTTACTTATTCAAACGCGAATAAGTACGCGAAGTACGCGAATAAGTAATAAGTAATAAGTAATAAGTAACCAGTTACTTATTCCTTAGTCAAAACCGAATAAGTAACAAATCTTGTACTACTCTTTCTGCGATCAGATTGGTGTTTTGCTCTTTTATCTCCCAAAATTACAAGTATATGAACGTCTTTTGTCGAGTTTTAGGGTATTCTAGATGTGTTTTCGTATTTTAAAGTGGTTTTCACCGTATAAGTACCAGTTACTTATTCAAACGCAAATAAGGAATAAGTAACCAGTTACTTATTTCTTATTAAAATCTGAACACGTGAATATACTTTTAAAGCTCTTTGTGAATGTCACTATTGCCAGGTTGGTGATTTAACTATTTTTTACGCAGAGAACTAGTAGTATATCAGCATATTTTGTGGAGCGTGAGCATACATTTGCTTCTTTTATTTTTGTTTTGTTTTATTATTACTTATCAAAATTCGAATAAGCAATACGTTACCAGTTAGTTATTCCTTATTCGTTCCAATAAGGAATAAGTTTATGATACTTATTCCTTATTCGGTCCAATAAGGAATAATTAGCTGTTGCTTATTCTTCATTTGTTCTAATAAGGAATAAGTACCTGTTACTTATTCCTTATTCGTTAGAATAAGGAATAAGTAACTGTTACTTATTCCTTGTTGAATAAGGAATGAGGAATAAGGAATAAGTAACTAACTTGATTGACAACAATTGGATGCAACCAGCAATGCATTGTCCTACACTAAACAGCACAGACCAGTCGACCATCACTATTGTTTACGATAGGCCTATTATCTAATCTCCTCGTAGCATTAATGTTTTTGTATATTGAAGATAACACTAATCAAAAAAATAATAACAACAGAAAAGAATATTAATCAGCAAAACATAAAAATGGTCAGTTGCTGCATTTTATTCATTCACAGATACTTGTATCTAATTGTTTTCATTATGATCAAGAAGATGACATTGACCTGTTAAAATAAATAAATAAATGGATTATTCAGTCGAAAATAGGCCTATTATATTTCTTCCTTTTTTATTTATAATGTTTCTTGCAAACGAACCAGCGAAATTAATGTAAAGAGGAACTTTGATTCTCCAATCATAAATACACCAAACAGAGGTATAATAATGCTTGCTCTTTATTTGTTAAATATCATAAAAAATTAAAAAATGACATTGAAATTGATCTTTTATCTTGATGATGATCTTGAAATTAATATTAGAAATGAATTATCCATTAAACACACACACAAATAATTATTACGTTTGTTACTATTATTCGTTTATTTTTTTTAATTTGACCTTGAAATTGATATGTTTACCTTGAAGGTCGCCTTGAATCAGTGAAATAATGTCATTAATTGATTTCTCAGTCCCAATTACACAAATGAAAAAGGTACTACAATTGTCCCTAATTTTATTTGTTGAAAAATCAACTTTGACATTGAGATAGACCTTTTGACCACCTGGATGATCTTGAATCATTAAAATAATATTTGAAATGGATTTCTCAGTCCCAGTTACAAGAACAAGATGTATTACAGTTATTAGCTTTATTTGTTAAAACATCATATTATATCTTGTAATTGGCGTGAATCTGGCCCACATGTTGAACTTACTATTGTTCGGAACAAAGTTTACAGAGCCCACTAAGCAATTATTTTTAAAAAGATATTATAAAGCAAATGAACATGGTGAACGTAGTGTGTAGGATGGGTACAGTGAGACTGCCGAATTCCACATATGAACCTTGATTTATAATATCATTTAAATTAAATTAAATTCAATTTAGTTCAATTCAATTGTCTATTGCAATAAATCACATGACATTATGATATTTTCACACATGCACATATACTTCTATGTATCCCACCCGTCTACAGTTAGATATGTCAGGCATAAATTTCCACCTCCTTTGTGTAGGTTGCTGAGAAACGGATGAGTGTTTGTGTGGCTAAATAGAAACAACTCAACATATTATTGTGTCCACTGCTCTATACTTCCCAATTTTGATCCATTAGCTTTTATATTGTAATGAAAGTTTCGCATGATATTAACAGTTCATGCAAATGTTAAAATATTTAAATCCTTTTAAAGCTTCACTTAGTATAATTATGCGGGTATGTCATTTTGTCGAATTTTTTGTATATTTTTCTAACTTTTAATATTTTTAGAAATTATATAAAAAATAATTATAATTTAACTAAAATACATTTGCCATGTTTTGGTGGCCATCTTGTATTATTGGCGGCCATGTTGAATTTTGACATACACATAAAAAAAATTCTGCTTATCTCGGCCAATAAGTAATAGATTTTCATGTTTTTTATCTAACTGTATATTTTTGTAGGCTGGGAATCGATGGAATATAATTGAACATTATGGAGATGAAATAAATACCCCAAAAATGACATATACGTATTTAATTTATGCATTTTATATGCATTTCATGGACGATACATAAAAAGGATATAAAAAACACATTTTGATTCAAATAAATCCATGGAAAATCAATGGCGGTACCAAATTAGCTCACCACCCGTTCATCAAACAATGCTGGAACTAAAACCAGAGAGACATCGCAACTAGCCCGGTAACTAAAGATGAAACCATGATCTCAGTCCGCGACTCATTCAGTTTCTCCCTCATCACCAAGTTTACCAATCCAATCAATTTATTAAAAACACCAATATATACCTACTTGGGCTTCGTATAATTCAGTAGTGAAAGGATCGCCAATGTCAAATAAACAAGGAGTTAACTAAGTTTCCATGGAATGGAGTTTCATAATTGTCTGTACAATGCGATGCTCATTTGGAAGCAGTCACTTACATCAAGCTCCGGTGGAAGATATTGATCAATTTGATTCCCACAAGAATTAGCATACCATTTACAGATAAGATATGATGTATTACAGGTGGTGAACCTTCCTCAATCAGTGCGGTTAATACGTTCGACTTCATCAGAGCAGCTATATGTATAGTTCTTTCTTACAAAAGAGAGGGATATGCCAAAAATGTGTGTTATGTACACATATAGTACTATACTATACTATACTATACTATACTATACTATACTATACTATACTATACTATACTATACTATACTATACTGTACTGTACTGTACTGTACTGTACTGTACTGTACTGTACTGTACTGTACTGTACTGTACTGTACTGTACTGTACTGTACTGTACTGTACTGTACTGTACTGCACTGTACTGTACTGTACTGTACTGCACTGTACTGCACTGCACTGCACTGCACTGCACTGCACTGCACTGCACTGCACTGCACTGCACTGCACTGCACTGCACTGCACTGCACTGCACTGCACTACGCAGCACTGCACTGCACTGCGCTGCACCGCACCGCACCGCACCGCACTGCACCGCACTGCACTGCACTGCACTGCACTGCACTGCACTACACTGCGCCGTAAAATGATTGTATGAATGTTGTTGTCTGTTTGTTTTTGCTACGTATCATACAGAAGTGGTAATCTACAGTGTATATTGATTTTGACATAAATGCAAATAAGGAAAATAAACTGGTATGACCCATCTTGTCCAAACTCCGGGGCAACATGTGCCATGACTGGGCAAATTGGACATAGAGTAATTGTAATTTTTGGAAGAATAATATAATATTTATTTTATTTTCAATCGCAAAATATACCAAAACTGATTGATTTTATATGACCGCGAAATAATTGGCGTTTGGTTGCGTTCTACTGGTTTCGCAAAAATGGAGGCCATTTAAAATTTTTCGAGTCCTTGTGAACACATTTAAAAAACACATCTAAAAAACCGCTAGTCCAAATCGCTTGTGATTTTGTATGTATTCACTTACTTTCGCAAATTGGAATGATTTGGTTGCAGTTGACTCTTTTTCCGAAAAAATAGCGGCTACTTCATTTTTCAATTTTAAAAAATAGCGGCTATTTAATTTTAATCTAATTTTGTATACTTATAGGCATTTACCAGCTGCCTTGACAGCAAAGCAAAATGTTTTGGTCGCCTGTCGATAATTTGCAACCATTTAAAAAGTGATTTTTTCATCCTTTTTTCAACTTAGGACAAGTTGAGCCATGGCAAGTCTAAGCCATGTTCAACTTGCCCCATAAAAGTGGTCCAGCTTGCCTCAATTGCGCTATTTGCAAACAGAATTATATCCTGCATTTTGGAATTATGGGCTCATTATAACCTATTAGTCAAATATATCTTGAAGTAGTGAAAAATGATAAGCATGAAATGCACATCAAAAATAATTTTAAAACTACATAAAAAAAATAGTTTTTCTTTTCTTAATTTTGTATCTTTAAAAAAGTTTCTTACCGAATACGGTAAGTGAATAATGCATAGTTTATAATTATTCTCTAGTTGGCACTGTAGTGAACAAGTGAAAATTTAGTTAGCTCTGGTGTTTAAAAAATAATATCAAAATAGAACATTGTTATGACAGAAAAAACCCTTCGTATTATGATTTGACCTTTAAAGCCTGGTAAACTTTGCTGTTATTCATACTTATGTATACAGTTCATTAAACGTCTTACATTTGGGCGACATAATCTTTACGATTGAATGACTTTTGACAAATATATTGTTAAATTTGTCACACGTATTCAATGTTACAGAAACTGGTTTATGATACACCCTACATTGAAGAAATTAAAGCTCTACAAAAAAATTTGATACCACAATTTCGAAATACGCTCAGGGTCATTGCGGTCATTGTAGAAGGTATATACTATAATTTTATCAGGTCCAACCTTGGTTAATTTTAGTGCTCAACAAATGATACTAGCGTGATAACGTAGCATCTGTTAGGATCGCTGTAGCACAAGGTCTGACCTTCATTGACCTTAATAACTTTATTGCGATATTTTTTACACAGACATAAACCATTAAAAAATTACGTTTTAGTACTAGAATCTTTATTACAATAGTATGTATACACATTCTACTTTCTGAGGTAATACCATCAACACACCCCTCTACCTTATTTAAAAAAATGGCCCATAAATATTTTGTTACCACAATTGGACTGAACACACTACCTGGTGTTGCTCTAGAATGCTCATACCATCATTCTTGTTGGTCAAACCTTGGTTACTTTTGTTGTTGAACGAAACCAATTTTTCAAATTCGTGCTCCTAGACTAATTTAAAAAAGGTTAATTTTATTTTTCATTAGCAGTAGAATAAAGTATACTAAATATAAATTTAAAATTCGATGACAGTTGATGCACCTTCAAAATTTAAATTGACTAACTGTAACTAAAACTAGGTGGTAGCCTAGTCCCTTTAAGTTCTACAGAAACGTGCAGCTTCTTTTTCATGAACTCTAAGTTGTGGATCGCGGTAGCGATACACAACTTAGAGTTCATGAAAATGTTTTTTTTACCATCGTATGGGAATTTGTGCCCTTCCACTGAGCACCATAGCATCCACGAGTATAACACTAGCTTCAATGTCGGGAAACATTTGCCAGTTTTCATTGCTATTGATTTTAATATTTCCTCTATGCAGACGTACATCAGTCATGTATGGCTACAGCAACGTTTTATAGTAACTACAAGAAGCGGGGGGCATGTGAGCTGGTGAGATCAGCATCACAGTCAGGGTACTAACAGCGAAAACACAGAAAGGCAATTGTGTGGTGTTTGCCGCATTGAGAAGTTTCGAACCTCATAATTATTATAACGATCAATGTGATGTCAAGAATTATATCAAGTGGCCGTAACATGCTAAGATTTCTCTTTCCGATCAATCGAATGTAATGTTGGGCGGAAGGTGAGAGAAGGTCAAAACAGCATGGACATTATAATAATGCTGAGCAGTTATGACGGGGATGATAATTGCATGCTCTCATCACGACAAGTGACGTGTGTCGATACTCATATGTTGGCAGCTGAGTAGCCACAAGCTCAACTCATACTAGTATAGATAGCATACTTCGGCTGAGCGACGGCTTTACGAGCTGACGCCAGCGGATGCATTTTAGACTAATCACAATACTTGCATTTAGGGACTATGAGGTCGGAAATGTTTATGTTCCATTGCAACACCGAATGTGTGGTACTATAACTAGGTCTTGATTGAAAAATAATGTGAGATAAATTTAATTAAAATAAGGCTGACATATTTTGTAAAAGAGTTGTGTCTTGCGTGACTGGCATATATAATTATTATTATGTTTATGTGTCATTATTTATTCGCCGCTTAGGGATGTTTCCATCGCCTTTATTATCAGACGAGGTAGGGCCTTATGGAGAATTTCAGAGCTGCTAAGTCTACTAGTTTTCTTTCTGAGGTCGGTAATGCTTTTATTCGATTGCAACTCCGAGTAGGCCCTTATGTGGTAAGAACCAGGTCGTGATTGCAATGGTATAAACTAAACAATATAGTTAATTAAAATAAACTCAAATATGTTTGTGTGAAGGTCATGATTGTCCTCACCCTGTAGAGACTTCAGGTGTATTCATTCTCACTCTACCACTATGTTCATATATTGGCAATGCATTGTATTTTTATTTTAAGTAGTAATCATTTGTATTATCTAATACAATACCCAGTGTTTATTATGGCAATGCCACTTAACATGATTTTAATTCTGTATGTCATGCCATGTACATCGGCAGATGAGTTTAACAAATTAATCATCTTGTGGGCCTATATACTTATACATATAATTATCTCTCTCATTTATATGAGAAATAAGTCTGTAATGCCAGTAGTTGGGTATAAATATCTCGTAGGGGACACGGTATAGTGGTTGTATAATGGTTGTTAATGCTGGCAAAGTCCCAATGCTGGCACAACGTTGGCACAATGTTGTATTACAACCGTACACTACCCCACCCCCTTTCCTGGGTAGCATCCCATACAATGGCATTACAATGATGGCACAACGCTGGCACTAGGTTGTATTACAACCGTACACTACCACACACAACGATGTTGGTACAACATTGGCACAACGTTGTATTACAACCATACACCAACACCATCCCAGGTATGTCTTTTTTATGTATTTTATAATGCAAGTATTTTATTTTTTAGTGGATAAAATTTTCTTTGTAATAAATATTCTTTCAGGTGGATTTTAAACACCAAATATTTTCTTACACCAATTTTTCAACATGACTGACTGAGAGCGATATCGACCCCCACCAACAGTCTTAGAAAATATCCATTTCTATTTTAACAATGTATCGTGAAATAGTTCTAATATTGTATTATCTAATTGAAATGATAAGTCAGGCTACTGTTGCTATTGTAATGGGTGGTTCAACACGTGTGGGTGTGGTTTATTATGGATGCAAGCTATTAATCTACGATATAGCAAATGAAACATGAATTTTTATATATCATACATTCTCTACCATGTCGCACAGCATGATATAGTGAGTATAAAAATATATATATTTGTCAGTGACTTTATGTTTGTACATTAGGAATTAGTACTAACGTGCTCTGTTTTTTTAGCGTAAAGGCGCCACAATCGTACATGCTATTATACAAATCTCCCCCACCTCAGCAGCTCACACTATCACCCACCAATCAGACACCGTATCAGCGATCTGTAAAACAAGAACCTACAAAAAGTCTGATGTGATAGTTGAATTATTCACGACCATCATGTCGTTCGAACCACTGAAGTCTGAAGTCAGCTAATATTGGTGGAGGTGTAAATTTGACACCTTCAGGAGAGATGACAGAAATATTTGAAGATGGAGACATCGTCAATAGTAAATATGGAGAAAGAAGGTTAGAAATATTCCTTGTCAGTGAGAGGCGTGGACAGTGCTGCTGTAAATCGGAGCGATTTTATCTACACTATTGTCATCGCATAGAAGATGAAATGGAGGAAAGCCGTCATAGTCAGGGAGCCAGCGTTCTCTATCTCTCAAAAAAAGGGTTGAACCTTACAGCCCCCGATCTAAAATTTTTGACCCCACAAAGTCTTACTATAGATATTCAAGAGTATGAAAAGTGATGTTGGCTTTTCTATAGCTCTTGCAAAAGATATGCAAACACTGTGTTTTCACAAGTGGTGATAGTCAATTTATCCGCCACAAAGTAGAGGTTTTTTCCGCTACGGAAAATGCTAAAATGACTCTAATTTTCATAATTTGATAGCCATGGCAACAATAAATACACCAAAATGTTGGTACAATGACACAGAATGTGAATATTGATAATAATTAATATTTCATGTTATTTCCAGATGTATCCTGAAGCTGATGAATCTTTATATTTGATATACATTCATTCATTTTCATTATCTTTTTTGTACACTAGTCCAGAATGCTGAATTTATTCAAACAATTGTCCACATATTCATATCAGATATGTAAAGCTAACAGTAATGATACTCTAGTCTGGATAATTTCATTTATTTCATTTCGTGATCGATGGTGTTGTCATAGTATAGTTAGAACTCATGAATATGTAGGCCTAGTGAATGTAACTTAAATAGAATATGACCTGTAGATACTAATAGAAATGGAGCCTGTATTTGTGATGAAAAGACAATTATCTAATGAGACAGACTTTACTAGGTGTATTATTTGCCAAAGCACAACTGAACATAACCTTAACTTAACTGCAAATGTTTTTGGTGCATTTAGACATGATGTTGAGCAGCGTCATGATGATGTATATGACAGACGATGGACGCTAATGCAGGATGAAGAAACATTTTTATCGATGACACCCATCTGCCATAGGACATGTCGAAGTGTGTACACAAGAAAACAATTGCGAAACAAAGTATCAAAAAGACGAAATCAGAAGAAAATATTCATGGAACAGCCGAAGATTTAAAAACAAGGAGCAGTTAAGGGCCAGTTAAGTCACATACTAATCACGCTGCTTCCTTTGCAAAAAAAAGACGCAAGGATAGGTGGCGGCTTATACTAGTCGCTACCAAGCAGAAACAAGAAGCAATATACAAAAAGGCAAAATAAAATAATTATGAATCAATATTGCTCGCAATACAGGGTCATGGAAAAGAACCAGTATATATGATACCGTTGATCTGCTTTTTACATCACTCAACTGCGTGACAAATGCCTTGAAATCCTACAAGGGATCGGTGCAGATAATGTTATGTCATATAGAACAGACTGACTCTGTAAAAGATTAAATGATCGATTTGGGAATGATGTGAAAATTGTGCCACAAGGGTGAATGTCAAGTTTGGTTTGTTCATCCTCAATAACAGTAGCTGGAATGTGTGTACTTGCAACAAAATTACAGAAGGAAGTAGCTGACTCAGAGCTTTTACCTGAAGCTGATGACGTGAGAATACCTCTTTTGGCGTCGCAAAACATCTTAGATCGCAGATGAAAAAAACAGCTCAAATGTTAGCTACAAAAAGTGATCATGATGGGGACAATCAATCTGAAGGTGGTGACAAAGATTTATTTTGGTTCAACCTTTAGTACATCCCTCCACTTATACAGCATCTCGAAACTCAGAGCTAGAGATCTCATATGAATCTGCAGTTGTGCGAATAGGCCTACCAAAGGATATTTACAACCACATTGCTTGGATCATTACTAAATCCGATGCAGAACTTGGAGAGAAAATGGAAGGGTGAAATCAGAGAAAGAAGTTTTTAGATGTAACCCAGGACCTGATGGTAGGTATATAACAGTAGAGGGCAAAACATATCAGCATGCAATCAGAAGATGAAGGGCTATTTGTACCATCTGGGGTTTTTCGTGGCATATTTTCACAAAATGCACTTGATAATTTAGACTTTCACGAGCACACACCTACTGGTGTAACAATGCATGCAACTACCCACAACATATACCAGTATAAAGATGATGATGTACTGGTCAATGTACATAGATATGGTCACAATATTGAAAGAATACATCCATGCGGAAAGAGTTGGGGACTAGAATGAACACCTTGCTTCAGTGGAGAAAATGTTACACAGCTTCTGCACAACACACAAAGTACATGATATTTCTTCTCATGTATTTGAAAGACATGCGAGTTATGGAAAATACACACCCAGACGTATTTTCAAAGTTCATTAAGGGCAGTACATCATTTAAAAGGTAAATTCAATGGAGTTCAGACGGATAAGGCCTTAGAGAAGACATGTAACATTGAAGGAAAGACATCATTACTCAAAGGTATCTCACAGGCTCTTGCATCTAGAGAAAAAATATGTTAAGACTATGCCATTCCTCATAACGATTTCAGAAAGTGTCAAGGCGATGGCTGACGTTGGTGAATCTAATTCACATCACCAGGGTGAATTTAATAAAGCTATTGCAAATAATTTTCAAATAGTCGAAAATATGTGGAGTGTGATAACAGAACAAATGGTGAATCTTTTTTCCTGTTCAAATAAAATTGATCTCATCAACATAGCCACAGGACACAAGGCATCAATCACATATATTTTAAATGGCAAGCAACGAGGACAAGAAACCTTGCGTCAACCAGAACTTGAACATTCTAAAAAGATTGTTGTGCCACGTCAGACAGCATTTGCATCCAAGACACACAATTTAAAAAGTAATGTTGTTAAAATATACCAAGAGGAAAGTGCTGTGACCAGGGCTTTATTTGTTGTCAGAGTGCTGACGACGAGACTAGGAAGATAGCATTTAGTCATGAATGGACAAATTACCCATCCTCACTGTTTGATTTAGGCTGCAGACTTGACGCCAAATATACTATGTGGAAAGCTTGTAAATCAGACTTTTAAAGAAAGGTAATATCTGAAGCAGGTACAGATTTTAACCAGCCATATCATTTGCCAGAATCTGATCTCAGAACAATATTTTTTTATTAGATACAATGGCCTTCGTAAATAGATTTCAACACCTGGGTTTAAAGCGATTTGGTGATCTTCATGAGCGCTATACACAAAATAGCATACAGCTGAAGCCAGCAAACTACAAATGCATCAGCGCTGTTGGTGACCTGTATGACATTAATCGAATTTACAGCTTGAAATCCCATGAAAGACAGAGACGAATGCAAAGCGAACTTTCATTCTTACTCCAGGCAATCTGTGATAATTCCAATTACCTTCCAGGAGACACAACGTTCATCATGGGTGGAATGAATAGAACTGCTGGAAGTACAGTTTCTGTGCCAAAAAATAGTACATTTGATATAGCAGATATTTCGTGTTCAAACACAAGGAAGCTCATACAAGAATAATGGCTCACCTAGCATATTATTTAAAAGTGTATGGTCATCAACGTAAGTGCAGTCATATATGCAACAGACGCGGCCATAACATTACTTGCATTGTCTAACTTAGTCTTCTTATCAGAACTCAAAAAACGTTGGATTCAACGTGATGATAGATATATACCTCTACATGCTCTAGTCAAATCATTGTCTGGTAACTCTGACAAAGATCCCCGTGCACTGTATGCTACTTTGTTCAGTACATATGTTCTGAGTGGGTGTGATACAGTGAGCTATCCATATGGATGGGGAAAGGGGAGGGCAGCAAAACTAGCATTGGATATGATTGGAGGGTTAAATTCTTTAGCAGTATTTAGTGATGGAGAACTTACAGATACGCCTACAGTATAATCCTCTCACAATGATGCTATAACGTTCCCATTGCCCTGTACGGATTCAGAGAATCTGGAATTACAAATTTGAACATTCCACGCCAGCACATGTTTGCCTCTTTTAGGTCAGCTTTGAGAAAGCTCCCTCTCACTGAGGATGCTTTTAATTTCCACTTGCTACGTGCCTTATATCAAATTGCCTGGTATAAAAGAGCACATCTCAGTGAGCCAGCACTTCCCTCACCGTTAGAGTTTGGTTGAAGGGTGCAGAACAAGACACAAATTCCAATTCGTACACATACATTACAGCCAAACCGGACATCAAGCATTCTGTACACTGCAAGTGTGAAAATAAGTGTTGGAGGGCTGCTCGTGCTCTAAAGCCAAGGCTGCCTGTTCTATCGGGTGCTTATGTCTAGGTGAGTCAGCAAAATGTGGCAAGGTAGTAAACTTAGAAGATGACTCTGAACAAGATGAGCATTACTAATATGTTTCACCTGATACGTTCAGTTACCATGATTTATGTTTATCAACATTATGTCCCCTTGGATGATACCGAACTGATGTTGGCATAACTGAGTAGATGTAAAGGGGGAGATAGATACTTGACATTGTGAAAAAAAATATTATAGCGATGACGTTTTCGTTTTATCTATATATATGTGTCTGCACCTTAATCATGTTACTCCTCAACATTAAGTAATAGGAGAGACCGGGGCTAGTTCGAACACAATTTTGAGAGAATGATTTAATTTTTTCTATGAAGAAGTTAGGAGACTGATATTTTTGTCCAGAAGTATTTAACTATAGAGGCTATTTTTAGCATACATTATTCTCAAATTGAAAACAAAGTAGAGCTAGAAAAGCATGTTAAAGTTAGATTTTTCACTGTTCGAACAAACCCCACCCATCCATTGGGGTTAGTTCGAACATGGGATGGGGTGTGTCTGAACAGTGTTGTATGTACCAGATATTTTGTGGGGTTAGTCTGAACAGTCGAACTAGCCCCATTTGATTTGTTCTTTGTTCGAACTAACCCCACATTGACGTATTTTGAAAAAAAAATTATATTTAGAACTAACATCATAGAAGAAGAAGAACATGTATAAAAGATTATTAGCTTTAGTTAGGGCTCTACAGCTAGTGGGGTTGAAACTGTCAGGTTCAATGGCAAACATTGAACAAAATAGCATTTTGTGTGACAGCAAAAAAATACTTTTGACCCCTCAAAATGAAAAGTCTTTTTATTTTTTCATAATTTGTTTTGAAAAAACCCTTTGAAATTTAAGTCAAGGGTAATGATACAGTCCTCAACTAGGAGGCAGCACAGAACGAAAATACATCTACTCTCAAAATTATGGGCACTGTACTGACTAACCCCTGTGCGAACTAGCCCCGGTCTCCCCTACCTGAGATTCGTAGGTATTCAACGCATAAGCATTTGTCTAAACATGTCATATAGTGCTTCTTTCAGTTGATGACTAAAATTTTAATGATGAATCTTCCACGCCCAAGAGATGGCGCATAATGACTAGTATTAGTATGGATGGCCATGCGGTGTGATGTAGTTACGATTATGTTCATATTGTCACCCTATTATTCAAGTTATGTATGTTCCCCTTTGTAAATGAACATATACATCTTTTAATCCATGTCAGTAGATGATATATCTATGGTGATGTTTTTTTACCCACTTGAAACTCTCTGTCACATATGACGGTCAAATAAATCATGTAATACGCGTGTTCGCGTGCACGTTTGTAGCTGTTCAAAATTTGATATTTTTTATAATACTTCACTCAAAACATTGCATTGTGGATACTTACACTGAAATATTATGTTTTGTCTGAAAAAAAACAGCACAAACGGAAGGGAAATGTTACATTTTCGGAAATAGCCGAGTGTATCACATACATAGCATTATAGTTTTTAATAAAATATACATTTATCGTTTTTTTTATATGTTTTGCAATTGTTTCCAACTGTCCAACATCACTTTTTTGTATCTTGAGACATTACTCATACTGACTGCAACAGCCAAAATTTTAGATCTTGCCGGGCACTTTTTGTCAAAATTCATAACGCTGGCTCCCTGACTATCATGACACCTGCCTGTTTGGTTGCGATCAGGCGTTTCCTGAGAAGAAACAATTTGGGACTGAACTTTCACGGACGGTCAGCAGGATGTCAAAATTTGGCAAAGTTTGCACTTGTGTGCCAAACTTTGATAATCTCGTATGTGACATGAACAACAACGGAAAATAAACCGATTACGGTATACTTAGAAAAATACATCAATGACTTTTGGCAAATGAGCCTAGATGTGCTAAACACCCTCTCGGTAAATCTCCATTTGCCTAACAGCGACATCAAAAAACAAAACGGCTCTTTTCAGAGCCACCAATTGTTAACAACAGATTAATAGATATACATTTCTGGTTCTAAAATCTAAGAATTATGAAATTGGGTGGGTAAAATAGAAAAAAATTAGCTATTTTTACAAGAAAAATATTTTTTATCAAAAATATGAAAATATTATGTCGTAATGGGTTTGAAAAATCCCAGATTTTAAATACTAATTTTAGAAAAAGTCATGCTTGTAAAAAAATCAAAAATAAAAGTTTTAACTACGTATGTCTGACATATGTTATGCTCTAAAGATGTAAACTTATTAAAACGTTGCCTGTAAACCTATATATATATAATGGTTCTTAACTAATCAGGTGAGTGTATGATGCACAACATTGTACCAATATTACTCATTTACTACTATGTTTATGTATAGCACTCCCCTATTCTTTTCATTTTTTTGTAATAAATTTGTAATACACTTCGAGTATATGGTGCTCTAACGGTCGTTTGAGAAAGTGAGGGGGGAAGGGGTGGGTGAGGTGTATTCAAACATTCCAAGTATATGGCGCCTCTAACGGTCGTTTGATAAGGTGCATGGAGAAGGGTGGGGGTGAGGTGTATTCAAACATTCCAAGTATATGGCGCCTCTAACGGTCGTTTGATAAAGTGCATGGAGAAGGGTGGGGGTGAGGTGTATTCAAGAGATCTACGTTAAGACTGAGATCAGTTTGTCTAAAACAGTGTTTCGAAAACTTGTGTTATTCATCACCAGTCATGTCTACCAACACGACCAAGCATCCCAACCAGTGTGATAACAATAGCAGTGTAGACATTAAACGTCATGGTGTAGGGGATAAGAAAGTATTCACTTTCACAGAAGTAGGGAACGAGAATTACGAAATATTGTGTTGCGTACGTGATTCTTTAAAGCTAGCAGCATCGGTACCACAAGCTCAGATTCTGGCTAACGAACAGAAATGTCAATCATAGTCATTCATAGGCTCAACCGACATTGTAGACATATCAACAAACGACTCTCACCAATTGTTAACAATAAGAATATAGTAAATAGATAAATGGATATTCTCCTGGGAATTCTGTGTTTGAGGTTACTCTGAGGATTTATATCGATTACCATATAACCATATGATGTTTTAAATATACTTTTATATGCATGTATAAAAACATGTTGATTACCAGGGTATATCTGTGACCCTGATCGCATCACTTGTGATGAATTTCTAATATTTTCAAATAATATCAGGTAGGTTACGTTTAATGTAATCGTTCTAGTAAATTTCCCCTGATTATATAAATCTTGAGTCATGAATATACAATTTATATTCATATGATGGCAACCAATAGTAAAACGTTTTTGTGTTATGGCGTTTTTCAACACTTCATTCATTAAATCGTCAAGAATTATTAAGGTATGTTCACTTTTCCAGGTATCAATATCTTCTGTGTTTGGCAAACCATTATGAAATATGATATCTGTTACATCTTTCTCAATCTGATTGAAATAAGACTGCCACTGTCCATAGCAATAGATTATCTCAATGGGTGGTACACCACCATACCACGTTACATAGTTATTATCCAGTATTTTATGAGCAAAGCAAGTTTTCCCACTCCCTGTCGCACCAGCAATGATTAAACTTGAATTCACCTTGAATGGGGTTAGACTATTATTGCACCACCAATCCATTATAGATTTGTGAATGTATTTGATTACTGATACTTTTAGATATAATGACAACTCTTATAGATATATCAAATGATCAACAAAACATATCTATCAATGTAGTCACTTTTTTAATTTGCGAAACTCAATAACATAAACACATTTACATGCATATAACAACACAACAAAGTAATACATATAAGATGATGTATTTATACATTTTACGGTCAATTGTGTGCGCGTTTTAGCATATATTTGTCTATTATACCACCACGTATACATACCTGAACATTGTATTCATTCATTAGGTTTGCAAGTCCTAGTACATTAAACACACTTCCTAAATATTTTAAGCAAGTGATTAAGACATAGTGAAGTTGTACAACACTTTCAGCACACTTAATATATTGTGAATCTGAATCATTAGGAATATAGAGTGTAGTGCGATGGTACAGAGATGCTAAGACGTTATGATTGCGATCAGCTGTTGTGAGTGTGTACGACTATTCGGACGTTGACCCATCATTGTCCAGATATTGGTAGGTATGAGGCACAACAGTAGGGTCACACAGAATTATTTGTTACACGACATTCTCAAAATCATCAGCAATCAATCGAACTCCCCCCTAGAGGGTATGGTGAGTGTCTGGCACAGCACTGAGCCGGCATTAGACCAAAGTATCTAACCTAGGTATACTATTACATCCACATCCTGCTCATCTCCCTCGGAGGGGTCGGTTGTCTCCTGGCCACATGTGAGTTTTATGTATCACCTGTACCCAATTTGAATCAGTCGTTCTTATTGCTGATGGTACAGACTGGTGTTCGGATTTAGCTTATATTGTCTCTGGTACACCTCAACTTTCTACAGATATTGAATACATGACAGAAATTTTGTAGAAGAGAGATGTCACACACAGACACATCAACTTACTGCAGTTCACAAATGGCTGTTTTTGAGATATTATTTAGTGTAAGAACGCACCAGTAATAAAAAAGAGAAAATAAGAACATTATAACTGCAAAACAAAAATATTTTAACCCAACAACTATTTTTTAAGATGATATTTGGGGAAAAAAAACACAACAGTAATAAATTAGTGTAAAACAATATTTGGTGTTTAAAATACACCTAAAAGGATATTTATTGCAAAGTTATATCCACCAAAAATACAATAAAAACGTTACAAGAGACAAAAACATGTTTTTAGACATACCTGGGATGGTACTGGTGTACGGGGGCTGTCTGCGATGTTGTGCCAATGTTGTGCCCTCATTGTTGTGTGGGGGTTGTGTATGGTTGCAATACAACATTGTGCCAACAATAAAACAACATTAGGGTTCTTGCCATCATTAACAACCATTATACAACCAATTCTAGTGTATCCAAATTTCCGTGTACTCAAATTTTCGTGTACCCAATTACAATATTGTGCCAACGCTGTACCATCATTGTAGTGCCCGTGTATGGGATGCTGCCCAGGGGAGGGGTGGGGTAGTACATAGATGAAATACAACGTTGCCAGAATTGGGACTTTGCCAGCATCAACAGCTTTCAGACAACCAATTCTAGTGTATCGAATGTCTATACCCCACTACTCATTCAATATACAATTCGGGGTAAACAGGCCATTGAATTTACCAAGAATATACAGTTTTGGTCAAACGCATACTTTGGAATATGCAGTTTTACCAAAACTCTTTAAATTATGTATAAACGATGACACAGTTAAATCTTTAGGGCTTGTGGGCTTTTGCTAGAAATAACCCTTGCACAATTTCAGGAATAACAGCTGAGAAATCAAAGAAAACATGCGCTACTGGCATGCAAAAAATAAGTACTCAGCGGTAATAAGCACAGGGACTGACGTCATAAAATGATGACGCCATAAAATTTTCATAGTCAAGGCAATCACGAGGGGGGGGGGGTAATTATATTTTTCACCAATATTTTTTTAAACATCTATATATCATACACATAATTTGTAAGCAAATATAAGGTTATTTATCAGAGGATATCTCGTAGATATCCATGGGAACATGATAATTTTTGTATATCCTCACTTGCTTATGCTATCACTCTTATGTGAGATTGTCTATAATGTCCAAAAGAAGGGCCGGGGTGTTAATATAAAGTTGGGTGACGATATAGCCCGCTAATTTGCAGAATAAAGATAGGTTCAATTGAATTTCTGTATACCTATTGCTATGGTAACCGGAAATTTCGAGCTGATGCATGTGTTTTACTGCTGCTATTATCAAGGTGGTATTGTATATTGTCGTGAATATCATTTTTATAGGATATTTTTTATTATTTTTTTTTAATTTATTTATCTCACTTGAAACCAAGGATAGTACAGGTATTACTGATTCAGGTTTTTAACGTTGCTATGGTTACGTAAAACATGGAATAGACTACGATATTTGGGCTACCCTTCTGCAATTGTTCAGTAGTGTCAAAATAGTACCTGTGCCAAGTTGCATACTTTTGTCCAGCCGGTCACTTGTTCCACTTGATTTGGGCCATATTCTGCCCTACTAAAAATGACGCATTAAAGCAGCTGCTTACTTTGCTTCACTGAGCCATAATATTTACATCAGGTTTGCATTAGGTTCCCATCAGATTGAATAGAGTCTCTGTGCTCCATCTTATATACTTTCAGTGTTGACTCTTTTTATATCTTGTTGCTGCCAACCACAGCTTTAAAATGTTCCATTCTTGCTAATTAATTAAATATTTTGTGGGCTCACAAATAAGACTAAAAACAATCCTTAGTCATGATTACCGAACAAAGGCTTAAGGTGTTTTTATACCTTAATAAATGCTTCCTTGCTTAGAGTATCTGTAGTTTGTGCTAAGTACACATTGTACATGATGCACGTCGTTTTATCTTCCTCCCAAATCGCGGTCATGCACATATAGTAGATGCTGCATTGTCCCAGACAGTCCAGTTTGCTCACGGCTCCAACAGTCACCAATGGTGGCAGATTGAGTGGAATTCTTACTTGAGTCATTCTCTCGTACGGATGCCCACGTCTAAGAGCTGTTTCAGCTGAATTAAAAACGAAAATTGCATGCAATATTATGTCCGTCGTGTTACACTTGCTTTATTAGTCATTTCCCCACTAAGCAATCTTATTTTAATTGTTACCCACTTGAAGTTGTGTCTCGCTACCGCGACCTACAAATTCAGGTGCCACATGCGTGTCATTTGAAAACAAACATTGGCAAATCTCAATGTTTAAACACATGATTGATCCCCAATAACAGTGATTTGATCAGCTAATAAAACACATTTTTAAAACTATTGTCGTGCTAATTATAGGTGGGTGGTGATTATACAACAGGTGTGTGGGCAAGTGCTTGGTATGCGAATGACACACTGTAAAATAGCTGGTGTCGATAACCGTCAAGCACGGATCACAGTACTGGGAAATCTGAGAGGAACCTCTTATCGTGTGTCCTCCAAACTCTAACACGCCCATCGTTGCAAGATTGAATTAGCTCTCATCTGAGAAGACGAACATCGCTGACTCTATTAGGAGGGAGGGGGGGGGGGGTGTGTGGCACTTTTTGTGTGAGGTTAGTGTGAGGGTAGTGTACATCTAAGTAGTTGCGGAGAAAAAACAAAGATAACCTACATGAATGTAACTATGTAGTTCAACGTGCCACTAAAGGTTTTGGGGGTAATTAACGTTAAAAAACACCCACAGTTAAAAATAGAACTGCATTAAACAAATCACGTTTAATTTTGCAAAAGTGTAACAATGATATAAATACGTTTAGAATATTCACCTGTTCGTGGATTCAACAGGAAAATGGTTTTAATAAATTCGGCACTTTTTGTAGCTTTCCAGAAGAGAAACTCATCAATACGCCCTTCATAGAATTGATTCATCCAGTTGCTTCCAAAATAAAATGTTCCATCTTGCTCTCCTAATGGCGGATTCTTAGGGAGGAAAGATAAAGTTGCATCAGTGAGGTTTCCATCCAAGTATAGGCTGGTGGTACCATTGGGGTGGTAAACTCCTGCTAGATGATGCCATTCGGGATCTCCGGACCAGCCTGTGTACACTATGGACAAAGAGGTGCTGGCGAAGATCTGTATGGCAACTATTTTAGAGGCAGGCCATATAATCATCTGTATGCCAAGGGCATTTGAAATGGGACCGAGACTTGAGAAAATAACATTAGGACGATTGCTATATTCAGCACTGAACCAAACGGATATTGTGAGCCCGTCCATACAAAGATCAGGTTGCCATAAACAACGCTCAGTAACGTTCTCATATCGCACATGTGCACCATCACCGCCTAGTTTGAGGGCTCTGCACACCACGCCATCAGTTATGTTTACTTGTCCGTGTATCTCTTCAGACCATGTCTCTCCCTTCAGAGTGCTATACTCTCCCATTTCCATTGGCATATAAACATCAGCTGCAATTGATATGAAAAATGCTTTCGTTTATTCCACGTTTTACATCTGAACAATAAACTGGAGTGGATTGGGAATCATTTCCAAAGGCTGAAAACTGTAATACGTCCTACAAATTGTGACGGTTTTTCAGATTAGTATAATATGCGTAACATTTATATTGATAGTCATTTAGGCCAATTACATCATTGTCGGTACAGCAGCGCAATATTAATCTGCTATAAGACAAAACCACTAACTGCTTACCAGACGACAAAACAGTGAACACGTATGATACCGAAAAATTGGAAAAACTGTGAATTTAAAAAAATGTTGGTATAAATGTGTCAAACCAGAAAAAGAAAGATTTGCACGATCTTTGCTACGATGTTAAAATGACTAGAAGGTACAGACCAATAATTAGTGTAAATGGACACCAATATTTCATAGAATTAAAAATACAATAAAAAATACAATCTGAATAATTTTCACTCACTTGAAGTTGTGGATCGCGTCAGCGAGACACAATTTCAAGTAGGTGAAAATTCAGATTGAATAATTCGGCGGTTAAAGGGTTAATAGATTTAACAAATCAAATCTATGTAAATTTAGATCATTACAAATACACAATTTTATAAGAAAAAAGAAATAAAAAACAATAAGGAATTAATTCGGATCTAGCATATTCTTTTCTGGCAGAAACATCCAGTGATGCAAAATTCAAAACAATTCCAAAAATATTGGTGTTTTTCTCGTTTATTTTTCGGTTACGTAATAATTAAGTAAATTTAAAAAAACTTACATAAATACGCAAATTGTACATACGCTAATGTATTGCTAATGTTATACACTAGTATAAGGCTATGCCCACTGCGCTAACTGGGTTTAAAAACTTTGATATATGAAATTTCAGTAAAAAAAAACAATTTTTTTTCTCCCACATTTTTCTATTCAGGAATGTTCAGTGCAACAAATAAAAAAGTTGCAGAGCGAATAATCATTGCTTTATTTGCATATATAGTGGTCAGGGGAGCTTACCGTCGTATGGTAATCCTCCACCGATAACACGATTGAGACAAGCCTCTGACAACATTATGATTATTGTCGCTGATATAACGAAAAACGACATTTCGATTTGCGACCTGAAGATCATGTGTCAGTCTTCCCTGCAGCCTCGCACCAAATTTTATTAATCTCAGGGAAACCATCCAATCAAGTAATGCATAGGATCAATAAGTCAGGGGCCGTATTCTCGTACAAGTTACGATATATCGTAGGCTTCTGATTGGTCGAGATGGCCATCTCGACCAATCAGAAGCCTACGATATATCGTAACTTGTACGAGAATACCGGCCCTGAGTCTTATCTCTTCAACAACGTAATGTACATTAATATATTAACAACACTTTAACTCCCGAATACATTTCATCTTTTGCTGTTATTTCTATTTTATTTTCATTTTAATAAAAATAAAATAAAACACATTATAATGAAATATGTATTTATTTAATAAAAATAGCTTAAGTAACGAGAAAGATATCTGTACGGTTCTCTATAATATTAATTTTCGTTCATTTGAAACTAAAGTAGGCCTATATGTAAATCAATCCACACTACCCGACCAGCAGCCACAAGACATTGAGCCAATGTTGTTTTGATGTTGGCCCACCGTCTACGAAGCTGGCCCAACATCAAAACAATATTGGGTCAATGTCTTGTGTTTGCTGGGCGATATTGGCTGGACTAGGGTCACCATCTCAGAGCAATTGTTCAACTGTTCCTTGACTACAAAGCGATAGGCTTAGATGATCGCGTGATATTAATATATTAAGATAATCAGACCAATTACTCTTTGCCGGTAATTGATTGCCGAGTTTTTTCCATACATGTAGACTTGTATTGACAGATCCAAGTTCAAAACGCCCAGCTAATTGAAAATTAAAAAAAAGTTAAAATGAATTAGAAGTTAAAATCTTGTCCAACACATGGTTTACACAGTTTACTTTTAATAATGCTTGAGATAATTTTTCATGATTCAATTTATCTTGTTGCTCTTGATAACTATATTTAAGAATGTAGCTTGAACAGTTCTGTTTATCGGTTGAGTATATTAAACAAAACCTGCCACACGTTTTATTTAAAGTAATAATTCAAAGGTGAAAAAATATTTAACCCATAAAGCACAGAGCTATTCAATTTAAATTTTCAGTCACAACTTCAAGTGACTGAAAATATAGGGCCTATGTAATTTGTCAAAAGTCTCGCGATATTTCAGTATATCAAGATTTAAGACATATTTTGCTTTTAATAACTGGTTATACTGCCGTACAAAGTCAAAAGGCAGTATCTGCTTACTCTACAAGTGGGGAGATACTGCCTTTCGGCGTTGCAGAGCAGTATACAGTTGCTAATAAATACACAGAATGTCTACTCTAGTCGACAGCAGTGCTCTAGGGGCTGAACAGTAACAAATCTGAAAACAAAAAAAAACGCTTATGAATTATTAGTAGGTCGATAATATTATTATGTTTCCTGAACTAACCAACCGTTAATTTTTATCCACTTGAAATTATATTTCGCTAACGCTTATATATCAAGGAAGCGATACACAATTGTTCCGATTTGTAAATATGGAGGTCAGCTATTTTTGCATCTCTCAGATTAAAAACACATTTTACTTTTTGAAGGGTAGTATATATTCAGGGGCGGATCCGAAATTAAAAAGAAGGTTTGATACCAAAAATGATAAATTTAGGTTTAAAACAATTATTTTTAATTTTTTCATCTAAAACTCGGTTTTGAGGCACCTCATGAGTAAATTAGGGATATCAAATACCGACGCTTAGGCAACTTGAAGCGATGTTTAAGCAACTCAGAGCAATGTCTTCACGCCAGAGTTCGGGGTTCGGTTCCCGGTCTCGGCGGTTTGAAAGAAACAAAAAATGTTTCTTCCACATCCACGTGTGAAAGTCAGTATTGTGGGGAGCCTCCGTGACCGAGAGGTAGCTTGCTCGGCCTCAGACCGCCAGGGCTCGAATTTCGAATCCTGTGTCTGGAGGACAGTGTCATCTCAATCATCTCACCATCCTCAGGAGGTTTTCCTAGCCCAGTTTAGCCTATATGTGCACAAAGGGGGCCTAAAGCCCGATTCATTTCATTTAGAGCAATGTCTTGGCAGTTTATAGTGGTGTTTAGGCAGCTTAGATTGATGTTTAGGCATTTTAGTGCGATGCTTAGGCAATCAAGAGCGATGTTAAGACAACTTAGCGATGTTTAGGCAACTTAGAGCGATTTTTAGGCAAATACAAGCGATGTTTAGGCAATTTAGCGATGTTTAGGCAATTTAGAGAGATGCTTAGGCAAATTGGAGCGAGGTTTAAGCAATTAAGATGGATGCTCAGGCAATTAAGAGCGATGTATAGGTAATTAAGAGCGATGTTTAGGCAATTTTGAGCGGTGCTTAGGTAGTTTACAGCGCTGTTTACGCAATTTAGAGCGTTGTTTACATAATTTAGAGGGATGCTTAGGCAATTTAGAGCGACGTTAACCACTTCAAGTCATTTTCTTCCACTACATGTCGAGAATTGCGACAGCAATTCGCGACTTGTAGTGGATGAAGATGACAATGGCAAATTCAGGGTTGAAATGGTTAAAGAGTCAGGGAAAGATCTCAAAAAAGGTTTTAGTCGCCATTTGCGCTATATAAAAGCAGTGAATGGGCGGCGACATTGTCTTACGTGACAAACGCTCTTTATGTGCACTGCGTGACACCAACTTGAAACATAGAGAGAGAACATGATATTTATAGATCAAAAGCAGTATCTGCTTACTCTACAAGTGAACAGTTGTTGTATTTGGCTTTGCACGGTAAAGTAGGCTTACTACACGGACTATTGATCAACTTCATGGAGCTATGATAGAAGCGAGTTCATTTGTGTAATAGCTTCTTGTCATAGATATTTAGATATTTATTGACGACGGTGAGTCTATGCAGACTTTTGCGTCATTAAAATGATCAATAAAAAAACATATATCGTCGCCTCGGAGCTAAAGGATCCTATCTGCCACTCTGACGAGTGTCAGATAGGATCCTTTAGCTCCGAGGCGACGATATGTACATGTATGTATAAAAGGCTTAGCGTTTGTTGTTTAATGTTTGATACGTACACCTTAACAACAACAACCTTTAGGGATATCACCTGATCATAGTTGTATTTCAGCTCGGTTGTAAAACTGAAGACCCCGGCATGTAGTCCCCAGACCAACTCGGCACAAAGTCATTCTTCATTCTATTTAAATGACTTTTAGAAGATTAGATTGCTCGACAGCCCGTTTTAATCATTTACCCCACTGTGATCGATTTTTCCACATGCAAAAGTAGGGGGCGGAGTTTATTATACATGACATTAGATGGTATAATACTTGGCTGGTTATAATAAGGTCTACACCATACCCTTGGATAAGAAAGAGTGTATCTGCCATTTAGATATGAAAGAGTGTATCTGCCACTTTGTATAGTGGCAGATACACCCTTTCATATCCAAGGGGACGACATGTTGCTGTACTAAATGATATTATAAAGCTGACCAAATTCAACACGAAAGGCCGGTCCATCGCTGCGTGAATACTGATGCAGCACAAGGAATGCGGGTCATTACCAGTATGACCACTCCTGACTTGCGTCTGGCAGTGAGTTACTCATCTTCATCCTGTCGATGCAGACATAGAAATCTAATTTAGTTCATGTACAAACACAGCGAACATGAAACATTGACCAGATGCTGCTTCAATGTTAGATCCGATGCTGCTTCAAGACTCAATTTTGAGTGGTTTTGTGTGTTAAGTCATGTGATGTGAGATCCACCCAGCCCAGAGAAAGTGTTCGTTTTCAGCTTTTATTTTTGATAAGTGATAATTAGTGGACTAAAATGATCTGAGAATTAAGAGGATAGCGCATTGCGATATATACTTTGATTGTATTGCTAAATTGAAGTCACTTCACAGGGCCTCTAACTATTCCGAGGTATAGAACTAAATTCAAACCTTCATATTTTCACCTGCACAATAATTGATCGATTGATCGATCGATAGATCGATTGATTGATTGATTGATTGATTGATTGATTGATTGATCGATCGATCGATCGATCGATTGATTGATTGCTTGATTGATTGATTGATTGGTTGATCGATTGATTGATTGATTGATTGATCGATTGATCGATTGATTGATTGATTGATTGATTGATTGATTGATTGATTGATTGATTGATTGATTGATTGATTGATTGATTGATTGATTGATCGATTGATCGATTGATCAATTGATTAATTGATTGATTGATTGATTGATTGATTGATTGATTGATTGATTGATTGATTGATTGATTGATTGATTGATTGATTAATTGATTGATTGCTTGATTGATTGATTGATTGATTGATTGATTGATTGATTGATTGATTGATTGATTGATTGATTGATTGATTGATTGATTGATTGATTGATTGATTGATTGATTGATTGATTGATTGATTGATTGATTGTATAATTGATTGATTCATTGATTGATTGGTTGGTTGATTGATTGGTTGATTGATTGATTGATTGGTTTTGTGACAGTTATTATGACGTTTATGTCATATTAATAATATATATATATATATATATACGATTTGTCGGTCTGCTTTAAAAATGACTATAAAACCAGCATAGCAAGTGTATATTTTTTACGATAAAATTAACATTTGGTAGCCCGATTGTATTATAACAATTCTTTATTCCTTAAAAAATCTGCCAAAGTCTTCAAAATAGGATTGCTTGATACACGCATTCCTAATTTAGAATTTTTCAACATTGCTTGGAGCCAATATAAATGGCCCAATTTTGTTTTTATACCACCTAATTTAAATAAGAACATGAATTACGGCGTCATTGGCTGATCTAGTCATATGACAGGCTTATATTGCTCGAGGGTAGAATGATATACTTGATACAAATTGTGCATGAAACTCAACATCTCCTAAAATTTAAAGATATCAATAGTTTACATGTGATTAATATCATTGATGATCATCACCACATCAACACGGGGACAAGGAGAACTATTTTGCATTTGTCAGAGTCCATCATCTTGTTGTATAATGTATTTAGTGCAGTGTACGAGGTACAAGGGGAGATGAATTGGCTCACTAATTAGTAATCATACGCCTTTGACCTGGTGTTGATGTCCGAAGACCGTGGTGCCAGCAACATTATCAAGATTGGGTCAACGTCTCGGGACTACATGCAAATATTCAATGAGTAAAAGTATGTTAATAAATAATTATTTTCCAATGAACCCAATTAACTAAATTAAATTGAAAGCAAAATATCTGTAGAATAGTATTTTTTTTGGTGTTCTGGAGCATCATCTTCAGTCATGAAATTTTCTGCAACGGCACCACCAGAATAATCTCCCTGTGTTTTCCCTGTATTTCCCCGAATTCTAAAATTACATGTGTTTTCCCTGTTTTAAAACATTTTTCCGTGTTTTCTCTGTTTCTCACTGTCTGTGTTTGCCTACCCAGCAAACACGAAACCTGTACCAAATGTTTGGCCAATGTTTTACCAACGTCGTAGACGGTGGACCAACATTGGTCAAACATTGGGTAGATGTGTCGTGTTTGCTGGGCTGCAGCGAATAAACAACGGCTCTGGGCGAGCGATAGTGTGTACCCTGAGTGTATGTCTAAAAGGATGATACAAATTATAGGAATAACTACGTCCTACATACTTGTTACTCCTATGATTTTTATCATCCTTTTATGAAATGAATTTTCTTTAGAATACATGTAGTGTGCTGCATAAAACAACAATTCTGTGAAACTCAATGACCTTGACCTCCTTTGTTTTCACCAAGCTGGCTAATACAATGAAGTCTGGGGGAGGGGTCTTATATAACTTTGTTTTCGCCGAGTGACGTCACTGCGTTTCACAGAATGAAGTATTGGGGAGGGGGTGTTATATAACCTTGTTTTCACCGAGTGACGTCCCTGCGTTTCGCAGAATGATGTATCAATTATATTTCTCTACGACATGTGGATTTCGGTGGGGATAGGACAAACTAGGTTTTATCGCTGATTCAGCGGCATCTAGCGAGTGAATCGCAAACACAATACATTGGCTCTAAATAAATAGACTTCTGACTCAGTCTATCAGCCCGTAGTTCAGTTGTTATTTAAATAGAGGGTATAATGCCATATTTTTTCTAAGAAAATGTGAATGACAAAACTGTAAAAAGTGCTATGACAAAATAATGTGCTAAATACTGTTGGTTTTTTATTATAATTATGTAAATCTAATCAACCAGCCTGTATGAACAAATGGCGACAATTTAACCCTAGTGCTGGTGAATTGTTTGTTTCTCTTTTTTATTCATTTAAAACTGGAATTGCTAACGCAATTCCCAGCTTCAAATTATATATTGGAAAAAAATTAAGTTAATGGATGAACAGAACATCTGATAAAAACGATTTGATCAATTTTGTTTGCGCATGCGTGCTTGACGTCGTATATATTATATATATATACCCTGAACCCTTAACCCTTTAAGCCCTCACGATGCATTAAATGATCATTTTACAATCTTGAAAACAGACCTGATTTCCATACAACTAGGGTTTTTCAACTGCAATCTTCCATGAAACTGGTTTACTAATACATAGTAAAATTATCAATTTTTTCACCTTTTTTTTAATCTTCATCCACTACAAGTGAAGAGTTGCGACAGCAATTCGTGGCTTGTAGTGGATGAAAATGGCAATGGTAAATTCAGGCTTCAAAAGGTTAAAACGCTGCCATTTTTTAATTTAAACCATTGAAAGCAAATGTGTTTTTTTATTTGAAATTATAATAAGTGTCTTAGTTAGATCTTTCTGATCCATTTGACTACCTGATGTTATGGGTCTACGGGCATTATGAATATTTTTACTCTTACAGTGCGGGGGGATCGACTTTAGTCGTCAGAATCTGACACCTACAGACGTCAGATTTTGACGACTAAAGTCGGTCCCCGCGCTGTAAGGGTTAAAACGCTAAATTAAATAATTTTATTTTTCACCCACTTGAAGTTGTGGGTCGTTACTGGGTAAAAAATACCCATATGTGTTTCATTCGATGCAAAACATTTGCAAATCGTGATGTCTGAACACTCATTTCGTTCGCCAAAACAGTGAATTGATCGTAAAATGGTTGAACCCAAAAAGCGCGGGATCGAGTTTTAGTCCTCAGAATCTGACGTCTAAAGTCGATTCCCGCAGTAAGAGTAAAAATATTTCTAATGATCGTAGACCCATAACATAGGTATTCAAATGAATCGAGAAAAGCTAACTAAGACATTTATGATGATTTCAAATTGAAAAGACCCTTTAGTTTCCAAAAATATTTCAGCGCTTTAGAGGTTAAGAACAACTACAGTCGTAATTAGCTATTTATGTGTGAATATATCATCGTAAATGATAGTCATACAACAGATTGTATGCCTAAAACCCTGCTACCATGTAATATTCAATAACTGCTACAAGACGAATTAAGAATCTCATTTGCATGTACTGTTACAATATGTATATTGAATCCTTTGGGATCCAAGTTATCGAATAATTTTTTCACCATTTGAATTTGAGTCTCACTTACGGTCTCGCTTAAGCGATGCATAGCATCAAGTGAGTGAAAAAGTTCAGATTGTTAGGAAGAGTAAGTGAAGTGGATCATAGTCGCGATAGAGCTTAAAGGGTCAACGTAGATTTACAAATCGTCTTAGTCGTAAATGTCATCACATGATTGATGATGAGCATTTCATAGCAAACGGTTAACTCTTTAACCCTTGCAGCGTGGGGATCAATTTTCAGAATCTGACGTCTACAGACGTCAGATTCCCGCGCTGTAAAATTACAAATAAAATAAAAATATTTATGATGGCCGTATACATTACATAGGTATTCAAATGAATCCGTAAGAGCTTATTAAAACATTTCTGATGATTTCAAATTAAAAAAACCGTTTGGTCTCCATGGTGATGAAAGTATTTCAGCGCTTTAGGGCTAAACCTTCAGGGTGCCTCAAGGCATCATATGGAATCCTTGAAAAAGGAATTTTATTTTTTACATTTAAGACATAAGGCCACTATGTTTTTTCTCTGTTTTAGATGAACGCGCGCATTAGATTAAAGCCTCGCGTTACCAAAAAAAAACATGTTTTTTTTCTGTCGCCCTTATTAACTTTTACAAAAATAGGTCCAACGTTTTTATTAATGGTCTTTTTTCGTCGTTCCTCATTACCTTTTGGATTTTTTCTCATCTTAAACAGAGAAAAACATAGTAGTCTACTATCCAGAACAAAATTGTCATTAAACTATTTCACATTACTGCTATATGGCTATTTTCTTTAAAGCAGCTCATTGGGATGACTTTAATTTTGTTTTTAGCTTTGTAATGAAGTATTGTATCCCCCAGATTTTCAGAGTTATTAGATTTAAAAAAATATTTTTGTATTAAAATTTCTATGAATCCGCTTAAAATTCAAAAAAACTTTGTGTATACCTAAACACTTACTAAAGGACGGTTGAATATTCCTACAGAATTGGGCCACATGTTGATGCCGTCGGTCCAGCGTTAGGCAGATAATTAGTGTTGCAGGTGTATCCCCCATGTCCTGACTATAAGACACCAATAAGCGGCGATTGCTTTGATCTCACCGTCCCAGGCGTGGGAATATGTGGTGTAAAGTGCTGTATATTGCTGACTTGTTTTGTTTAAATGGCAATATACGACCTGGAAATATAACTTTTTCACTCTTTTTCGGTGCTTTAAAATTGTTTTTTTGATTTTTTGTGTATTTTTAGTTAAGATCAGTAGGCTATATAGTTTCATATAATTTTTTTCAAAATTGACAAAATTGAAAATGTCTCATTCCACGGGGTCCCTTTAATTTGTACCTTTTTTTACTCCAATCAATCGCTACAATTAGATAATTGCCTCAGCAATTCGCGGCTTGCAGTGCAAGATTTTAATTGTAAATTGAGATTGAAAGGGTTAAACGGTTTATTAACCCTTACAACGCTGAATTAATTTTGTAAAAATCATGGCGACCAAAGGGTTTATTTCAATTTGAAATCATCATAAATGTCTTAGCCAGCACTTTCTAATTCATTTGAATACCTATGTTATGAGTCTACGGCCATTAAAATATGTTTATTCTTACAGTGCGGGGATAGGTTTTAGTCTTCAGAGTCTGACGTCTACAGACGTCAGATTTGACGACGACTAAAGTCGATCCCCGCACTGTAAGGGTTAACCTTTCCACCGCTGTAACACGTCTATAGTCATTCTGAATTTGTTTTATTAGCCGAATAAATCACTGTTATTGGGAAGGAAATGAACGTTTGAACATCAAGATTTGCAAATGTTTGGTCTCAAATTAAGCGAGTATGAATAATTGTCACCCACTTGAAGTTGTGGGTCGCGGTAGCGAGACACAACTTCAAGTGGGTTAAAATTTAAATTATTTAATTCAGCGCTTTATAGGTTCAGATCTTTCAAGATCGTTTCACTAGATCCACTGTCTTCAACTTTTATGTTCCAATTAAAAAAAAAAAATCAGGATAGTGACAGGCGACCACCTTTGATGATATCAGGTTAAGAGTGATGTGGCGAAAACACAATAATGGTGTCATGTTGGTCGATGATCGTTTGGACGCTGCCCAGCATTCAGCCAACAGCGGGGAAATGTCTCGTCTGTGTTGAGATCACCCCGTCCTGCTTTTCTGCTTATTGATCCCTCCAGTGACTATTTGGCGATATTTCAATGTTAGAAAATCATTTATTTTCTTTTAGTATCTGTGTTGTCACTGTTTGTGATAGTGAGTCAGTTTGAACTCGGCTCGCGTCACAATAAAGCAAGGCCGCTGAACTCACAGGGTCGAGTCAATAATCATAATATAAGGTAGGCCTAACCCAGCAAACACAAAACATTTGCATAATATTTGTACACCGTCGGCCCAACGTCTTGTACAAATGTTATACAAATGTTTTTTGTTTGCTGGGTATTTGGGAATGAAAGGAGAAACGCAAACTCAGCTTTAAAAACTTTTGCGTAATCACGCGAAAGCCTTGTCACAATCACCACTGAACACACAGAAATGAGCCGAGCTATGCTGCTCTGCAAAGGCAAAATGCAGTATCTGCTTACTTGTAATGTAAACAGATACTACATTTTGCCTTCGCACGGCAATGGAGACCTGTATCTAATACACCAAGAGCCAGATTAATTTTCCATTCAATTTTTTTCACATAACCAGTTACGCTCGCAATTCCCGATTCTATTACTCAGTCTAATAATTCAATTATAGGGTCCATTGATGATTTGAATTATTGATTCGGGATGGTTAAAAGCAGAATGCAGTGGCGAGATAAATAATAATTGTAATTCATTGTGGTATCCAAATTCAGTTTTCTATTTGCTCATATCATCCATGGTCGCTTGTGTGGATAGGTTGCATTTAACTGTGTAGTTTTGTTACTTTTAAAATGGTCGATCATTTCTTGAGATAATATTTTTTCAATGTAAAATTATCCCCAGTATTCTGTATCTTCAATAAAATTAGTTCTAGGCAAAATACTACGTACGATATTATTCATCAAAATATCGCCTTTCTGATCTTTCATTCGATATACTTGAGTATTTTATAAATCATAGAGAGGTCCCTTCACTTTGAGACCTAGAGGTGGAAATTGCGATAGCAATTTCTACCTCTAGGTCTAAAAGTGTGTGTGTGGGGGGGGGGGGGGGGTGAGAAAACATAGCTGGATGGTAGGCCGAAGAGGGTTAACTGCGTAGCACACTTTCCACATTTTGTCACAAAAGGCCCGCGACACAAGGAGCATGATAAATTACAAAATAGTTTGACGCATGGCCACGCTCAGTTTGGCAGGTAAACAGTGATTGTGATTCAGAAGAGTAATATTGTGACCGCTGATCCCCTTTGGCAGCCCTTGAAGCGAATTGATAAATAGACAGCTGTGATAGGTCATTGTTCTCGTAAGAAACTGCCGTGGAGGCGAGGATGGCAGGATCTTACGTATTTTCGTTAGAAAAATGGGTGCTCATTGTGTATATAAAGGGTTAATATTAATAATTATATAGCGGTATATTTTTGGGAGGAGTAGTCAATATGGGACACATGATATCATACCTGTTTGTAGTTATTTTAAAATGACGTTAACCCTTTGCCTGCTGATCACGACAATAGTCGTTTTTAATCCGTTTTATCAACCAAATAAATCATTTTTATCGGGAAAGAAGTGACTTTTTAACATTTGCAAATATTTTGTCTCAAAATAAACAAATGTGCGTAATTGTCAACAACTTGAGGTTTTGGATTGCGGCAGAGAGACATAACATCAAGTGGTTGCAAAATTAAATAAATTAATTTAGCAGGATAAGGGTTAATAGTTATCCCTTATAGTGTATATTTCAGAATTCTATAGTCAGCACTGCACACCCAATACCTTTGTATAATTCGGTGAGCTCTATGCTTGCTCAGTCATGCTGACCTACATCCGGGTTACGTGTTTATATCGGAGACAAACAGCTTATGACCATAAAAATGGTCATAAGCGAATTTTGTCACCTGTTGTTGAGAAGCTGCTAGTGTGGCATCTTTTTTGTCATATGTCGAAGTCTACCTCTTACGTCATAAGAACTTCATATGACCAATGTTGTTTCAATGTTGGGCCAGCGTCGCAGACGCCGGCCCGACATTAAAACAACATTGGATCTACATCGTGTTTGCTGGGTAAGTTGTGCTTTATACGATCCTTGATAGGTCTCAACAAACACGATATTTCTACTTCACGATAATATTCTATGTTGGGTTTTTGCTGGGCCAGCATCGCAGACGGCAGATCAGCATTACACCACCATCGGCTTAACCACTATGTTGCTGGCTGTGGTGCAAGTAGATTTCGATACAGGGGCCGCAACGAAAATACTACTAGTCCGGGCTGTTAGGGTCAAAATAGAGCAGGTGTGTGCATTTTTGAAAGAAATTACCATTTTTTGCCAAGATGATCAGTAGCATGTACTCTTTCGATCCTGATATAGCGCAGTCAATTCTGACACGTTTAACACGTACCTAATTAACATCTAATTAGTATCCATAATTAGCAAAATCTGGAACAAATCCGGAGAGAATAATATCTCAAGAATCGGTATATCGATTGTAATGATCTTGAGTTGTTTTGTTTATTTAACATATTGCCTACACGATAAAAAATATTCCCGATATGATTGGTGGTCAAGGTCACGTGATGCGGCGAGGTCAAGGTCAGATGTGAGCAAAGTTTAACAATTCTGAACAAAAAAGCTAATATTAAATGTTTCAAAATACATATAATTATTTTATATCTGAAAGCATGATAGACCAATCCAATTGCTTTAATTTGATGGCATATTGTAATCTGTATATCCAAAGCCGGGATCACTATGATCTAGACAAGTGATCTACTCATGGGTTGTACACCTGGGGAATAATGCAGTCGATTTAAATTATTTTCTTTTAAAACATTTCTAATGATGTTCCATATATCTTATGCACATTTTATATTACATAAAGGGCAAGGTTAAACAAACTTCAAGGACAAAATTAAAGTGAAAGTCGAAATAGATTTGAGACCAGATTATTTCTTTTTCGTCGTGTTACCGTCTGACACACAAACATAAGTGATCGGGCAATTTTAATTATATATGACTGTGTCAATCACAATGCGAAAGTAAAATTTAGTCGCAGGGGACCACCATTCAATCACCAGGGGGATGGGGGGGGGGGGGCTGGAGTTTTTGAACTGGACAAATTATTTATTTCACCTCCTGCCTGCAATATTTTAGTTATTTTACACTCTGCCTCAAGCAAAATCTTTATTTCACTTTCTTAAAGAGTATTACTCGTAAAGGGAAGTGCAAACAGTTAACTCATATTAATAATACGAACACACAGTTTAAACTGAACACTGGCATGGAAAAAGTCCAAACTGATTTTACATTCGTAAAAAAAAATATTGGTCCCACTTTGACTAAGTGTCAGAGCTCCTCTCACATAGGCTTATCGAGATGTAAATCTCTGGAATCCACAACATGAACAACGGAACGGAAATACATTGAGATGTCAGATCAGCAAGAGATAAACCCCACTGGTGAACAGAGCAAATTTCTAGTATTTTTCATGCCAGCGTACAGGTTTCACAATCTGAATCTCACACAACAGCTACCCAACCTGGACTGCTTGAGGAAAGGTGTTCAGCCTGATTTACTTTCTATGCAACCCTACGAACTGGATTGGACCAAGGACCGAGCACATCCATAAGCATCCTTTTGGGTAGTTCTTCTCTTGTTCTATGGGTGCTGCACACGTCGATGGCAAAAAGCCAAAGACTCACAATAAGTATTGTGTTGCATTCTTGAATGATTTCAGTGTCATCAATGGACACTGATCCTTGGCTACTTATGGGACTGCAGAGGGATGTGGTGTGGTGAAATAAGCTGACCTTTTCTAATATGCTGACATTTTACCTATCCCGACAAGAAGGCCGTGTTCTCCTATCCAATATAATAACATGGAATGTTGAGCGAACACGCATCATGGGAGATGCCATATCCTGACATAGGTTATGCAATGCAATGTAGCGGAAAGGATTCCTTCAAGCGCCACATGCATCTTGTCGGAGCTGACTACTGTTTATTTTTCAAATATATGATTAGAGTTATGAAAGACAATATTTTACAAAAATTATGGTTTAATTACTCGAAAATGTATCCCAGTTTCTATGAACATCGTTTTTTTACGGGCGTTGCCTTTTTCCACACACCCATCACTTGAGTGTTCTAGCTTTCGCACTTCTCTCTTAATAAGTATCTCTAACAACACCATCACGCTTTGTGGAAGAGAGTTGTTGCTCAAAAAAAGGAGAATGACAGTAATTGGTACATATTTATCAAAATTATATATATTACATTTTGGTGTTGCGTGAACCATTGCAGCTCGATCAATCAATATAGTCTGGATTCGTTGAGATGATCACATGTAACATCATCCAAATTAGGAAGCAAGATTGATTTCTGTTAATCTAATGTCAGTCTTGAAAAGGTTTGTATGTATTTTCATACTTGAAAAGCTTATTGTCAGCGCTTTCATGAACCTGACAAGCAATGTAGCTATAACTCATTGTGGCATTGCTTGGCAGGGAACTTTTATCACGCCTTTTGGGTATTTGAGTAGCGATTAATAAAAACATGTCAACGTGTATTTAACATTGGCCGTGTAGTTTCTTTGGGTGGTTGGATTAACATTAGAGCGCTTGAACATGGTTATTTTGGCCACTTTCTTTCAAATGCTTTCTCCTCATCCTGCAATATCAGTATGCACAGCAAGGACACATTCTTCATTAATGCTGCTTAGTACACAATTATCCTTCAAACTTATTTTGTTCGTGTAGATCAGTTATTATTAAAATTATTAAATAAAGTGAAATGTTGGGATTTAAAACATGAAGAACCGTCCTTCCAGGTCTGGATCAGAAATCAATGATATGAACCGAGAATAACTGAGCATATAGCAATAATTATTATCAAAAATGAAACACAAAAAAGTAATTTACACCCTACACAAATGTTTTAGTGATGTTTCCCAGAGCCTGTAGTAGCTGTCACATTTGCTCTTCAGTGGTGTATGAATATGCATGATATTGATAAACGTTAAAGGTTCGAGTAGGATAATGTCACTTGTTTGAATAACCGAACCATTTTCTGCATCATCGATTGTATCTTTTAATTGACAAGCTCACCACGTGATCTATTTTGCCATTCATGTATGCCCTAGATGTATCGAACTTGCTTTTTTATCGCCTAAATCTTAAAATACTTTCACGTTGAAATTAACCCGATCATAAAATTAAAAGTGGCATTAAATTTATTAATTCCATCTCAGACACGCCCATCATTAAAAAACATCATGTTTCAAATTTATTTTGAATTTTACCTTGACTTTGACATTGAAGTTATTAATTAACCTTGACATTTATGCTATATATAATAGTGCATAACATTTTGTACAACATTAAAATGCACAATGCATTAAAAGAAAATAATTAAAATCATAATGTTGATCTATTTGCGAAAAAGACAACTTATAGACGGACCATTTGTCCGCACAATTACGACCCCGGTTTCTATATAAATAGGCCTACTCCATTAAACCCTCAAATGAAAGGTTATAGATATATATTTGTTGAATATATAACATAATTATAGATGATTTGAAATATTTTAAATGAGCTAATTATTCATGTTAATGTCCAAAATTGTCCACTTTTTCTCGATTCTGACATTGACCTCGACATATCATCAGACCTTGACAATGAATAATCTCAAAAAATATTTTTGACGTGTCAATCCTCCATCCAATGGATAACAAAACTTAAAATCATTGAAATCGGCCCATTGATTCTGGAGATATTATTTTCTCCGGATTTTTGCCAGATTTTGCTAATTATAAATACTAATTACATGTTAATTAGGTGTTAATCATGTCATAATAATAATTCACTGCGCTATATCAGGATCGGAAGAGTACATGTTGCTGATCATCCGGGCAAAAAATGGTAATTTCTTCCAAAAGTGCACAGAGAAACCCCTAACAGCCTGGATTATAGTAGTCTCATAGTGAAACCACAACAGTGTGTTGAGAAACATTTTTTCGGCAAGGTTTTGATTTAATAATCTATTGTCAGCTGTGGCAAACGCAAAAGATACTCGTAGAATAGTAATATGTATTTGTTATGTTTTTGTTTTGATCAATTCACGACATCAATGGGTTTTATATTTGCAAATTGAGTTCATCGCACATAGCATAGTTAAGTGATAGTAAGTTTGTTTATAAATATTTACAAATAAAGCAACAATACAACTCAACTGTAGCGTTAAAATAGTAATGCAAACTTTGTCACACATGTAGGATGGGGACTCACCAAAATGAACGAATGAATGAATGAATGAATGAATGAATGAATGAATGAATAAATGAATGAATGAATGAATTAATGAATTAATGAATTAATTAATTAATGTATGAATGAATGCATGAATGAATGAATGAACAGTGTGTGGTTTTAAGCCATGTTATAGAGTATACAGGATAAATTGGACCAAGAAAACCAGGCTCCTCACATTATTGAATTATTACGAGGAATGCACGGAGAAGAAACATTTTTTTTCTTTTAAAACTGAACACCAGCGGAGGAAACCTGTGTGCTCTGACATGACAGGCGGTGGCGGTAACCATCACACAGGACCCACTACCCCACGTGCGGGCAATGGGACCGATAATTTGGCTCCGAGTTGTGAACGTGTTCTAAGACGGTCTGCGCGCTGAAATATTTTAAAAATGTATAATGGCCGTATACTTATACCACAGGTATTCAAATGAATCAGAAAGATCTAACTAAGACATTTATGATAATTTCAAATTGAGAAAAAACCCGTTGGTCTCTAAATTGTTTACATAAAAATATTGGTACAGCTTTGTAAGGGTTAAATGACGCATTTTATGATAGGCATAACTTTGGCATGTCATGCTGTTTGTTAAAACTCTACACCACTCTGTGTCAATTCCACGCTATCCCAGCATACACAACACATTTGTATAACATTTGTACAATGTTGGACCAACGTCGGAGACGTTGGGCCAACGTTGTACAAATGTTTTACAAATGTTTTGTGTTTGCTGGGATGTCTGTTTCTGGTTTCGGTCTTATAATTAATTTCCAGTTGGCTCTATCTCTGTAATCCGCGCGGTGCTTTCCGGGTACATATTTGACCCGATGTTAGTACACAGGAATACTCCTTTAATAAAATTAAAACTCAACGTTTTTATTGCTTATGCACTATTGATAATAACAATCGAGCTGCTTATGCATCATCTTTTGTTAAAAATACAATATGACATGTTGTTATCAACTTCAATCTACACAACTATAAATCTCAAAATCTTCTGCAAAAGGGGTGGTATTGCTATTCCGTGCCTAAGAATTAAAAAGTTTTTTTCCGCTAATTAGGAAATTGGCGGACATCTTTGATTTAGTCGTTTTTCTCGGATCGCTCAATGATATCCGTTTGATATCCGCCTAATATGCGATACAGATCGAGCTTCCGAGGAAAGCCATCGATTAAAAGCCATCGATTAAAAAACTATATCGGCTGGTGCAGGGTTAGACCCCTTGCAAGGTCCCCTCTGGCTGCGTGACTAGTAGACACAAGCCATTGAACCAATGTTGCTTTAATGTTGGTCCACTGTCTTCGACGTTGGCCCAATATTAACCCAAAATTGGTTTAATTTCTTGTGTTTGCTGAGCAATTACACTGGTGACCTTATAGACGGACATTCCCAGCAAACACGAGACATTCAACCAAGGTTAGCTCCATGTTGGCCAACCGTCTACGACGCTGGTCCAACATTGAACAAACCTTGTGTGAATGTCTTGTGTTTGTTGGGTTCCAGTAAGCGACAAGGATGCGCGCGGATGTCCTCGGACACACATCCGCGTATCACATAGATCCCTGTCGTGGATGAAACGTGTTTGATCCGTGTTCGTTAACCCCCCAACACTTGAGGCTGTCCCAGCAAACACAATACATTGAACCAATGTTGGTTTAATGTTGGCCAACCTTAAGACAACATTGGTTCAGCGTCTTGTGTTTGCTGGGAAGCGTTGATGCTGGCCAGAATTAGACATGCTGGCCCAGCTTTAAAACATAATCAAACCGCCACTTTATCGATTGCGTTAAGCTGCATTGTCCTTTTTGTTTGACGTGATTGATTCGGAAAATAATTATCGCCACAGACTTTTTATGCAAGAAGCACACAATCAGTTATTGACATAATTGAGCGGTCAGGTAAATACTGCCGTGGAAAGCCAAAAGGCAGTATCTGCTTACCTTACAAATAAGCAGATACTGCCTTTTGGCTTTGCGGGGCAGGATAGTAGGCCTATTCATCGACTCCACCACACGATTGATTTGATACCCCCAGCAGCGCAAACATCAGCCGTGTATACCAAAGAACAGGGGGGGGGGGGGCTGTTCCGTGGCCGAGATGTGTTTTTGCCAGAGATCCCTATGATCCAAGTTAGAATCCTGTTTCTCGATCTCATAGTGTCTTTATTTTGTCACTGTGTCATCAGTTAGAGGTATTGCAGTCCATCCATCCATCCATCCATCCATCCATCCATCCATCCATCCATCCATCCATCCATCCATCCATCCATCCATCCATCCATTCATCCATTCATTCATCCATCCATCCATGCATCCATGCATCCATCCATCCATCCATCCATCCATCCATCCATCCATCCATCCATCCATCCATCCATCCATCCATCCATCCATCCATCCATCCATCCATTCATCCATCCATCCATCCATCCATTCCCCACCCATTCAACCATCAATTCATTAAGTTATGCAAATTTACATTTTTTTCATCCCAGAACTAACGTTTGCTTGGCGCCTCGTCCATTAGATTCGTCATTATTCAATCATATGAAACTGCAATTGGTAGGCCTATGACAATTTCCAATAAAAAAAAAAAGAAAGTATAAATTATGTAAAATAGACAAAATTGATAGATTAAATGGGGCTGGATGTCTTAACAGCTATTTTGTTCTCACATTGAAAGTGTTAACACACACAAACGGATTTATCTTTTGACCCCTATTGGCTGAAATATCACCGGATTACCATTGTTGTCAATGTTAAAATTGCAATCACGGTAAAAAGTCTCACAATGCACAATGCTGGCACTGATCCACATGATCCCCCCTACCCGTATACCAACCTCAGAAGTGAGGATATTACACCACCCCCCCCACCCCCCGGGTGTTTGATGTCACGTTTTCTGTGGTTTTATTAAAGTGCTAATAAAAAAAAAAAAAAAAAAATTAATTGGGGACGGTGGTTAAAGGGTTAAAATTATTAAATGTGTCGTGTCATTAAAGCAAATCTGAAAACCAGGAAGAGACCATACATAATGCTATGTATGACTGATGTTATATCTTATCTCTACAGCGCCCGGGGGTGGGTGGTGAGGTGGCTTTTAGTACAGCGGTCACACCTTAATCGTTTGACAGTCCAATTTAGAATTGTATTTTACATGAAAATGAAAATCGCGATTTTCACGTGAAATGCGATTTCTTAACATTCTATATTTTTATAATTAACTGAAAAGAGAATAATATTGCACGATATGGTGTAATTTATCAAAAATGGGAGACATATTTCATAATAAGGGCCACATCTAACCCTATAGCAAACACGAGGCTTTGACCCAATGCTGGTCTAATGTTGGTCCATTGTCTACGACGCTGGCCCAACATAAGACCTACATCGGGTCAATGCCTCGTATTTGCTGCGACCAGCCTCCGCTCGTTAGGCGATCTATTTATGCTCCCGGACTTATAAATCTGAAAATATCTGAAAATATTTTAGAAATATTTTAGAATCAATTATTTATTTAATCTTCAAATATTTCATTTACAAATTTGCTTAAATTTATTTAGAGATATTTCGTTATAAAATATCGTATTAGGAGCGCCAGCACTGACGTCTTGTATGGAGTCACAGAGGTACGAAAGATTATAGGCCTATTACCAATTGAAATACGCTGGTGATACGGCGAAATCTGCCCAGAGCCGAATAATTAATCCTTGGGACTTAACACACGTACACAGCGACTAACTGGCCATGTATTTAACAAATCCGGACACGGCCCGCTGCTCCCATGGCAGCTTGGTGAGGATTTAGCGACCCCGCTGTGGATCTCTGAATTGACAAAGTTCATTTGTTGCTGACTATTCTGGCTGTAAGGAGGACACATTTAGCTGTGTACGCAAGAAAGGTGGGTAGGTCTGTTTGTTTGTTTGTTTGTTTGTTTAAATATTTGTTGATGAGTATTGTATATCTACAGTTTTATTACATTAGAGAGTTTGTAGGCCATTTATTTGTTGATAAATATTGTTTATATACAGTTTTAACACATTAGATAGTTTGTAGGCCATTTATTTGTTCATGAGTATTGTATATATACAACTTTATTACACAAGAGAGATTGTAGGCCATTTATTTGCTGATGAGTAACGTTATTGTATACAGGTATATATACAGTTTTCTTATATTAGACAGTTTGTAAGCCATATTAGTTTGTAGGCCATATAATTATTTTGTAGTCCATAATAATGTATACCAATATCCATATGATGGATGAATCAAACTAGATAAACTATTATAATGTATAAAAATATTATCAACGTACAACAATTCTTTAACAAGTGGATATATTTCCTTGTCATTATTTAAACATAATTATTTAAATTCTAAACGGTATACTTAGGATGAATGGGCACACTGTGACAAGCTGCTAAAATATCATATACTGTAAATTCCAGAATATTAACCCTTTAACCGCCGGTGCCGAATATACTGGGTTTTTCACTCAATTATTACCACATTCAGTACCGCCTTTGAAGCTTGTTAAAGCCATAATGTGACATCAATCAGCACGATTTGAAAAGAGTTGACCTCCATTTTGTCAAATCTGAATAATTTTCACTCACTTGAAGTTGTGGATCGCGTCAGCGAGACACAACTTTAAGTGGGGGAAAATTCTAATAGAATAATTTGGAGGTTAAAGGCTTAAAACATCATTTTACATCCCTGAAAACAGACATAATTTTCCTGCAACTAAGGGTTTTAGAACGAAAATATTCATGAAACTAGTTTACCAATACATGGTAATTTTCTTTAATTTTTAAATCATCTTCCTCCACTATAAGTCGATAATTGCGACAGCAATTCGCGGCTTGTAGTGGATGACGATGACAATGTAAAGTCAGGCTTGGAAGGGCTGAAACACTTGGAGTGGGGCACGATTTCAAGATAATCATTTTAGTTATTTTTAGTGTATGCAATTCCCGGTAAATATGAGGTGTTGACCCAATGGTTCGATTTCTAGTGTTTGATGGTATAAGAAGCCTATTCTGCCATGTAAACCTAAAAGGCAGTAACTCCTTACTATCCAAGTAAGCAGTTACTGTCTTTTGTTTTTTTGCGGAACAACATTCTAACTCTTACAAAGTCTATTTCTGGGAATTTATGACCCCCCTCGCGGGCTGCTGAGATAATGCAAATCTACCATAATTGTCACCGGACCACCTGATAATACATTGTGAAAAGACAACAGTCATGAATAAATAAATGACGAGGCCACCTACGTGGCTCCCTGCTGCCTCTGATTCTATTGTAACAGCGCTGGTTCGATGCTGGCCCAGCGTGAGAAATGTTGACCCAGCACGCATCCAGCTGTAGGGATCATTACACCCAGATAGGCTGCTATGCACAGCCAGGAAGCAGCAACTGCTCACTTAAAAAGTAAGCAGTTACTGCCTTTTGGTTTTGCACGGCGGTATAGATCCCTATTGTTTCTGATCGGTCGGATTTACACTCGTTATATCTGGCGGTATTTTCAGAGTTCGCCCAGCGTTGGGCCAACGTCGCAGACGTTGGCCCAACGGTGGGCGAACGCTGAGATATTTGACCCAAGCCGCTCTATTGATATCCGCTTCTGTTGAACTGGCCATTATATTTGATACCCATTAACGTTCTTTTTGTCAGATACTGATCCATTTTGACGTCAGCTGGCCGCAACATTTAGGATCTTGGGACGGACGAGGTGAACTGATCCAGAAGCCATGGAATAAAGAGCGTATCCTCCAGGATTAGATTGACACTGGATAGAATAACACTTTTAGGAGATTGAGCAGAATTTCGCCGGTTCAAATACCAAAATGACGGAGCAAGAGGTGAAGTTGAATTTGTCACATTTAATAGTCTGCAGGACAGTATTTAAACACACCCCTGCATTTGTTTTGTCCGACCACTACATTCTAAGCCGGGAATGGATAGTTATTGTTGATCAAGTACAGACCAATTATCATGGCAGGCCTATGATGCTATAATAAGTCAGGCGCGACCAAAATGTTGATTATGAGTGATCCTCATTTTGTTCGGATGTGTGTTAAGTCAGTTAAACCCCTCGGAATTCTACATTCTTAGAGAATTCTAAGAAAGTACAGCTCCTCGGGGGCTTTATCCTATACATAATTTTCCGAAATACGACACCGCACTGCGTTACCAGTAAGCAGATACTGCATTTTGGCCTTTGCACAGCACTCTACTTATGGATCGATCACAGGGCCACATAACTCACGGAACATTTACGCAAATTTGTTGAATTATTTCCATACACATTTAAAGGAGAAACATCTCATTTTAATACAGAGTGGAATAATTCGTTTTGTGTCTCAAGGTGCATGAGCGTAAAACGTGAACTGAAAGAGTAATAGGATATTAAACTGCAAAAGACGTTTTTTGGTGTCAATTGTTTTCCATGCATAATATACTGCCGTCAATAGCAGAAAGGATTTTCATTTTGGAGACGACATGCAATAAAAATTTCACCGCTAACTTTTCAAGTAAGCAGTTACTGCCTTTTGGCTTTGCAAACGCCATTAGAAATATGCCACCTGTTGACGTTATGTCATAACAAGCCTTCAATATTAACACTTTAAGCACCCGGGAATTTCGCCATATTTTTCATTGACTGCGATGTGTGAATCGCTCCCGCGATTCCCTCCTCACAGTGAATGAAAATGGTCACTTTTTTACAAAATACCGAAGTGGAGGATATGAAATAAAATACATATAGTGTATATAGTGTATATTTTATTGAGTTGTGCTATTTTGTAGCAAATTGATTTAATTCAATATAATTATGTCTGATGACGCACGTATGCACCACTAGCATGCAAAGAGTTGAAAGTTGTTGCTCATGCACGCGGGACACATTAGGCGATTAACTCTTTAAGTGCTGAGTCACAGATTAGAAATGTCGTTTATTTGACGCTGGCGTCGCTGGCACCGTGAATGGGAACCAGTCCCATGATGGTAAAACCTAGATATTTTAAATTTACATAATTAACTTTGTTTCATCTGTACCTACATATTTATGTATGTGTCGTTACTGGAAATTTAATTTATTTGCGCTGTCGTCGCTGACACCATGAACGGAAACAATCCCATGCTGTTTAAAATCTGGATATATTTAAATTAGCAACAGGAACTAATTTGTTTTATCTGTGCCTGCGTATCTCTGTGTATTCGTACATTTAGATTCATTATGTGGAAAAGCGTAAAAGCGTACGTCGCCCGCCCACACAGGCAGATTAACGAGTGATTATACATTTTCTTGTCGTTCACGTCACAGATTAAATGCTGAAATCCGGTATTATAGCCTATTATTCTTTATAATGACGTCAAGGTATAATTTTTATACATCGGGGTGGTGGATATGCAGGCAAACATTTGACTATTTTCGAGTTGCTCTTGCATGGATACCACCTCAGTCTGCAGCCTGCTGCAGCACCGGGACGCTGGCCATGATGCTAGTGTAATTTCATGTCCGAGCTGCTCCCTAAAAGTTATGATATTTCACGCTGCGCTGTGTATATGCCAGCAGCGTGTATTCCAAGTGTTTTTTGATATATACCTTTACCTTATACTTAACATTGTTCATATGACAGCATCTTGTCTACTACCTGCGTATGCAACCTATCGCAATGCTCAGTTAATGGACTCGCTGCTGTCATATTTAAGTTCTAAACGCCACATTGTCTTCAGCGAACCAGTTATAACTGTTTCATACTATCACAGTACATTTTTTCTTGCCCTGACTTCCACTTAAATGGATCTACACTGACTTTAATCACAAGACGGAGCACTGCGCCTCCTTCACCCCCGCACCAACTACAGCAGCCTGCACGAAACCAGTCATCATGTCACCACTCAGCGAACGAAACCTCGTATTACTATTTTGTATATGTTTCAATTGCTTAATAAAATATGTTTATACAAAAAAGGTATAATTTAGGTGCCCATTACCTGTTGTGGGAACACGAGACATTGATCCAATATTGGGTTAATGTTGAGCCAGCGTCGTAGACGGTGGACCAATATTAAACCAATATTGGGCGTGTCTTATAAATATTAATGAACCAGTCATGTGATTGCAGTTGTTGTCATCATGGATTTCATGACAGAAAAGAATGACCTAAAAAATTAAAGTTTACACTTTGTTTGAAGTTCGCTGATTTTGATGATTTAATTTCCAATGCAAAGATGGTAATATAATCAATGAATTTCCAGCGCCAAAACGGCAGCAGGGTCTTTATGTTCATCAAAGAGTTTAAAACGCATATGAACGAGGAGGTCTGGCTACAAGAAGAACACAAATTATTGACGCTGATTAATATTTCTCCAGGTATCAGAATCAAACCTGTATCTTTGCCTGTCATATACTCCAGCGATTGCTCTTATTAAAATACCTCAACGTGCAGAGGGTTAAAAAGCGGTGAACTTTTAAATGGCTAACATACATTTATCATTCATTTCAATTCTACTTTAATTAACCCTTTAACCGCCAAATTATTTAATCTGAATTTTCACCCACTTGAAGTTGACGCGATCCACAACTTCAAGTGAGTGAAAATTATTCAGATTTGACAAAATGGAAGTCAAATGTTTTCAAATATTGCTGACTGATGTCACATTTTATCTTTAACATGTTAAAAAGGTGGTACCTAATGTGCTAATAAAAAATACAAACCCGAATATATGCGGCACCGGCGGTTAAAGGGTTAAACAACAATGCAATATGTTTCATTTTAACTGTATTTTATCTGTACCGATCGGACAACCGTCTGTGACGTTGGTTTAATATTAATTGAAGCCAACATATATATGTTACACGTGTTTCGAGGAAACTAAAGTTAATTTATTTACTTTTTTTTGCACATGTATTTGAAGTTGTGTCTCGCTAAAAGTGCGTGAACATAACTTATATTTGTTTTATTCGATACCAAACATTTGCAAATCTTAATTGCGAAACACTCATTTCATACCCTATAACCCTATAACTGTGATCTAACCTTCTAATATAGCCGATCAAACAAGTTGAAAACAACTGTGGTCCGACTTAGCGGTGTAAGCTTAGCGTTAATCGTGTAACGTTAAAGACGACGGTCCATCATTTATCCTTTTATCATTATTCAGGGAAATGAAATAAAAGGTGATGCCGGACGTCATTATTTTGATGGCTTATGACATTTTGTCCCAACCCTTTAGGCTCTAGAATTAAAATTTTCACCCACTTGAAGCTGCGTCTCGCTACCGCGATCCGCAGCTTCAAGTGGGTGAAAATTACATATATTTGTTTATTTTCAGATCAAAGATTTGCAAATCTTAATGTTTCAACACACATTTTATTCTCAATAACAGTGATTTGATCGGCCGGAATCTAAAGCGATTATAGTCGTACAGAGTGCATAAAGGGTTCCTCTTGAGAGGCTGCGAAATTAGAACTATTTGTGCGTGATAAATTCGTCACTAGTAGGTAAAGGGTTCATGTCAGGGTCTCGTGTGTGCTGGTGTTAAGTATTCGCTAATCTACGCTTTTGGTATAACAGGCTTACCTTTTTACTGAGCATGGATTTACACTGAATCCAGAAGTGATTAGTGACAAATAGGTCCTCGTCAGTACTGACCTTCAAAGTCAAGAGGCAGTATCTGCATACTTTACAAGTGAGCAGATACAGCCTTTTGACTTTGCAGAGCGGAGTACTTCAATCAACGGCTCATGTGATCCGGGTTATGTTTCCACCTTGGCTTTGCACGTATAAGAGGAATGACCCAGCGGTCAATGGTTTTAACCGCCGTCATAAGTCATATTTTTCTGGTGACATTTGGTTTTAACCTTTTGACATTTCTCGTCACCACATACCACTTTCTGGTTTAACCCTTACAGCGCGGGGAGCGACTATAGACGTTAGAATCTGACGCCTGAAGACGTCAGATTCTGACGTCTAATGTCGATCCCGCGCCCACTGTAAGAGTGAATAATATTAATAATGGCCGTAGATTCATAACACAGGTATTCAAATGAAGCAGAAAGAGCCAATTAGGACATTTAATCTGATTTTAAATTCAAAAAACCCTTTGATCTCCATGGTTTATACAAAACAATTTCAGCACTTTAAGGGCTAAAATGGCGTAGTGATTACAGCGCTGTATGAAAATCTTCTCAGACATTGCATTATCCGAGAGATTATAATATTATAGTACACAAAGTACGAGCAGATCATTATTATTTCTAGTGCTTATCATGAAAATTGGTAACATGATTACTTTATCTTATTAGTCACACGTTTCGTTTTGTTTTACTATTCTCTCCAGATGAACGGCGTAGTGTTTGACAGGAGTAACTTGCGGCTGCTACACGACGGCTTTGAGCTCCTTCACGACGTTTTCCTGAGCGTGGCGAGCGAGAAGGACCTGGACAAAGCCACCTGTCCTCCAACCGTAATCAGAGAGAAACTGGACATCATGGTGAGATATACGTGCTCTGCCGTGCAAAGCCAAGAGGCAGTAACTGCTTACTTTTCAAGTAAGCAGTTACTGCATTTTGGCTTTGCAGAGCAGCTCCTGAACCTTTGCTCTATTCCCCTGCAGCCCGTATTTGCGTACCCTGATTACAAGGCTCTGACACAGTGACCTCCATTTTTTAATATAATGGTTCTAATAGGATGAAAAGTTTAAGCCTGCTGAAAATGGCCTAGTTTTTGTAGGCACTTGAAATATTCGTATCAATTTCATGGCATCCGAGTTTTTTGGTAGGCAGCGCGTGTGTCGTTTTTACACAGCTGGCTGTGGAAACAAAATGGTGGTCAGTGTGACTGGGCCTCGCGCAGTAAATGAGTTAGGCGGCCCAGTCATACCGGGTAGTATTTGCGTACAAGTTACGATATTATCGTAGGCTTCTGATTGGTCGAGATGGCCATCTCGACCAATCAGAAGCCTACGATATATCGTAACTTGTACGAGAATACGGCCCAGCTGCGTTTGTTGAATGCTAGTCCGGCGTCGCAGACGAATCGTGAATCAGATGACACTAGCCCAACATTGGACGTGTGGTCTGCTCATCAAGCAAACACGAGATTTCTGAACCAAGGTTGATTTAATGTTGACCCAGAGTCGGAGACGATGAGCCAACATTAAATCAACCTTGGTTCAGTGTTCCGTATCTTCTGGGTGCAGTCTCTACATCCTGCAGTCTTCAAAAGTATTCATTCTCAGTAAGAGTGTTACGAAAACGCTTCTGTCAGGGTGATCTCCACAGACTACACGCTCAATGTTGGGCTAGGATGACAGTGCCAGAGAGTTTGAACCCTGTTGGTCTGGGCCCGAGGACACACCATCGCGGACACGGAGGCTCCTCGTAATATTCAATATTTAGCAGTGAACTTGAACGTTTAATTGAAATCCGAATACAGCGATCGAGGAAGGTGCCTGATAGAAGCTCCGATCTGCCAGGCGGCAGTGTTAACCACTAAATAGAGGCCCACATAAATGCCTAAGTAGAAAAGTTGTATTTTAAGAGACTAGTCTACTGTGTACGAACAGTGGGACACATACTCGGAAAACACCAGGCTGATTACAGAGATAGTGGCAGAGACCTTTTGCTAGAAATTAGGTATATTTCTGTTTACCATGCAGGGGCAGGAGCGAATGTTTATTTGTTAAATCGTTGTTCATACCAGGCCACATTTCACTGTGATACATAATTTAAACGACGTTGTGAACTTAATCTGAAGCATCAACATTCGTATGTGGAAGACCGATTCAAGCACTATTTATATTTGGAGCAAACATTATGCTTTCTCCATCATACTTTGATATAGTACCTTCTCCCTGGCGATACCACCAGTATATTGGTGAAAGTAAATGAAAGTTATAAATCACTTTGCTGACGACCTATAGATCAATCAATCAACAAATAAAAAAATACAACTTCAATATCGCTTATATTCTCTGCGGACCGAGCTCAGAGGTACACACATTCTTAGCGTGACCATGTGTCATACTCGAGGCTAAATAAGGTTCTTCAACAGGGAGCCGGACTACTGAGGAGCTAGGGTGGGAGAGCCAGGTCAAATGGGTGAGATTTAAATAATTTTCTGAAAATACGTTTTGTTTTCAGTTGAAAGAGAAGTGGAATCTGATGATGGACATATTCACAGGAAACGGTCAGTTTTCACAAGGCGAGCTGTACATGGCGGACCAGAATGTGCCGGCCAAGCTTCTGCTTGACCTCATCTATCACATGGACTCCCTCAGAGAAGGACTCTACAGCAAAGTGGAGGTATGTGCAAGATCTCCTGGAGGTCTCTGTTCAGGCAAATTAGGTGAAATAAAACACAATTATAGCGACCGCATTTAAACGATGTCCAGAAGTTCACTGTCCTACGGTTGGCCTATAGAGCTCTACATTCTTAGCTGTGGAAAAGTCCGAGGCCGAAGGCGGAGGACTTTTCCACAGCTCAGAATGTAGAGCTCTATACAATCGTTTTTTTTTCATTTTGTATTAGCACTTTAAATACCAGCTTATGTACATTTTAAGGATAAAACGTGACATAAATCAGAATCATTTCAAAATCGTTGACCTTCATTTTGTCAAATGTGCATAATTTTCACATACATTAAGTTTTGAATCGCGTCAGCGAGACATAACTGCAAGTGAGTGAAAATTCCAATTAAATAACTATGCGGTTAAAGTGTTAAACGAATATATTTATTTGTTGTATGGTATAATACAGAAAGATGCATGTGTGAGGAACCTTTCTCTATCCTGCAATGTAAGGCCAAAATACACTACCTGCTTACTTTTTAAGTTAGGTAATGAAATGAAATGAAATGAATCGGGCTTTAGGCCACCTTTGTGCACATATAGGCTAAACTGGGCCAGGAGAACCTCCTGAGGATGGTGAGATGATTGAGATGACACTGTCCTCCAGACACAGGATTCGAAATTCGAGCCCTGGCGGTCTGAGGCCGAGCACGCTACCTCTCGGTCACGGAGGCTCCCCACAATACTAACTTTCACACGTGGATGGAGAAGAAACAATTGTTTCTTTCAAACCGCCGAGACCGGGAACCGAACCCCGGACTCTGGCGTGAAAGGCAGCGGTGCTAACCACTACCCTAGGGCCCCCGCCCTTTAAGTTAGGTAAGCTCTATCAAGGTTATTTGATCAGTAGGCTCCGCCTAGGGATCAAATAACCCTGACATAGGCCTAAAATATCCCAAGTCGGGTCTCGAAGCAAAGGCAGAAAATCTCCATATCGTCCAAAGCGCTGTCGTTGACTTTCGTTGCTGCAACATTTTCTGGTAGGCCCATGACGTCCGATTTGGTTGCGGAATGTTAAATGCTGATTACAAATTATATCGCCCCCACCCTTGAATATGAAGGATGTATCTGCAACTTTGTAAAGTGGCAGATGCACCACCCTTTCATATCCAAGGGGACGAATGTGATGAGTCTCCGGAATTACCCATTATAATGTTGTCTATTCTATTTTTCTATTGAATATCCAAGATGTGGGCTTCAAAAATAGTCGCTTTTGAGCACATGTTTTTACAATTAAATTGGAGTAAAATAATTCGAAAATTCAAATGTGAGAATTATTTTCCCATAATGATCATTTTACTGTTTTTTTCAGACATACCGAAGTAACGATGAAGCTATGGTGACGAAAATGAAAGAAATTCAATGTACGTTTTTAATTACATCAACTCCTTACGGGTCTATAATTTTATCTTCAAAATCTAAGATACATGTAACTAGTATTTATTTTGGGGACGAATTTCAAACTATTTTGGAAGAATATTAGTAAATAAATCAAGCGCGAATGTATGATCTAACCATTCGATGCGCAGCACATATTGAGGAGTCTCATTCAAATGATAATTTTAAAAGGTGTGTTTTAAGATGGTGTTAGGTGTTGGTGGGGTGGTTCAGGTAAATAAGAGTGTTCATGTGCAATCCCCATCGAAACCTTTGAAAAACTCCGCCTCAATCTTAACTAATCTCAATCTTAACTAAATCTTAAAACCGACGGTACCGATTATAGCAAATCAACTTTTAAACATGTTAATAAAAACGTGACATAAATCAGCAAGATTTGAGAATAATAGGCCTCCATTTTGTCAAATTTAAATAATTTTCAACAAACTTTGGATTGCGTTGTGGATTGCGTCAGCGAGAAACAACTTCAAATGGTTGAAAATTCATATTTAATAATTTGGCGGCTAAAGGGTAAATTGTGTTAGTATCCAACACAAGACAGTGGTCTGATGCTGGTTTAATGTTGGGTTATCGTCGTAGACACTGGCCCAACATGAATCTAACATTGGGTCAATGTCTCGTCTTTGTTGGGCAGTTACGTAGAACACTAGTAGAACATTAAAAATGTAAAAACAATTCGAATTTTACTATTACCTCGTTATAACACCTTTCAGCTATTTTATACTCTTGTTATTAACATTCAGCGATCCAGTTTTCTCGTCTTAGCTAAAGGAAAAATATATGTCATTTTTCTTTCAAGCTTTACAGTGCGGGGATCGACTTTAGTCATCAGAATCAGTCATCAGACGTCAGATTCTGACGTCTAAAGTCGATCACCGCACTGTAATAGTAAAAATATAATTATTGCTAATGGCCGTAGACCCATAACATAGGTATTCAAATGAAAGAGCTAACTGAGACATTAATGATGATCTGAAATTGAACAAAAACCCTTGAGGTCAAGATTGCTATCGGGAAGATGGTGTATTTGAAGATGTCTGTTTTTAGTGGAGCTCCAAGCCTGCCAGGACGAGCTGCGAGAGGTGCGATACAAAGATAGCATGCAGCGTGTGGAGACAAACACGGTCACTGCCAACATAGACTACCTGGAGAAGCTAAACAAAGAAAAAACAGAGCAAATTACTCAGTAAGAAAAAGGGCAATATGCGAGCCCACCATTTTATCCTATCGTTATCAGACAAAGAAAAATAATTATTTCTAATAGTACCAAATTAAACCAGAAAGCCTTTCTGGTTTCAGTTGGTACTGTTATAATTATATTTTTTAAATCGTGAAATTGATATAGATGAAATTTCGTTCTCGCATGTGAATGTGACAGTATTGAGAAGGCGAGGTTATTGAATCTGTAATGCATAGAAATAATTTAGTTTATCAGGCTAAAGTTTGGGTAAAATTATTTCACGCACTTGAGGTTGTGGCTCGCTCCCGCGACCCACAACTTCAAGTCGTTGAAACTTACTCTTATTAATTTAATTTAGATAAAACGTTTGCCGATCTTGATGTTTAAACACCCATTTAAATAACAGTGATTTGATTATCTCATCAAATACCAGCTTATCTTATCAATAAGTAGAAATTGTAAATGTTGGTCTCAAATCGGACAAATATGAGTCCTTTTTGGCATAAATTGATGTTCAATCAGTAGAAATTATAAATGTTTATTCTCAAATCGGACAAATTGCGTCATTTTCGCATAAAATGACGTTCAATAGGTAGAAATTGTAAATGTTTGTTCTCAAATCGAGCAAATATGAATCATTTTTCGCCTACTCGAAGTTGTGGGTCGCGGTAGCGAGACACAACTTTGAGTGGGCGAAAATGCAAAATATATAACTCAAAACAAATTTGCTAAATTTGAAAAAAAGATCGCGTTATTCACCACCGCTTTGAATTACTTAATGTTTTTTATTTTGTCAGACTGAAGCGCGATTCAACTGTGCAGCTTTGGGAGAAAGAAAAACAAAGGATATTCGAGAAGCACAGGATACGGTACTGTGAGATTGCATTGCAGGTTTACTGACTTTGGGATAAGACTGTGCTAATTGTAAACAAGTAATTCGAATATTTAGAAATTGGAGGAACGAATCGGGGATTTCCTTTGCATTAAGAAAACCCAACAGCATCTAGCTTGTCCTTATTCAATGTGACGATCATGAGGATATACATAACCTATTGAGAGATTTGTTTAATGATTATTTTCAGAGAAAAGGAATTGGAAGAAGAAGTCCAAGCATTAAAAATTGACAAAGAAAGCACACGAGAGAAACTAGCGGTTAATATTATTCTATTCTTTTAAATTGTTTGATATATTAATTTAAATATATTATGCTTCAGCATTAACCCTTCAGCCGCCAAGTTATTTGATAATTGCTATTTTCATCCACTTCAGGTTGAGTTAAAATTATTCAGATTTGAGTAGGTGGAATATTTTTTAAATCTTGCTGTTTGATGTCACATTTTTTCTTTGATATAAATGAAAGTTGGTATTTAAAGGGACCCCTTGGGATGACATCAATTTTCGTTTTTAGTTCTGTAATGAAGTAGTGTATCCCCCAGATCATGATTTAATTTTTTGCAGAGTTTTTAGATTTTTACAAATATTTTTTATCAATATTTCTATGAAACCGCTTAAAACCCAAACAAACTCTTTGTATACCTAAACACTTGCTGAAGGATGATTGAATGTTCCTACAGCATTGGGCCACATGTTGATGCCGTCGGCCCAGCGTTGGGCAGACAATCAGTGTTGCCGTGTATCCCCCCAAGTCCTGACTAAAAGACACCAATTAGCGGCCAATTAGCGGCGATTGCCTTGATCTCCCCATCCAAGACGTGGGAATATGTGGTGTAAAGTCCTGTATATTGCTGACTTGTTTTGTTTACATGGCAATATACGACCTGGGAATATAGCTATTTCACTCTTTTTTCGGTGCTTTAAAATTGTTTTTTGACTTTTTTGTATTTTTAGTTAAGATCAGTTGGCTATATAGCTTCATATAAATTAAATTGTCTAAATTGACAAAATTGAAAATGTCTCATCCCAAGGGGTCCCTTTAATGTGATACTAAAAAATAAAATAAAAACGGAATATAAGCATGACCGGTAGTTAAAGGGGTTAACTGTGGCTACACGGCAAACACGACCCGTTGGCCCAATGCTGTTTTAATATTGGCCCATCATCTTCGACGCAGGCCCAACATTGAAATAACATTGGATCAATACCTCGTGTTTGCAGGGATATATCCTCTGAACATCCCGATACGTCTGTCATCTCATTATTATCATGTTTATTGTTTAGTTTTTTTTATCGGATATTTCCTTTCGATCACCGGTATGATGTATACAATTTCACTACCAGATCATTTCGTCTCCTTGGATTTAGAAGGTGTTAAACTGCCACTTTGAAAGTGGCACTTTAGCACCTTCTAACTCCAAGGTGACGATTTTATCCATTTTGCTGAAGTAATAAGGCAAAAACGATATATAACAAGTGGCATTTGTTTTTTATTTTTGTATGCTCATGCAATGCAGTTATAACTTTTTTCTTGTAGGATGCAGAAAATAAGCTAAAAATTCAAAGAATGAAAACGGATATCTCACCCAGGCAGAAGTCGTCATCAACAGGTAGAACTAAGACAGATATAATATTACTGACAGTGTTATATATTTACATACATGTAGTCATTGGTGTGAATATGCTTGCATAATTATAGGCTTGAAATCAGCACTTGAAATTAATTATGATAAGGTTAGATTTAACTCTTTCAGCGCGGAGACCGACTTTAGACGTCAGCATCTGACGTCTAAAAGTCGATTCCCGCACTAATTTTTTTAAAAATTATGGCCGTAGACCCATAACAATAGGTATTCAAATGAAACGGAAAGAGCTTACTAAGACTTTTATGATGATTTTGAATTGAAAAACCTTTATACAAACATATTTCAGCATTGTAAGGGTTAAGCAATAACTAGCCATCTTCCCCCGCAAGCCCCGCTACTCCCGACGTCGCAGACGTCGCTGCGACGTCGGGAGAAGCGTACCTTGCGGGGGAAGATGTAATCGGCTTGTTTTGTGATATGAGTGTGATCTACATGAACACACTCGTTTGTCAACAGAGGCCGGTTTCCTGAAAACTACTGACTCAGATCGTATGCCTGTGACTGGTAGAAATGGGAATCTTGACCAATCACACACATAAGATCTGGGTCAGTAAACAGCTTTGACAATACCGGACCAGCCACTGGGCCATAGGTTTTGATAAATTTTGAATCACTTTTTCAGGGGTGCCACGCAAATGGCCTATTTAAACCATCCCAATCCATACAAATCCGCTATGTTGAGTGTTGACTATTAATACAAAATAATACACTAGGTATACACTCATAACATTGGGCCAAGTTGGACCAGCTTAGTAGAAGCTGGACCTGCATTAAACCTGGTGTCACCATCCTGCAGTAGGCCTATTCAGAGCATTCTCATTCATCAGATCCACTACCCTTCCACTAGCGTCATCTAGTGGCTCTGATTGATTGCACTGTAAAGTGTGTTCTGTAGACGTATTCATGAATTTGACCTGATTTTGTATCTGGCCAATGAGGCAAAACCTGACAAAAATGGTGTCAGAGGTATCAGTTACACTCAACGAAAAAAAACACTGCAGTCAGGGTGGGTTTTCTGTTCATTAGCAGGTGTCATGCACGCGACACCTCGGGTGATAACGGTTTAATGCTGGTCCAGCATCTACTAGGCTGGACCAGCATTAAAGTTCAGGTGGCGCACTGAAACGGCGAGTTTACACTTATTTTGTTTATCTTATCATTTATTTTGTTTATATGTTCCAATCATGCTTAGTTTTTTTTCAATTTCGCAAACAAATATATCAGATTTCACATGAGCTTTTTGGACCAAGTCTAGTAGTGTACCACCGACCAATCGGATAGTGGTTCGGCCTGTCACATTACAAGATCGGTCAATCAACACCGTCATTCAGTTGTTATTTAAATTAGGGAGTAGAATACCAGACTTGGGTCAGTTTTTTTATTAATGTTGGCCTATCTGAAATAACAAATATATCTTGTAACGCTACGTACAGGATTTTTAAATATTCATTATGGAACTACTTACGTATTTTAAGTTATTAGCCTATGATTATTACAGATTAATAGCCTATAATTATCATTGTATAGCCGCAACTAAACATAGCTTTAACTGTTTCAGATATCCTCGAAGAGCTAGAACAGTCTAAGAAACACGTTTTTATGCTGGAGAAGGTAAGTGTGGAGAAATCGTATTCCCAATAAAAAAATCACACCATGATGAAGTAAATGAAATGAAAAATTACGTGAGCGCTTCTAATTTTCTGAGAACATGAAGAGTATTACACCAGCATTGATCCGTATACCCCATGGTTAACCCTTTAAGCGCCGGTCCCAAATATATTCGGGTTTTCATTTTTTTATTACCACATTATATACTACATTTTAAACACGTTAAAGATAAAATGTAACATTAAATCAGGAAGATTTGAAAAAAGTTGCCTTCAATTTTGTCAAATATAAATAATTTTCACTCACTTAAAGTTGTGGATCGCGTCAGCGAGACACAACTTCAAGTGGGTGAAAATTCAAATTGAATAATTTGGCGGTTAAAGGGTCAAAGCTAGGGCCATATTAAAAGATTTTGTGCTCGTAAATTCGTTGCTCACGAGGACTGGCCTACACATGAAAGTGCAGCTTCAATAAAAAGACGTTAGTTTTTTTGGACAAAATGGCGCTGGTCTTCCAGCCGTGTACTTATCATCCGGCCTCTGAAGGTAGGAAGTGTCTGACCACGCCTTCCTTTATAATCATAGTAATTGTACAACAGAAATAGCAGCAATAATGTGTTTTTAAAGTACGAGTGAAATTGTTACAATGAAGAAAATAATTTTGGTCAGATTCGATTATTGTCAACTTGAAAAAAAGAAAATAGGTTCATTTTATGTTAATGTTTGTTTCCTCGCTAATTGTAATTTATGTTTATCGGTCTGTCGATGTTTTATCACTGTATTCGACTGTACAAAATTGTATTTTGTACTTAATGTGTCTACGACGCTGAACCAACGTTGAACCAACGTTGATTCAACGTCTTGTGTGTGCTTGGATATTCACTTCTAGAAGTTAGTCAGAATATAGCAAAAGAAATAACTTTACATTAGACATCACTCCCAGCAGACACAATGCGTTAAATCGTGTCTCATGGGCTGTTAAATAAAATGAAATGAATCGGGCAGATGGGCTGTTCAATCACCAGTGCAATCTGCTTCTAGGATTTGAGAAGACTGGAGACAGAGCTATTCAACCAGCAGAAGTATGTGGTCGGCATCATGTCAGGGCTGAAACATGACCAAGAGTAAGTTTAAATACTTATCCCCCTAGATTACTTAGTCGTAACAACCTCGGCCACGCTGAAGTCGTGCAGAACTGGGCTAAATGTGTGAAGCCAGTTTTGACGAGAGACACCTGGTGATTGTATCAAAACCGTTTTGTGTTAAAGATGGCGTTCTCTGAGTTGTCTCTGTTACTGCTGTACACTACTTTGCAAAGCCAAAAAGGCAGTATCTGCTTACTTTTTCAGGTGGGCAGATACTGCCTTTTGGCTTTGCAGAGGAGCCTAGCAGTCACTGCCTTTTGATTTTGCCCTGCAGAATATGGATAATGTACATATTCCAACATAGATTAGTTGTTTCTAACAGTGGATCCTATCATTATAGATTATGATAGCATAATTTATCGGAACAGTGCATATTTATGGTTATTACATCTCATTTGTCACGTAAATTTATATAACTATGCGATACAAAGAAACCCACCTTTTTTGTGACGTACTCTCAGAAAGAGAATTCGAACTGTGAACGAACTGTGTACGAGCAGCGGGGCACACCTGTACCCTAAAAGCACCATGCTGATTGAGATAGAGTCAGCTGTGGTGTACCTAAGAGCGGAAAGATACATAGAGTGGTATATAACTTTAAATAGGCCTACTTCAGACGCCCAGAATTATAGTTATGTGAAATATACGCTACTGTATATAATTAGGCCGTACATACCATCTCATTATTCATGTACACTATATATAGATATATGTATATGATAAAACTGATTTATAATCCCCAAATCGGGTTGGGTGGTTGATTGATAAACATTATGTATTGATGAAAAGTGCATGTATCATACATGTTATAAGCACATAATATAATAAACGATTACCTCCTACATACCCATAAGCATGATAAATAAAAGAAAAAGTTAAAATATCATAATCATAATTGTTTTTAACCCAGCAAACACAGAACATCTGTATAACATTTATACAATGCTGGGCCAACGTCGAATACGTTGGGCCGACATTGTAACACTAAGTAAATCAACATAGGCAAGATGACGGTTAATTTTGGATCCTTAGGTCGATCCACGGCTCTTGGACCATTATAATGTTTTTTTCTCCTTGTGTGCAGGAGACTTGTGGAAGAGTTCGAGCCAGGCAGTCCCGTGTCGCAGTCAAGTGCTCTGGTGATGAAAGGTCTCTACAGAATGTTATGTAGCATACACCATGCCTCAGCCCACGGCTCACTGGGGGCCATCAGGGCAGATCTACCTAACCACTACATTGGAACAGATAAGGTAATTATTTCGACACGTAATTTGTTTTGATACATTGCGTATTTATCAGTTTCTCGTGTTTGCTTCCTTACTTTGAAGTTTGTTTTCACTTTGGTTGCATCCAAATTTAATATAATATAGGGCCTACACCCTGTACACGGGATGTATCTATTACTTTTACTCAAATTATATTATTTCACATTACTTTCACATTACTTGCAGCTTTCAACTTGTTCAAGACCATTATAATTATATATTTTATCTTTTTTTTTCAGGATGTTAAATCTGTGCCAATTAAGAAGCTATCATCAAGATATGGAGTTCGGTGGGTGTTTCATTAATTTATGATAAGTAGCATGTTATATTGAATGTACAGAAATATGTAATTTAATCTAGTATAATTTTGATTTAGTCGCGCTCAGAAATATGTATGTCAACCGTTTCAGTGCGAGGACCGATTTTAGATGTCAAAATCTGACGTATGTAGACGTCAGATTCTGACGTCTAAAGTCGATACCAGCACTAAAAGAGAAAACCATTTATAATGGCCGTAAAATAGGTATTCAAATGAAGCGGAAAGAGCTAACTAAGGCATTTCTGACTTCATAATAAAGAACATTTTTTTTCTATGCTTTATATACAAAGATACTTCAGCGCGTTGACCCTTTAACCGCCAAATTATTCCATTTGAATTTTCACCCACTTGAAGTTGTGTCTCGCTGCTGCGATCCACAACTTCAAGTGAGTGAAAATTATTCAGATTTGACCAAATGGGGGTCAACTCTTTTGAAATCTTGCCGGTTGATGTCACATTATATCTTTAACATATTTAAAATGTGGCACTTAATGTGCAAATAAAAAGGAAAACCCGAATATATGCGGCACCGGCGGTTAAAGGGTTAAGGGTTAAACGAACGCCTACACGGCAAGTTAACATTGGTCAAGCTTCGATTTATTTTCACTGATCATAATTAAATGTACAACAAAGTTTAGCCTTTTAACCGTCGGTGCCGAATATATTCGGTTTTTTATTTTATCAGCACATTAAGTACCACATTTTTAACATGTTAAGGATAAAATGTGACATCAATCAGCAAGATTTGAAAACAGTTGACCTCCATTTTGTCAAATCTGAATAATTTTCACTCACTTGAAGTTGTGGCTCGCGTCAGCGAGACACAACTTCAAGTGGGTGAGAATTAAAATTGAACTGGTGGTGAAAGGGGTGGGGTTGTCTTGCTTTCAATACATTAAATTATATGACATTGAACATTTTTACAAATGCTATTGACAGAGCCAGCCTGTCCCAACAAGGATCAAAGATGGCGGATACTGCACCTGCACCAGAGGCGTCTGAGAAATCTTCCAGTTTCCCCTTAGCTGTACCTCCCCTGATCCCGGCACTTAGGCTAGAATCCCCGGATGGGGTACAGTCTGAAGCAGAGACACCCTCAAAGAAAGGTAACCTATATACAGGAGGTGTTAAAACAATGTTGGTTTAGTCAACCCGTTAAGCCCTCACGATGCATTATAGCATAATTTTGCATCTCAGAAAATTGACTTGATTTCTAAAATTCGAAAATGTTTGCTGAACTATTTATTAATAAAATATTTTTTTTTCATTAGTCACCTACTTCAAGTCATTTTCATTCACTACAAGGCGAGAATTGCGATAGCAATTCGCGGCTTGTAGTGGATGAAGATGACAATGGTAAATTCAGGCTTGTAAGAGTGAAACCAGCGTTGATTCAATGTCTTGTGTCTGCTGGGTAGGCTAAGCACGTTTTCATTTCTATCCTCGTAGTGTATTAGCACAATTTTAATGTAACATCTTGCTATGTTTCATTACTTACCCATGGTATTTCACCACATAATTATAACGTGTTAAAATACAATGACTAAACACGAGAGACTGTGTCTCGCTAGCGCGATAACGACATTTTGTTCTGTGCTGGCGTTTGTGGGTTTGTGCCCATTCTGGTATTGACATAAGTTTCTTTCCCATCTAGTCGTGAAATGTCAGTATTGTGAGGAGCCTCCGTGGCCGAGAGCGTGATTTAAAGTCACTCGTATTTGTCAAAACTGGGGCCAATAAATTGCCATTCTGGCTGAATAAACAGATTTGATGATTCTTAACCCTTTCATCGTGGAAACCGACTTATATAGTCTATAGATTGCAGATTCTGACGTCTAAAGTCAATCCCGACACTGATAAAAATGAAAAATTATAATGGCCGTAGACCCATAACACAAGTATTCAAATGAAGCAAAAAGAGAGACTAAATAACACATTTATGATGATTTGGAATTGAAAAAAACCTTTGCTCTCCATAATCTATACAAAAATATGTCAACATTGTTGGGGTAACCATGCACATGTACAGTGAAATGCATGTGTCTGGTCATCCGAATTGTTTATTGTCAATAATGTTTTTTAACTATTTATATTGTAAATATGTCTAATTTATTACACTTTTACACCGCTTATGTTGTAATAATACGTCAATCATTTTTTTGCTAACTACTATTGATTGCTATGTTGTAATGTAATTAAACGTTTATAGCTGCCAATTATTGTAATTATTATTTTTATCTGGTATTCAAACAGCGTCTTTATTGACAACATGCTCTGCTCTTTTCTGTGAAACGAAGTGACGTCACTCGGTGAAAACAAGGTTATATAACACCCCCTCCCCCATACTTCATTCAGTGAAACACAGTGACGTCACTCGGTGAAAACAAGGTTATAGAACCCTCCCCATACTTCATTGTATTAGCCAGCTCGGTGAAAACAAAGGAGGTCGACGTCATTGAGTTTAACAGAATGTTTATAGTTTTGAAAACCGCTTACAGCATTTTCAAGTTACATTTGCCAGTTTATAACAGTTGTTTTCTTTTTTCAGACCACCCTCCCCACCCTGAGCTGGTAAACCCCGACACAGGCTTTATCAACATGATTAAGGTCATGACACATTTTCCACACATGACAAAAGACTACGTAAGAGAGAAAATTTGCATTTTCATTTTCTACCTACTCTTGTGATAATCTGATAATGATAACATGTGATTAAAAATCTGTGTCATTTTTTATATTTGTGGAGAACGTAAAGTCTTCATTTTGGCGCTCCCTCTTGTGCTGATGGGTCGGTCAGGCCACCACAGAAAATATGAGACCACTGCTACCACTATATATTTTATTGAAAAATATTTATAGAGGGTGGGCGGTCTTGATACAAGCATTCGTTAGCAATCCGGAATTCATTTTTTATTGTGATTTCAACTTCAAACGACACATTTCTCAGACTTGCAAAGTATGCTTCTATCACATCCGTGACATTCGGCGTATTAGGAAGTATCTTAGCCCAGAAGCTGCAAAATCTGTTGGATGTGCTCTAGTTACTAGCCATCTTGACTAATGCAATTCCCTTTTGTACAATCTTTCCGATAGGGACATTAAAAGATTGCAGCAGGCGCAAAATTGTTTGGCACGTGTAGTCTGTAAAGCGTATCGTTTAAGCATATCGAAGCCTCTCTTAAATTTTCTTCATTGGCTACCAGTAAAATACCGCATACGTTTTAAACTCTGTACCATCACTTTTAAAGCCTCTTTAATTATTCAGTCCCACCACAAAATTAAAAACCGCTTAGATCCTCCAAATGTTAACTGTTCCACGTTATCGAACAAAATAGGGGTCAAGGGCTTTTGCAGTTGCAGCTCCCTCCACCTGGAATTCACTGCCCGGTAATTTGAGAACTGCGAGTACAGTCACCTGATTTAAAAAAAATGCTGAAAACTTTTCTTTTCGATTCGATGATAATTATGCGGATAAAGTGCATGGTATAGTTATCTTGATTATATAATTATGCAAGAATCATTGTCATGGTAAAGTTATGGTAAAGTCGATCCCCGCACTGAATAATAGGTGTTCAAATAAAGCGGGAAAAGATAACTAAGACATGGGATGTCTTGTGTTCGCGGGCTCATAACTCACGGAAGTATATCCAATTTAAATTGATATGACTTTTGCCCAGGTTCATCAACAATGGGATCATTTCAAACAGTACGACAAAGACAGGAATGGGACACTGGACTTATCGGAGGTTAGTCATGTCATCCCGACGAACGCGAGACAATGACCCAATGTTGGATCAAGGTTGGTCCAGCGTCGCAGACGTTGGCCCAACACTGATCCAACATTGGGTCAAAGTGTCGTGTTTGTTGGGATGTCATAACATGTTATAATGCGTAAAAAGGACAATTTATTATGTTTATAATGAAGACCAAATATCATCATTTCACATCGATTCACTTGATTGGGCTTCCATATATAATGTAAATTTATGTTAATGTGATGTCCTGAAATGTATTTCTAAGTGAAAGTAAATACATCGCCCCGGTAACCCAGCACACACGATACATTGAAACAATGATGGTTTAATGTTGGGTCACAGTCTGCGACGCTGGCCCAACATTAAGCCATAACTGTTTGAATGTATCGTGTTTCCTGGGTTACGAAACGTATTATTAATTGTTTTTAGTACCTTGTTTCTATACTTCATATGTCCCGTTTTATTTCAGATGATGCAGGCAATGGGATCAACGCTAGGCAATGCCTTCTCTGCGCAACAAATCAGGGTAAATATCAAGACCATTGAATTGCAAGTTGTCGTTTACTTCAGGTTGTCAGTAATAATATGACATACCTACTAATATATAGTTTTGGATAACGCTTATTCCAACGATGGCTGCTGTAGACTAATTCTGCGTGAAAAAGGGGGGATCTTTGTTGCAATTTACTTCAAGTCTACCTCCACTTCAAACTACTTTCAAAAATGTCACGGCTGTGACTAAATATATAGAATCGAACTCATGTTGTTTAGATCACATTCCAACTTCAATGATAAAACAGCGCATATAATCATTGGCTCCTATCTTTACCGAAAGCATCACAGCACCGAAACAATAATTCTTCTGGTACACAAATTACCTATCTCCTCCAGGCGATGGCAGCAGTAGTTTTATTATTTTATTGACTTATCAGCTGCATTTGTTACAATTGATCATAATGTACTTCTTCGGTGTATATACATTAAATATGGAGTGCGTAGTCTAGCACTGGATTGGTTCAGATCTTGCCTCTTAGATATAACACAGTAAAAAAGAATCTTCTGCTTTGAAGTTACTTTTTGGAGTATCTCAAAGTTCTGTTCTGGGACCCACTTAAATCTCTCTATGTTCCTCTCCTTTGGCTGACATTGTCCGGAAACATGGTCTTGTGCCTTAGTGACCACCTCTACGGAGGGGACGCACACATTTACATTTCGTTCAATCTAGATATTACAGCTAATGCAACATCACGAATGGAGGCATGTGTCGCAGAAATAAAGGCAGAGATTGTTACCAACAAGCGTTTCATATGTTTAGTGGAGATAAAACTGTAATTATTGTGGTCCTTGTTCCACGTCACAGTGTTTCATGTGATGCACACCACATCAACATCGATGGTCATGACTTCGATCCAGCTGGTACCGTTAGAATCCTGGGTATTATTTCTGATGATAAACATACTTATCTGCAAGACATCGCTCGTTTATCTGAAGAATATTTTGAACATTCACAGTTTTCTCCCAGATAAGGCTGCGTGCAACGAATGCATGTGTTTGTGTCGTCTGAATTCGAATAGTGACATTCACCTCTGCGTGGACTGCCTTCGTGCTCCATCAGACGTCTCCAGTCCATACACAATATTGCAGCACGCATCCTCACGAGGACGCATAATATAACGTCAATCCTTACAGGTATTGGTTTCCAGTGGCGTAAGGCTTCAATTATAAGATACTGTTATCATGTTTGTTGACATATTGTGCCACCACCAACATCCCTCCAGCGTACAGACAACAGCTGGTTGCCCCCTGTCATGTTCCTGTGCGTACGTTGGGATCCAGGTATATATCATTCCCGTGGAGTTAGAAGGTGCTAAAATGCCACTTTGTAAAGTGGCAGTTCAGCACATTCTAACTCCACGGGAATGATATGTGTCTCCTCACTGTACTGCAACGATTTGGTGGAAGTCGTTCTAGTAGAGCTGCTCCCGTAATGTGGACAATTTCACAGAAAAATTACCAAATTTGGCGATATTCCAAACTAACCTTAAAACACACCTTTTCAATTGCCATTTGAGTGAGCCAAAGACTATTAAATATGTGCAGCGCAGCGAACAGTCTTTCGCCCTTGATAAACTTTTTTTTTTTATATGATTTATATATTATAATATTGCTCTCTTATGATAGGATGCCATGAAGGAAGTAGATGTGGATGATTCAGATACAATAGACTTCTACGAGTACCTAAGTGTGGCCAATATGGTCATGCACAAAACAGGTAAACCAAATTTTAAGATTCATGATAGTTAGCTCATATTCCGATCTTCTATATAATTATTGACCTCTCTCTCAACGTGGAATAATGCCAGTGGAATTATATAAACAAATTATGTATCGTCACTTTTTAAAATGGCGTCACTTTAAAAAGACCAATAGAATATATACATATTTTCGAGAAATTTAAACGAGCTTGAAAAAAATAATAAGATATTTATTCTGTCGGTACTAAATATGACTAAACAAATTCACTCGGTAAGCAATTATTTGAAAAACAATTCTCAATTAAGATATACTGGCAACATTATTGTTGGTAAATTAAATTGAATTATTGTAAAAAATATCACACTAGCGTCATGCCACTTAAATTATCTCAGCGTACATAGGGCTAGAATTCGTTTTCAATAAAACTAGTTGAATAATCTACGTGGAAAAGACACTCCAGATTTTCTCCTTTATTTACAGGAAAATCAGAAGTCTTCCGTAGCAAAGTGGTGCAGCAACAGGCCAGCCACGTGTCCAAGACCTGTGTGGTCATGTGATGTAACACTCGCTGCTGCCCGCCATTTCTATAGTTCTGCTCTGCAAAGCCAAAAGACTTTTGGCTTTGCATGGCACTGGTCGTGAACTCTAAGCCAGTGAATACGCGTGTGAATTGAAGTTGTACCATTCCAACATTTAACTTTGTTTTACGCAGCCAACACGAGATACATTGACCCAATGTTGGTGTGATGGTGGACCAACATCAAACCAACATTGGGTCGACGGCTCGTGTAATTATTGTTCGCTGAGCTATTCACTTAAACGATTATCTTATCCAAAAAGTAAGCCTGATCATTCGAAGGCCAAGTGAAGTGAATTAAGTTGAGAGGTAGCCTATATACGTCATAGTGAAATGTTTTGAGAATTTTCATAGTTCACTAAATATCAGTTATTCACAAACATAAGAAATGGAAATGAACACTCTTTCTTGGCTAGGTGGAGTCTCACTCTATGACATTACACACGACGTCCAATATTGATTGTGGAAAATATAACAGAAGTTTTCATGCAAGAGTCTGTGGTACTGGACAAACATTGAAGTTGTCAACGTCTCTTGTTTGCATAACTGCACATGAACTATTTCAGATTTCCACAGTGTATCAGTATGGAATCCGATTGATTGTGTAAATTTGGCTCGGAGCTGTTGCGTAATTGACGGACATGGCGTAAACGGACTTTTGCGTTTTCATTTCACTTCAGTGCTAATCACGACTATAATAAGATTGTTTCTAATCTATTTCATTGGTGATTTAATCATCAGTTTCCTTGGGAATGAAATATGTGTCTGAACATCAACACTTTCAAATGTTTGGTCTGAAATTAAACAAATATGACTAATTTTCACCCACTTGAAGTTGTGAATCGCTGTGGCGAGACACAACTTTGAGTGGGTGAAAATTAGATTAAATAACGTTTAAATGGTTAAGTCGAACACGGTGTAATTATCAATTTGAGTCCTGTGATACAAATGTACATGTATGTACACGTTTAAATTAAATTAATATATTAATCCAGTACGTTTGGTCGGGAAAACTGTTAGTATTAAGTCACTTGTTGTACGATTTGAGTCCTATAGCGGGTTCACGTGAACCCTCGTTACCGCCTTGGGATTTAATGATCTTGGTAGTGCTCAAATGTGTATAAAGTCAGCACTAAACTAGCTCATTGCCTTCCAAACAAAAGATGTTTGCAATTGGTTAACCCTTACAACGCTAAAATAGTTTTACATAAACCATGTTTTTTTCAATTTAAGATCATCATAAATGCCTTAGTTAACTCTTTCCGCTTCAGTTGAATACATATGTTATGGGTCTACGACCACTGGAAATATTTTCAAATCTTTCAGCGCGTGGACCGTTTTTATACGTCAGAATCTGATGGCTACAGACGTCAGATTTGACGTATGAAGGCGGTCCCCGCGCTGAAAGGGCTAACGTTGATAAATAAGTGACATAACCATATTTCTTCCTTTTATTTTGTCCACAGGCACATCAGAAGTATTTCGTAGTAAACTGGTTCAAGGTCAAGCAAAACACGTGTCCAAGATGTGTGTAATCCTGTAGTCAAAGGTTTCTCTTTCCCATGATGACACAAGAAATCGCGATTCTTATGTATTCTGTCCGTCCATCCGTCCGTCAAGATTGGCCCACCCATATTTGTTCATTTTGTTTCATTTTACAGTCAGAAATTGAGAAAGATGAGGAATAACTACATTGTGAAATAATCGTGTGCCAATGCTTAATATTTTTGTTATATTTTACAGCGATATATATATATATATGTGTGTATCATAAAGGCACATTAGTGTAGTACATATTTTATTAGAATAATGTTTTTTATGTCCTTCGACAAAAAAGTCATTGATACAAAACATCATTCAATGCAGTTCTTGTGCTAGTCCGTTCACATTTATATATATTTATTATATTTTAATAAAGCATGATGAAACAACAATATTGGTTTTCGTTTTGTTTTTTTCAATATCAATATCTTTTGGCATATGTATAGGCCCTACATTTTCGAATAAGGGTTGGTCTCACAGGTGCTACATTTAAACATTTTAGTAATAAAAATACATAAATAAACTAATCAGATCCCATCATAGCATGGTATCATACAAGTTGTGACATTTTATGTGATATTGAATGCTATAATATCACTTAAACTGTCACTGAAATTGAGGTGGAAATAATAACATATAAGATTTATAACACTAAAACATCATTCATTAAGTGACAATTTAATTAATAAATAATTACATTCTATCATGACATGGTATCATATAGTATCACATGTATAATGTAAGATGTCACTGTATATGAGATAGTAATAATAATATTTATAATAGATTTAACACCTTACATTTCAAAGTGATGTTGACAGAAGAGAAATAACAAATCCAGAGTAGAAAGTGTAGCATTATTAGGTTCCATCGCTGAAGTCATGCTCCTCAGCCTTCGAATGTTTTTTTCCGTCTCGAGTTGTGTTTTTTATTTGTGCTGGTTTTTAGTCACTTATAGAGGCGTTCATAGTAAATTAATGTTCATTTATGTTTTAGTGTTCGGTCATATTGTGATGTTCTTTTTCTTCTGTATAATGCGTCATGTGCATTGTTATCCAATTATTAGATTTGGGTGTCTGCTGAGCTCTTGGTGTTTTTCTGAATTGGAATCACAAATACTTCTTTGATCGCCGTATGGTCTGAAGTGACCTCTGACACTTGAATGTTTTTTTCATTTGAAATGACTGGTGAATTTTTAGCGCTGTCATTGTGCAGATTAGGCAAGGTGTTCTCAGTATCATGATGCTGGTGGTGGGTGGCTGATGGCGCCATAGCTCTATCTCTCAAACTTGGATGTCTACAGCTCCACGAGCATAATAACTCTTTTGCTTCTTGACGAAATTTTGAGCCACTGATAAAATAGAGATAAAAATTAATAGCGTGGTTGCTGTAGCCTATCAGATTAGTGGTAGAATATATAAAGCCCCATTTGGCTGTAGACATAGGGTCATCCCTCCATTCTGGAAGCATATACTTCAGTAATATTATACAGGTGTTGAGTGGGGTATTAACAATTAGAAAGGCGAACGAAGCTGTCATCAGCATCATTGTCACATGCCGACCCATCGATTCTGAGTTTTTAGTCAGATATTTTCGCTGTCTGTCACGGCTTTTCAATTTGATAATAAGTATGGTGTTGCCGACTAGAAGGATAACGAATGGCAGCAAACATTCGAGGAGCATCTGAGACCATGACGAATACAAGATGAGCCATTGATGAGGCAGTTGTTCTGAACAAAATGCCACTGAATAGTTATATCCTAATACTGTTTGACTGGTGTTATATATTGGTACGTTGATGCTGAAAGCTAGTAAAACCAGAGCGATCACCAAAACAGAGATCAGCAGCACCTTCCTAGTGACGTAACTATTGTGTTTGAGAGGCCACTGAACGATGATTAGACGCTCTGTTGTGATCAACACCAAGGTCCAAGCTGCCAACTGTATAAACAGGAACACCAGGTAGCCCCAGATCTTACACATAACTGTGGTGGACACAAATACATAACTGATGTCCATAGCTTCAAGCCAGATTGGAATTCCACGGCAACACAAGCCGAAAATATCTACCACAGCGAGTAGAGTGAGAAGTAGGGATACGTTGTTGTTTGAAAACTGTTTCTTCTGCAGGGTGATGATGCAGAGTACATTACCGACCAGGCCTGGTATGAAAACAGCAGGAAACCCATAAACTGTCACAATGTCCGTCACCAGATTGTATTTGTCTATTAGTGCTATATCATCAGCGGAGAGATATGAGATGTTAGAAGGCCTATGGAGAAGTGAAAAGTTTTTATCGTCTTCAGCCATAGTTACAGATTGCAAATGTTTATTTGCGCACATCTGTCTCCTCATATATAAGGCCATGGGGCTGCTGATAATGCTAATGATAACGGTCTAGATTGCATACTTGCATGTCTGATATGATTGAATAACAGCAATAATCAATCACGACCAGGATCTACGTCCATTAGGCATGTTGGGCATATTCAATAATGCAGCCAATATGGCAATTACTGTACGAGCAATGCTAAATGATTTGTTAGTGGCTTCCTGTTTTTGTTGTGACGTAAATCCGCTACGGCTGAACTCATTAATATTAATGGTGTTTCACCGAAAACTACTTTGGCTTGACAGTTTCTCATATTTTTTTCAGATGTGAAAATTATTTTCGGCGTATTTCCATTTAGGCATATGCTGCTCTGCAAAGCCAAGTGGCAATATCTGCTTACATTTATTGGAAGCACATACTGTCTTTTGGCTTTGCAATGCACAATGTACTTTTGCACGGACAAAATTGTAGCAACACCAGCAACTTAAACAGTTCAGGATTCGTTCCACATATTTTGATGATCTTAGTGAATTCGTTTGTCCGCTAGTCTGGCTGACTGATTCAAGTGAATGATTGATTTATATTTTACTTTTAGGTGAGGCTTTTATGGACATGCTCTATATCGGCATCATAACCACGAATTATTTATTAGTGCTATTTATTCGGCCATTCCCTGGAACAGCGTCACCTACAATGGTACACGCAGTTGTAATTCCACGAAAAAATGATCCATCAATCAATCCGTTTGTCCATCAGCCAGTTAGAATAGTATTAAATTGTGAGCTCACAGCAATGTTATCATTCACAAAAAAATTAGGTATAGAAATAATTTTCAAAAAAATATGGACAGCACATGATTGTGTTAATTAACATTGTAATATATTAATTGATCATATAAAATTCCACATAACTACAAGATGACCGCACATGCATCATGTATGGTTCATCAAGATGTATCATTTGAAATGATTATCATTTATTTTTGTGTCAGGCACTCACTAGAACATATAAAAGCACTATATATATATAAAATAACCACTTGAAGTTTTATCTCGCTACCGCGACCCACAATTTCAAGTGGGTAAAAATGACTATATATCTTCATGATTTGAGTCAACATACGTGGAAATCTGGCCAATTTAATGCCCATTTCTCATATACAATTTTGTTTTTTTTAAGGAAAGGAAAGGCAAAAAACGGCCATAGACGCGATTGGCACTTCAGGGTTTACCCCTTACCGCCAAATTATTCAATCTGAATTTTCACCCACTTGAAGTTGTGTCTCACTGACGCGATTCACAACTTCAAGTGAGTGAAAATTATTCAAATTTGGCACCAGCGGTTAAAGGGTTAAGTAAATAAAAATATGGAGACACACATCTGAAAATTTCGCGTTCCAGACATCAGAATTTTAGTTCATATAATCTGCAACGTAATTTCTGCACTCGTAAAGATTCAACATTGTGTAGGGGGGCCTCTGTGACGGAGAGGTAGCGTGCGCGTCCTCAGACCGCCAAGGCTCGAATTTCGCATCCTGTGTCTAGAGGGCAGTGTCATTTTCATTCATCACTCCATTCCAGGACGCTCCCCAGGCCCAGTGTAACTTATATGTGCACAAGGGTGGCCCAAAATCCCATTAATTTCATTTAATTTCATTTGCAACGTAATTTAAAGGTTTATATAACGCAGCGCTGTGCTTAACCCTCAAACGCTTCAATATGTTTGCATAAACCAAGATACATTTTTTTTCAATTTAAAATCATCATAAATGACTCAGTTAGCTCTTTACGCTTCATTTGTAAATTATGGGTCTACGGCCATTATAAAGAGTTTACTCTGTCAGTGCGGAGATCGACTTTAGACGTTAGAATCTGACGTCGATAGACGTCAGATTCTAACGTCTAAAGTCGATCCCCGCACTGAAAGAGTTAACAAGCGCTAGACACATAATACCCGAGTCTACGTCTGCAATGAACTTTGCTACATTAGTGATTATACACGTCTGGAATGAATGTTGGGCTAAATAACATATCTAATGCATAACTGGCGTGTCACCTATTACTAATAGACAACACAATGACAAGGAAGGATTTTTTTAATTATACTCTATGACACCATTCGCAGAAGCAATTAGCAGAATCAAGACAATAGTACATTTGTAATAATCAAGTGAATACATCAGGCTAGCAGGGAAGCGAGCGAGCAACATCCATGCAATCACGCCTTGTGGTCTTAGCGGAGGTATCGCAAACCACCCTGTAAAAATGAATTAGTCGATAATATCAATTAATAACTAAATGCCCTGTTGCTAAAGCTACAGGAAGTTTGGACGCTACTTTGTTTTTTTTTCAAATTTCCTGTTTTTTTTACAAAGGCTATTTTGTTTCAAATCAACTTTTCCAGATCCTAAAATTGTGCAGTTTAAAAAAAATATTGGCGGCCATTTTGATTTTAGCCTACCATGATAGGTTTATTACTCTTCATGATTGTATCAACCTATAGCTTCCATCAAGGAACCTGATATCCACTCTTCATGTAGCATCAGGCCCGTGCCCAGAAATTTTTGAAGGGGGGGTCGAATTTTGGATTGCTGGGGTATTTTCGAAATAAGGTAATTGGACCCCCTGTAAAATACTGCTTGAATTGATATTTTGAGTTGAGCGAATGGGAAACGCAGGTTAGGGGGTCTGGGGGCCTGCCTCCTGGGATTTTTTTTTAATTTTTAGCTGAAAATTGGTGCAATATGGGGGATTCTAGAGGATGTTGCTGGGGTAAATTTTCAGCTTTGTGGCCACAGGGGGGGTCGTGCGACCCTCTCGAAACCCCCCCCCCCCAAAAAAAAATGACGGGCCTGAGCATAAGTTCCTTCAGTTAGATTGGTTCCTTCAAGGAACCTGATATACTTATACTTTTGAGCATGACATCCTGGGGATAACCGCCCCTCCACCCTTACCTCTTGAAGCAGTTGGACCTATTGGTTACAGTTTTCGAGATATGGCAATTTGAAAAATTTGGCGACCATTTTTTTTTTTTTTCACTTCGGATGATTTTAGATGATTTCCGATGATTTCTAGAATATTTATTCTTTGGCGGCCATTTTGAATTTTTGTTGGTCATTTTGTTTCTATGCGAATTTTTGTGTTGTTTTTGAAATGGTGCTCTATCAATACATTTACCCTGTTGGGCCCAAATTTCGCTCCTTTTTAGCCTCAGACGTTCGGTTTCCGAGATATGGCGGTTTAAAATTCCGCAATGTATTGTCAGTGGGAAAAATCTGACCTTAGACCCCTGAGTACTCGGGCGCTATTGGCTGGATCGCTTATAAAAGCCATAGCAAGTAGCCTCCCCACCCAAGGATCATTATGCTAACATATCCGGTTCATCGGTTCAAAACTGGAGGAGAAATGGCGTTCTCAAAATCACGTAAAATAAAAATAATAATAAGTTGAAAGATCCAAAAAGAGAACAACAGTTTGGCCGGAGGGAACTCCGTCCAAACTAATAATGCATCATAATATAGTAATCACTGGTAATAAGTTACATAATTTAAATGTTTACCTACTTGAAATTGTATCTGAGCTGTCGCGATCCACACCTTCAAGTGAGTGAAACTTACTCGTAATTATTTGTTTAATTTGAGACCAATCATTTGAAAATCTTGATGTTTAAACACTCATTTCATTCTCGATAATAATCACCTTAGTATCATGTATCATCATTGTCATGGTTATGCACACCATCTTAATGGATCAACTTCGTGTTTTGCTTCCTGAAACCTAGTATAGGTATTGGCCCAAGGTGCCACCCGTGGCCAATGGGCATTTAAATAACATTAATTGTTTTATTCTCTACTGTAAAAAGACGATATCACATAACCAATAGGCATAGAGCGAAAATATGGTGAGCGACAGGTTATCTAGTGCCGGTCAGTGATCAACAATCATACAATATTTTTGTCAGTAATCTAAACATTCTTACAAAATGCCTCTTACACAATGGTTTCCCTCGGCTTCTGAATGAGATAAAATGGTTTTAAATAAATTATTACACCGGACTACAATGTGTCGTTTTTTTGGCGCAACATCTATTTTGTTCCCCATAAATCTATGAAATATTGATGATAGATGTTATCGCGGCTTTGAATTGGTTTCCTGAGTGTGAGAAACCTTTATGTAGACACCAAAAACACATTTCTACGTTATTTGGAAGCAAAGTTAAGGCACATTACGTTGCAGTGGCGGCCATATTGGACTTTGCCCTCTAGCGGCCACTGTTTAATAATAATGGTAGCTATATGACCTTCCGAAACATCATAACTGGATTCCCTGACCCCTAAAATGTTATTTTGAACACCGAAATGATGTTTTTGTGTTTATTGAGAGCCAAGCCGTGATGTACAGTTGTGACATTTTCAGACATTTTGACGGTCATTTTGTTTTTTGAATTTTTAGTAGGAAAAAGACACAAAAGAACTTGGTATGGGGCATATTTGGAATCAGTGTACCCAAATTATGTAAGAACAACTGCATGCCAAATTCTACTAATAAATGCCTTAACAAGTCAGAAATTTCAATAATGGGCCCTGACTATATCGACATAAAAGAAATATTTGTTCCCTTTTAGTTGCAGATGATTTAGCCGTTTTTGCAGATCAATATCAAACCTTCCAGTACTGCTAGATAAAATATATCAATGGTGTAACAAGTGGAAAATAAGAATTAATAAGGAGAAATCTAATGTTGTTCATTTCAGAAAAAACCGTAAACCTCGAACTAATTTTGTGTTCAAGTTTGGAGATAATGATTTAATTACAGACTTACCACGATACGCCAGAAAGGTGTAATTATCATACTCGGGTGTAGTTTTCCCGTTCACTGTACATAACTGCATATCACGCATAAAATCAACAAAAACGTCTCCTCTTGGATTCTCCACATCATCTATTACAATAAGTTTAATAATATCACCAATGTCTTCAATAACTTCATTGTCTCTGCCGATTCCGACGTTAAAATCACCACAAAAAAACAAAGTATCGGCATAGCTACATGAATATAACATTGTAATGAATTGTGCAAAAAACTATGTGCTGTTTCTACCCTATGAAGAATTTTCTGGTTGTAAATAGCAGACACCTATTACAAAAGTATAGTCCGTGTATTTATGTTTAAATTCTACAAACTATTATTATGCCATCAATATTTTTGTTCAAAATGTGCGTATTATCATGATTATATTCGTGTAATAAACTAGTCTAAAACAGTAGACCTGAATACTAGTCTATTAGTTAGCAAACGCAACCCTCCACAACCGGAACATATAATAGTGGAGGATGGGATCCTTCTAACTATAGTCTATAGGCCCAGCTGGATTGGAAAAGAAAAGTCGCACCAAGATGACTGTTGAGAGAGGCCATCCAGTTTGTAGGTCATACCATGGTGTATGTGAAGGACATGTCACACTGTCAGGTGCGGATCCAAAATTTGAAAAAGTAGAGGGCGTGGTGGGTTCGGGGTTTCGCCCCCCCCCCCCAATATTTATTTTGTTTAGCATTAAAAAATGGCACGAAAAGGGGAGAGGTGCGTTCACCCCCTGCGCCTCCCCTGGATCCGCGCCTGTTAGTGCAAGAGCATTAGTGAAAAAAACACAGGAACCTGGAATAAAATTGCAGAAAGCTGATTTTTTCAGGAATGATACCTGGACATCTCCTCAGACGAACTCCGAAAATGCCCCAAAAATCCCCCTTGTGCATTTTTTTTAATTCAAGATGGCCGCCACCATGTAACGCCATTTTCGAAAAACAGGGGTATACCCTAATTCTTCACCTTTGTAGTTAGGAAAAAAATATTTTGGTGTCTCTACTTATGTTTTAAGACACAAAGAGTTGATAAAGATGATCAGAAATAATATCGGCACTTTTTTCAATACCAAAAATCCAAGATGGCCGCCATATTGTTCTGATTATGTTTTTTTAACTTTTGAAGTTAAAACAATGATTTTCGTGTCTCTACCTATGTTTTAAAGTACAAGGAGGTTATCCAGATGATCAGAAATAATATCAGTACTTTTTTTAATACCACAAATTCAAGATGGCCGCCATAATATTTTGTTAAGCGATCTCTTAAAAAACCCGAAAATATGCGATAACTATCTCGTTGTTGAAACTAAAATGTATTTTTTAGCCGAACCCATGGAGTCTGGAACTTATTTAGATGACCATATTTTATTATATTGTGTTTATCGACATGAATCCCACATGGTAGTTATAGTTAATTCTACCATGGTGGGTGACGCTTTGGAGTGTTTTCGAACTGCTTTCCCTATAGAAATGTAGATTGAGATTCGTCAAGTTAACAAATTAATCTCCGGTAAATAATGAAATTATTGCGTTCCAATCATCCGAACTGTCAGTTTTTACATGTTTGGCCAATACAAAAAGAGCACATCGTTGAACAATATAGTCTAGATTTGTGAGATCCCCCCCCCTTTGAACAAGCCACTCTGCACCCGCAACTCACTCTTTTTAGAAACTATTTCTGGGGCGACTGCTCTTTCAGTTTGCGTTGGTTACAAACGACCATGATATAAAATCCGTTCCCAGACTGTAGATTCCACACCCTCCTGTACAGCAAAATATGATCTGTATCATAATGGAGTTTAAACACGAGGCATTCATCCAATGCTGTTTTAATATGGGCTGACCGTCTTCGACGCTGGCACAAAAATTAAATAGAATTGGATTAATGCCCCGTGTTTACTGGGGCAGTAGGTGACGTTGAAGGGAGGCTTTCTAGCAAAAATCAATTACAAGATAAGGACTTGCGCCTCACACGTTACATGTACATGACATCTTTGATAATCGTCCTGTAACAATGCTCTTTTAAATACTTACTTTTGTCCTTGATCTGCGAATGTCAATATGTTTAATATCATGAAATATATCATTTAAATATCAAGATATTACATTTTGAATATTAGGATATATATATTTCGTAATGAAGTTATGGCATTGTATGGTGTTGTAATGAGATGATTTTACATCAGAATATCGGAATATGACATTAAATTAATTGATGTCACAGTTTATCGTCAGGATATGATCTCTTTATGTCACGATAACATGAGGACAAGAAACATTAACGTCATGATATGGTTTTGTAATGTCCAAATATTGTTCTTTATTATAGTAAAATGACGTTATGATGTCTGGATACAGCTTTATAAATGCAGGATATGGTGGTTAAGCATCACGGTATGGTATTAAAGTGACAGGATCTTTTAGTGTATTGTCACGATATTAAATATCATGATATAGCATATTAACATCACAATATGACATTTTAGTGTAAGAGGAAATGAAAGTAAAAGAGGGCAAGGCCACATGCTGTTCAAAGAGCATGTGTCTTAACGCTATCTAATTACTTTCCATTTTATTGAATCTTCCAAAGTGCTTTTGTTGTTGGCAGTTTTGGAGTACCGGTATTTGAGCAATGTAGAGGCCTTTACTTACTGAATTATATTGCGATATATATGTTGAACTGACATGTGCCAGCCTGCTATTGGAATGTTCTATGTCGATTCTGTATTACCATATGGTAACGTGCGTCTGTCAATATAATGTTATTGAAATGTTATACCTTGACATGACAATATAATATCCTGACATTAAAAGGCCATATCCAGACTTCAAAGTGACAAAGCCTGACATTCTATGGTCACATTAAAATATTGTAGTGTCATATTCAGTCATTATAATGTCACATTAGAATGCCGCCAAGCCCGCCATATCTTGATTTGATAATGTCATATCCTATCATAAAAAATTGAATATTCAAATCTTATTGTGTGATATAAAAGGACAAAATGTGGACATTATAATACCATCTCATAACGTTAAAGTGTCATATTCTGATAAATTACAATCCAATATCCTGGCATAAATATGCCAGATCCTGACTTCGAACTGTTTCTTATGTTTTTCCCATTTTAATGTCATAATCCGACAAGTCTATTATACAATATTCGATATTAAATAGCATGTTTGTCATTATAATGACACACCATCACAATACAATGCTATATTGTGACCTCAATGTGTCATTTCATCAATGTATAAAGTCACATCATAATATTCAAGTACCATATCCTAATATTCAAATGTCATATCCTGACATTAAAATGTCATAGTGATGTTAAAATGATATATCACGAAATTGTAATGCATTTCGTGATAATATGATGTAAATCTTTTCATTTTAATACAGAAACGTGATGTTTAGCCACTATATACTGCCTTTATAAAGCTGTATTGAGCCATCATAACGTGATTTTGCTATATTAAACACCAATGTTTGGACATTATATTACATATCATGATATTAAAGTGTCCTATCCTGATATCATATTCATATATCCTGACATAAAACTATCATATCCTGACGTTAAACGTGTTCAATCTGGTGTAATATGGTACTTAGCTCTGTTATTATGTACATTCACAATAATAATCACAACTAATACTTAACCAAAATCGAAAAACATTTTATATAGGCCTACTATATAAAATACCTACATTGGAATTAGTCGCTGTGTTTGAAACTGGAATTTTGTACGCTATCTCAAGCTTCAAATGAATGAAAAATACCCTTATATTTAAAGATGAGAGATGTTAGAATTTTTAATCAATGATTTCTGACATATGATATTTTGTAAATTTGATCAATCTATATTTATATTCCCATATGAAAAAGCAGTTGGACATCGCTTAATCGTGGCATCTGCGCTAAAAGAGCTAACCAATATGGCAGTCATGTTGGATTTTGTGTTGATAAGCACATTCTATTTAAAAATTGGTATTGGGAATATATTCTAGATTCCATGGCCCTGAAAAAAAAGTTTCAACAGCATGATGATTATGGCATGTACGTGATTTGCTGAGGGGGGGGGGGGACGCTTCACATAATGGTCGCCATCTTGGATTTGTGGAGATAAGAAAAGGAATGATATCATTTCTGATCCTGTTGATGAGCTTTTTGTGTAGAGGCACCAAAATATTTTTTTTTAACTGCAAAAGTGAGGAATTGTGGTATATTCCTGGGTTTTTTTGGAAAAATGACGTTATATGGTGTTACATAACATTAAACTACCGGTATGTGGGATTTATGTTGATAAATTCAATATAATAAAATATTGGTGATCTAAATAAGTGCTAGACTCCATGGGTTTAGACAAAAAATACATTTTAGGCTCAACAACGAGATAGTTACCTCATATTTTCCTTTTTTTTAAGAGATTGCTCAACATACTCAGTATATCAATATGGCGGCCATCTTGGATTTTTGGTATTGAGAAAAGTACTGATATCATTTCAGATCATCTGGATAAACTCAAACATAAGTAGAGACACCTAAATATTTTTTTCGAATTGCAAAAGTGAGGAATTATGGTATACCCCTGTTTTTTTCGAAAATGGCGTTACATGGTGGCGGCCATCTTGAATTAAAAAAAATGCACAAGGGGGATTTTTGGGGCATCTTCGGAATTCGTCTGGGGAGATGTCCATGTATCTTTCCTGAAAAAATCAGCTTTCTGCAATTTTATTCCAGGTTCAACCCTAATGCTCTTGCACTATGTTCGTGATATCCCCTTGAAGCTGCTATACGTCGTTATTAGTACGAATGTCGGATTGTGCTGATGTCTGTTTATCAAATAACCTCTGTGGAGGGGTAAAATGCATTCATGTAAATATTATGATTGGAGGCAAACAATCACATTTAACGAAATTATGTTAACGGTTTGACAAAACATCAAATCTAGTGGCCGATTCAACGAGGGCTTAAATAATATAACAAATCAACTGTCGTTTCTTCCAGTTATTTGTTTTTATATGTTGCTCATACCAGTGAAAATTCCTTTGAGGATCTACAATACTTCGAAAAAAAATCAAAAGGAAGAAACTGCTTATTTGAAAGCCACTGCTCTGCAGAGCAGAATAATGGCAATGTTTTGTAATGTAATGAAGTAGTGTATTCCACAGATCATGGTTTTCCGTAATTTAAAAAAAACACTTTTTATCATCATTTCTATGAATCCAGCGAACACATAAGCACACTATTTGTATGCCCAAAGGACGGTTAAATTTTCCCACAGCATCGTGCAATATCTTGATGCCGTCGGCCCAGCGTTGGGCAGACAATCAGTGCTGCAGGTTCATCACCCAATGTCCTGGCTTTAAGACACCAATTAGCGGCGACTGCTTTCATGTAGCGGCTGCTTTGATCCCACCGTCTGCGTGTTGTATACAGCAGATTATTTGTCTACATGGCAATATACGACATTTTTCAGTGCTTTATATTTTTCGTATTTTTAGTTAAGACAAGGTCATCAGCAGTCGCTTTAATATGTGCAGGTCAAAGAACAAAATTATTGATGATACATCCCACTTACCTTTATACGGGTATACTTAACCCTTGAAGCGCTGAAATGTAGTCGAAAGAATTTTCTTAAATTTGAAAGCATCATAAATGTCTCAGTTAGATCTTTACACTTCATTTGAATACTTAAAGTATGGGTCTATATACAGATATACGGCTATTATAAATATGTTTGCTTTATAGTGCGGGGATCGACGGAATAATCTGACGTCAGTAGACGTCAGATTCTGACGTCTAAAGTCGATCCCCGCACTGTAAGGGTTAAGATACGTAGTCTAACATGTAGCTTGCTGGGGGGTCGCGACCAACTTTGATATTTTTTTGTTAATTTTATCGTGGAGATGATCACAGTTCAATCTTAATCAACAGTGCTGATTGATTATTGCCATGATGCGGGTGATCGCATTATATATTATTACAGTACAAGCTCCCGGGCATAGGTTGGTCTACACAAAAAGCTATCTTTAAGAACAAGTTTGATACCTGCTCTCCGAACCTGCCTTAACCTTTTCATCCCGGGGATCGTCTTTAGACCGTCTGTAGACGTCCGATTTTGACGTCCAAAGACGGTCCCTGCACTGAACGAATTAAAATATTCATAATGGTGGTAGGCCCATAAGATCAGTATTCAAATGAAGCAGAGAAAGATGACAAATACAGTAAAGAGCAAAACACACGAACGCGAGCGCGATAAGGCACGCGTCGAGGGACGCGACGATAGATACATACACCAGCCAAACACGACGACCAACGCGACACCCAATCACGTTGGCGTGTTTTACACTTGACGATGATTTCAAAATGAAAACCCTTTGCCCCCCACGGTTTTTTTTACAAAAATATGTCAGCGCTTTGCGGGTCAAAGCTAAACAGAAGAGATAATGTTGTCAATTCTCTGTACTGATGGTCCTACCATGTACCTACATGGAATGTGTCCAACTCCCATATTTTAGACTGCTATAAGTTATGTATTATTAGCCTTTTGCTCTTTAACGGCCAGTCACGATTATATACGTGTTTTTAAACATTTTACTAGCAAATTAAACACCGGTTTTTAACCCTTTAACCGCCAAATTATTTAATTTGAATTTTTACCCACTTGAAGTTGTGTCTCGCTGACGCGATCCACAACTTCAAGTGAGTGAAAATTATTCAGATTTGGCAAAATGGAGGTCAACTGTTTGCAAATATTGCTGATTGATGTCACATTTTATCTTTGTCACATGTTTAAAAGGTGGTACTTCATGTGCTAATAATAAATGAAAACCGGAATATATGCGACACCGGCGGTTAAAGGGTTGAACATGTCAAACATAATACGTGACATCAATCAGCAAGATTGCAAAATCACTGACCTCCATTTTGTCAAATTTTAATAATTTCCACTCACTTGCAGTTGCGAATCGCGTCAGCGAGACGCAACTTCAAGTGAGTGAAAATTCCATTAAAATAACTTGGCGGTTGAAAGAATAAATAGCTGAGTTATCTGATTATCTTTTTTACCCAATTCTTTTAGAATTTGAATCAAAACATACAGGCCTGCTAATCCAAGCAAATTTAAAGCTCATTTCCACTTCACATTTTCTTCTTTGTGGGACAAACAAAAAAGCCACAACGGCTATAGACAGAGAGACTCAATTAGCACGTATACGTGTATTGCCATGGCCATAGTAATGAATAATGATCAGGTGCAATTTATTATGTCGTTATCAGAATTATGAAGGTTATCTAGAACTAATCCATTCCGCTTATAACGCCACCAATAATGCCATGAATAATTTATATCTGCATCGATTTTATTCAATATTTGATTACATATTGTGTTTATTATTTGTGAGGCTGTTTTGGTGGAGAGAGATGAGCCGGGGAGCACAAAATATTGACACAATGCTGGGTCAATGCTGGTCAAGCGTCTACGACGCTGGTTCAACATTGAGACAGCATTGGGTCAGTGTTTCGTGTTTACTGGGCATTGATTAGTCGTGGTGGCTGGTGAGTCATCGTCGCATGATAACGTACTAAATTATTGTGTAGCCTAATGTCCGACCCGTCGCTCCGTTTTTAAAGTTGTATCGGGGGTAAACGTCATTTTGTGCAAAAAAAGGCAGTTTCGCGAATAGGTCGCCACTAACGGGATCGACGGGCTGGAGAGAGATCCAAATTAATGTGAAAATGAAATTACCAGGAAATTACCATCTTCAACCATCATGCTGTTTGCGACACGAAAAGCGGTCTAGCCTTGGCCCAATGGCTGGACAAGATGAGAAATATTTGAAAATCAACGTATAAGCCAACGGGTTTTTAACATGTTTAACAAGGAACCTCTGGCATTGCAAGCACTAAGTCGGCAGATAGGCATACTGCCTTCTGACTTTGCACGGCAGTACAGCATGCATCTTGAACCAGATCACATTCATACAAAACAGATTGAAAATAAATATATTTATTAAAAAAGGAACAATAACAAAACAATGCAATAGATTATAGGAATCATTTAAAATTGTTCTTGGTTAAAATAACGTTGTTCTGTCCACGCTATCGGGGTATTGTGAAACATACCTTTTTTGTATCCGAATTTTTTTTACAAACAATCCTTTGCGTATCCCATGTATACATGGTATATATATGAAAGCTTAATAATGATAATATACATATTTTGATATGATATGCGAAATCTGACGTCTACAGACGTCAGATTCTGACGTATAAGGATACTAAATATATACTACAATATCTAAGCTTGAATCAGTTTGCCTCGGAGACCTACGGTAAATGGCAGCTGTTATGCTATAAAACACCCCTTATATGGATCAGACTATAGCACGCCAATCATGACAAATTTTTCAGTGGAACAAGATGATAAAACACTAGACAGTTTTTATACTAGGTTAAGACTTTTATAAATAAATATATATTTCTATTTTTTGTCAAATAAAATAAAATAAAAATTGCCATTCAAATGTACTGGTATATTATACCAATGACACAAATTCAAGGACTTTTCGAGGACATCCAAGGACCAGAAGAAGGTTTTTCAAGGACCACTTAAAACAACGAAAACCAACATTAATGTGGGTGCATTATGATTTTATAGTGTTACAGCCAAGATGCCCACGGGCATATTGGCTGTAACACTAAAAAATCACACATAGATAATAATATTAAAGCATATCACAGTGGTATATTCTAATGTGGATCCGTTGGCAAAATACGAGGACTTTCGAGTACCTTATTTTAAAACACTTTTATTTCTGTAGAATTCAAGCACTTTCAACGATTTAAATCCTGCATATAATATACACGAATGAAACAGTAATGATATCATGATATAAGGTCTATACATCATTATTATACATAAACCCTATATAGGCCCATACTCGAGAATATTATGTTTATACGTAGGCTATACTACGCAGTGTTAGCAAGATGCCTCCTCATGGGGCAATCACTGATATCGATAAATAAGTTTCAGATATCAACCTTTTTATGATTTCTCTTTTTATTTGCGTATAATGGTAATGGGCTGGATCCATGAAAGAAACAGTATCATTTTAAAAATATACTTTTTTAGCAGCGGTTTATGTGGTTCTCTATCCATCATGTTTTTTTTACTGTATAATGATAATGGGCTGGATACATAAAAACCTCGAATCTGATCTGTAGTTTGGAATTTTTTAAATGTACATTCATAGCAACGATGACCTGATGTTTTTGCGCATCACGAAAGTTACATGTCTATAATACACAAGGCATCCTGTATACAGGTATATGTAATATCCTAGTATTGTGCGCATGCTGATATTTTATGTTAAAGCAGCTCCTTGGGATGACAACAATTTTCGTTTTTATTTTTTGTAATGAAGTAGTGTATCCCACAAATCATGATTTTATTTTTTTAAGAGTTTTTAGATTTTTTAAAATATTTTTTATCAACATTTCTATGAAACCGCTTAAAACCCAAACAAACTTTTTGTATACCTAAACACTTGCTAAAGGACGGTTGAATGTTCCTACAGCATTGGGCCACATGTTCATGCCGCCCAGCGTTGGGCAGACAATCAGTGTTGCAGGTGTATCTTCTCATGTCCTGACTATAAGACACCAATTAGCGGCGATTGCTTTGATCTCGCCATCCAAGACGTGGGAATATGTGGTGAAAAGTGCTGTATATTGCCGACTTGTTTTGTTTACATGGCAATATACAACCAGGAAATATAACTATTTTACTCTTTTTCGGTGCTTTAAAATTGTTTTTTTGACTTTTTTGTATTTTTAGTTAAGATCAGTAGGCTAAATAGCTTCATAAAAGTTAAATTTCCAGAATTTACAAAATTGAAAATGTCTCATCCCAAGGAGCAGCTTTAAGTGGCATAACCTTTTAAACGACAGGGTCAGAACGGATACGATGTTTCATCCACGTCAAGCCACCATCGGTCAGAATGTTGCCTATGCCGACATTCGCGCAAGCGAATCCCTTGCGCGAATGTCAGCATATTACACTTGTACAGCCGGAACCGTATATTCGGTTTCCAGCAAGTTTTAGACCAAATAAAATGCCACCGAAATCCACAAAATAGTTTGTGATGGATGCTCACTTAATGAAATAATTCAATTTTGCAGATGGTTATTTATCATAAATGGACATATTTTTCGTCATTTGAAGCTGGAATTTGCGTTAGCAGTTCCAGCTTCAAATGACGAAAAATAGAAAAAACGATTCAGCAGCGGTATGGTCAACCCTTTAAGCCATTGCGATGCACTAAAGCATCATTTTACATCATAAACAGACTCCAATCCTGCAACTTTGAATTTTATAAGGAAAATATCCACGAAGCTCATTTACCAATACATGGCAATTTTCTTTAATTTCCACCCAAATCAAATCATCTAATTCATCCGCTACAAGTCGAGAATTGCGACAGCAATTCGCGGCATGTGGTGGATGAGATGGCAAATGGCAAATCCAGGCCTGAAAGGGTCAAATAGGCAAGTCACAATGTAGCACCATATAATCGCTACTTATTATAAAATCTAAGCCTTATCTGATCAGTTTTCATTGTAAAAAATAGATATAGTGTAAACATTATTGTGTAAAATTTTATCCAGCACATGACCCATGGATAAAATCACGTGACGCTGTGGGGTGGTTGTGTTGACGCCAATTCAGTGTCGATTGTGATTTGCATAGCCTAATGAAATTATGATTCGCAAATACGTGAAGTCTCGAATCATTATTGCGTGTAGGCTCTCGGTCTTGGTTCACCTCTGAACAAGTCGTCTTCGCATTTTTCATCTTGTTCCGATGTGTCACTCTTTTCAGAGTCACTATCCTCTTGATCGTAAAATGTAGACCTGGTCTTTTCTCTTTTCTTTTTGCTTCTCATCAGTGGGCTCGGCATGGTCCCCTTCAAGCCTTGCACGAGATTAGTGAAGCTCGATGATCGAGATGGAGGCCCCTTATTCAAAAGTTTCTCACGGGCGAAAAATCCCTTGGTCATGCCCACTATACTTAACGCGTCCTCTTGTTCATCTATGGTGAACGTCAAGGTGGCTGTGTTCACATAGATGGGGATGTCGATGTCACCCAGTTTTTGAGGCCTGCACATCTTCCGCTTAGTGTTCACCTCGGACAAGCGACTGTCCAGGAAGATTTCCAGTTTATATCCACACACCAGGATACGCACGTCCGCCACTGGCAGGTGATCCAGGGCAATCATACTGGTAAACTTACCGTCCTGAAGTTGTGTGAGCAGCAAAGAGGACGATAAGTTCTTCTCTGAGAAGTCCGCGCTGCCTGTCCATTCCTCAAACATGCTCAAGTACGTGTCCCTTGTCTGCCCCATCTTCAAATAGTGCACCGTTATATTCCTGTGAGGCACATCGTCCACTTCATCACTGTTTCCCGATCTACCTCCGCGACGAAACACAGAGCTTAGACCACCACGAATACTGCTCCCCGCTCGTTTGAAATGGTGCTTCACACGCCAGTGACGAAACCAGTGCTTTCTTCTTGAGCCTGATTTGGACCTGCCCACCATTCGCACAGTGGTCAATTTAGCCGTGGGATCCGCTGGTTCCTTCTTCGCCTGCTTCGTGTCATCTCCCACCATTTTAACTGTTCAGCAAATGCAGGCCTATTCCACTTGTAATCATGTCAAGTTAACAACACAAACAACGTCAGTTGTTCTGGTATTTCGACGACTATCTCGTACAGTGCATGTGTACACGTATAATAAAGGTGTGCCTATGTTTTCATGCCGTTTCCTCTTGGCAAGTATACATATGTTTATATATACTTAGAATGTAGCCTGCGGACAGAAAAAAACATATCTAATTAGACAATGAAAAAAAACAGCTTTCGATATGCTAAATTGGTATAAATATTAAAAGTGAGGCAGATATTGCCTTTAGGCTTTGCTCAGCAGTATAATTGCCGATTCCAATAAAACATGAGTTATATTATGTCCCGGTAAAGAGAGTCTCGATATTCTAAATTGTCAAATCTCTATATAGCACCTAGATTATTGATAATCTGGTAATAGCTAGATCTTTGGTGGCTATAGTATACCTGTATATGGTAATATAGTTTTAATAATACATAATTACCATAATCACCCGCGTGCAGTCGTGACTTATCTTCGTTTTTCTTAACTGCAACCATGATAATAACAATAGGCATTACCTTACTCGTTGCAGTCTTTATCCATGAAGACTTTGGTCGTCTGCAGGGCCCGTATTCTCGTACAAGTTACGATATGTCGTAGGCTTCTGATTGGTCGAGATAGCCATCTCGACCAATCAGAAGCCTACGATATATCGTAACTTGTACGAGAATACGGGACCTGCTAATAAATTACACACCGAGTGTTTACCTAAGATGTACTCAAATGCCTGCTGTGTTATTTATCGTCCAATTAGATGTAGTACTGGCCTACCATTATTCCCGAATCCTTTACATGCTAAAGCAAAATACAGTTTCTTACGTATTAGTCCCATTAGTCCCAGGTAATTAATTGTTTCTTTGATAATTTTTCATAGCACAATGTGCCATTATATTTTGAAGAAGATTGTATATGGCTAATTACCCATGTCAACCCTTACAGCGTGGGGATCGACTTTAGTCGTCAGAATCTGACGTCTGACGTTTGCATGATGGTACAGTCAAAGCCCTTATTAGCGTTCAAACTCGCGTGCAAAGCAAAAATTCTTTTTACTTTAAGCAGATACTGCCTTTTGGCTTTGCAGAGCAGTGCATAGGCAGATTTAACGCTTTTTTGGGTTCTAAATTGATGTTATGGTATACATGTATAGTCCAGAGTAGATAAAAAATAGATTAAAGCTAATAGTGACATACATATATATTAATACCTGTGTTAATGCTTATCGCAGGTAATAATATGTCACTATCAGTTTTCATCTATTTAAGACACAACTCGTCAAACATAAGATCGCGTCGCAGACGGTGTACCGGCATTGAAGCAGAACTTGTCAGATATATTGCTTGTTGAGAAGACATATTACGTCGGTGTGTAGGATGTCAGTCATCAGTATACTGCTCTGCGAAGCCAAACGACAGTATCTGGTTACTCAACCCTTTACCCGCAAAATAATTCAATCTGAATTTTCACCCACTTGAAGTTGTGTCTCGCTGACGCGATACACAACTTCAAGTGAGTGAAAATTATTCAGATTTGACAACATGGAGGTCAACTGTTTACAAATATTGCTGATTGATGTCACATTTTATCTTAAACATGTTTAAAAGGCGGTACTTAATGTGCTAATAAAAAACTGAAAACAACCCGAATATATGCGGCACCGGCGGTTAAAGGGTTAATATAAAGTAAGTGAATACTACCGTTTGGCTTTGCACTGCAGTATAGTATTGTTATGGAGTAGCGTACAAGCATTATATAGTCGCACAAATTACACAGTTGTGAGGAAATTTGATGGACTACCACGGTGTGCAGTAAAGCAATTCAACCCTTTAAGCCCTCACGATGCCTCAAAGCATCATCTTGCATCGCTGAAAAATTACTCAATTTCCTACAATAGTGGTTTTAGAGCGACAATTTTCGTGGAACTCTCTTAAAAATAACACTATGTTTTTTCATTTATCACCACTGTAAGTCATCTTCATTCAGTACAAGCCGAGAATTGCGACAGCAATTTGCGGCTTGTACTGAATGAAGATGACCATGGTAAATTCAGGCTTAAAAAGGTTAATAAACAACAATTATATGACCAGCTACCATGGAACGCCGCTCAGTAATAAGCACCATTGAGATTACTATTTCCATGATAGCACTGAACTTGCTGAGGAGTACATCAAGGGGCGTGGAGGACATATGATGAGTGGATGAGTGATTTCTGTTGCAATTTGTTCTTGGTCACATGATTTTTTGACCGGACTAAAAGACGGTCCTGAAAAGGTTTTTCTGTTTTAATTTGTCTAAGGCAACTATGATTATTTTCTCTGTTTCAGATCAGAAAAAATCCAAAATCTAATCAGGGAGGGCGGTAAAAAAATTTAGCTGGAAAAAATGTATTTTATCTCCGGAAATAAACTTGTTCTTTTTCGGAATGTTTTTTATCTCCCGCAGATCGACAACAATCCAATGTGCGCGCTGGACAGAAAAAACACACCTTTTTTCGGTAATGCGCGGCCTGAATCAAATGCGCGCGCTCATTTAAAACAGATAAAAAACCATAGTGGCCTAAGACTGTACGTGTGTTGTAGAAAAATATCGTAGGTGCTGCTTTGAGTGATTGATCAGGTGGTACATACAAGATACTTTGACTGGGAATTATATGTTTAGTTGCATCATATTGCATTTTCAAAAACAGACAAAGACACGTTTAACCCTTTAACCGCCAAATTATTCAATCTGAATTTTCACCCACTTGAAATTGTGTCTCGCTGACGCGATCCACAACTTCAAGTCAGTGAAAATTATTCAGATTTGACAAAATGGAGGTCAACTGTTGTCAAATATTGATGATTGATGTAATATTTTATCTTTAACGTGCTTGAAAGGTGGTACTTGATGTGCTAATAAAAAACGAAAACCCGAACATATGCGACACCGATACTCCCATTTTTTCAAATCTGATTAATTTTCACCTACTTGAAGTTGTGAATCGCGTCAGCGAGACACAGCTTCAAATGGATGAAAATTCAGATTGAATAATTTGGCGGTTAAAAGGTTATCATGTTTAAAATGGCATTATTATACAAGACTCTAACCCTTTCAGCACGGGGACTGTATTTATACATCAGATTCAGACGTATGAAGAAGATCCCCGCACTAAAAGAATTATAATATTTATAATGGTCGTAGACCCATAACATAGGTACCGTATACAAATAAAGCAGTAAAAGCTAACTAAGATATTTATGATGACTTTAAAAAAAAACCCTTTGGTCTCCATAATTCATACAAAAAATATTTCAGCGTTGTAAGGGTTAAATATTTTTAATAATTTAAATATTTTTGGTAATTTTATTAAATATTATTGATACCTCTACAATTGTATGAGTATAATAAAAACTAATGCAAAATTATTAAGATCAGATGGAATGTCTTAAGCATCGCAAACATCGCCATGGAAGGAGAACCTCCTGAGGATGGTGAGATGAATGAGATGACACTGTCCTTCAGACACAGGATTCGAAATTCGAGCCCTGGCGGTCTGGGGCCGAGCACGCTACCTCTCGGTCACGGAGGCTCCTCACAATACTGAGTTTTACACGTGGATGGGGAAGAAACGTTTTTGTTTCTTTCAAACTGCCGAGACCGGGAACCGAACCCCGAACTCTAGCGTGAAAGGCAGCGGTGCTAACCACTACCCTAGGGCCCCCGCCCTAGAAGTTATTAGAAGTGACAATCTTTTAATTGTAGCAGTAAACAGTGGTAAAATATAAAATGATATCATACCTATATCTGGCTGGAATGCTTAATGTGCTTACGTTTACAAAGATGGTAATCCATTTTGACGTTCGAGTGTTGCAGATATAAAATGTATGTCCGAACCAAATGTGAATAAGCGCTGATCAAGCCAAGAGATCACGATCGATTAGAATTTCATGATTGCGGCCTATTATTCAATCCTGCATATACGTTTGCAGTGTCACACATATTATGTATATGAGAATTGAATTCAAACAGCACACACTCGCGAGGGACCAGTTTATTCCAGTCTACCTGTACCAGACGAAGAGTTTTGCATATTAGATGACAACGTCCAAGCATTTAACGCGCAGACGTCAGCGGAGTGCTGGGCCAGCGTCTCAGACGTTGAACCGACACTGATCCAGCGTTGTGTTGACCAGCCGAGCGTACAGTCGATATGACTACAACTATCCCAATACCAGCATGGTTGTTCACTCAATATAATACCAAGGATACCAGTCTCTTCATAGCAACCATGAGAACGAATAATAGACGTTTAGATAAGTTAACCCTTGGAATGCTGAAATATTTTTGTATAAATCATATGGAGACCAAAGGGGTTTTCAATTTGAACTCATCATAGTTAGCTTAGTTAGCTTCATTTGGATACCTATGTTATGGTCGTGAGAAATAGTTTTACCCTTTCGGTCTAGAAATCTAGTCTGAGGGTCTAGAAGGACAAGGGTTAAGAAACCGTAATTGCATATTATCATTAGAGTCTAGAAGGATAATGGTTAAGAAACCATAATTGCATATAATTATGCGGGTCTAGAAGGACTAGTGTTAAGAAACCGTTATTGCATATATGCGGATCTAGAAGGACAAGGGTTAAGAATCCGCTATTGCATATTATTATAAGGGTCTGGAAGGATAATGCCTAAGAAACCGTAATTGCATATATGCAGATCTATAATGACAAGTATTAAAATCTGTAATTGCATATATGCGGGTCTAGAAGGACTAGTGTCAAGAAACCGTAATTGCATATATGCGGATCTAAAAAGACAAGGATTAAGAAACCGTAATTGCATTATTCGAGTCTAGAAGGACAAGGGTTGAGAAACCGTATTTGCATATAATATTATGCGGGTCTAGGAGGACAAGGGTTAAGACGCCATAATTGATTGCTATGATAGTAAAGCTATTCGCTGAATTAACCCTTGTCGCCTGTGGAATTGATTGTTTCTATTTTTCATTATTTTGAAACTGGGAATTGCTTACGCTATATCCAGCTTCGCATGTCGAAAACAAAAAGTTTTGAATATGTCTGAATATAAACATATCGCACACTGAGATATTTTATAACATGAGCGTCTGTCACGAACTCTTTTCTTTTTCACCCGCTTGAAACCGTATAATTATATATATATACAACCCCAGCAGTTCAAGGGTTTACCTTTGCGTATCAAAGCATCACGTGGCGTCCCAGCAAACACAAGACGTTGAACCAGTGTTATATAAGTTATATAATTTAAATATTCATCAACTTGAAGTTGTGTCTGGCTACCACAACCTACTTCAAGTGGATGAACTAATATTTATTTAATTTTACACAAGAAAATTTCAAAGGTTGATATTGAAACACACATTTTATTCCCAATAACAGTGATTTAATCTGTTATAGATAAAATACGATAATAGTCGTGTTCAGCGCTTAAAGGGTTAAAGTCATTTCAATAAGTATTTATTGAGGTTATAAATTTCCATAATTTGAATGTATAACTCCGAGATAATAATAATGGTGGCGCCAAGACAATAGAAGTTCTAAGATAATTAGAATGACTAAAATTAACCCTTAACCCTTTAATCGCCGGTGCCGCTTATATTATTTTTTACATTTTTACTAGTACGGTAAATACCAATTTTTGAGCTTGTTCGGGAAAAAATGTAACATCAATTAGAAAGATTTGAAAATAATTGACCCCCATTTTATCAAATCGGAATAATTTTCACTCACTTGAAGTTGTGGATCGCGTCAGCGAGACACAACTTCAAGTGGGTGAAAATTCTAATTAATTAATTTGGCGGTTAGGGGGTTAATGTGCTGAAATATTTTTTATACAAATCAAGAGTATATACGAATGTTATGAATCCACGGCTATTATAAATATTTTACTCTTTTCAGCCAGGGGGTCGACTTTAGACGTCAGAATCTGACGTCTACAGACGTCAGATACTGACGCCTAAAGTCGATCCTCTCGCTGTAAGGGCTAATGTACAATGTACTATTTATTTTGTAAATATTTTATATATCTTCTGACTTTACCATATGATGAACTAACCTTCAATCTAAGTATTTGTGGACATGTCCAGACATACGAGTTTTGAAGTATGACCACGAACCCCTCTCAAGAAGCACTGTATATTTTTGTGTATCAGATCCGAAAGATAGACCATTCACGATTCTCGTTTTATAATAGCTGCATGTGTGGCTTGACGTTGGGTGTTACGTATTATAATATAATAAATATCAACACTAATTAATTACTATATCGATGTGTGTATATGCTGCCGTGCAAAGGCAGTATCCGCTTACTTTACAAGTAGGCAGATACCGCATTTCGCCTTTGCAGAGCAGTATGGTGTATTTATTATATCTAATACATGTAGTGGCCACACCTGACGATTGACGCATATTATAAAGAGAAGCAAGTCTAAAACCAGAAAACGCACTCTCACCCTCCCTAAAACGCCCACACACTTTCACAGCCACGAACGCGTAATTGGAGATTGCGTAATAGATGACGTCATCCCTCTTGTTGTGCAGAGCGAAGGTGAGAGAGCAATCACATCAAAAGAAAATAAAAATGTGCTTTTTCTTACATCTTTTCAACATTTTTTAAGCACCAAATATCAAAGGTCGTCTATTGTCTGTCTATTAGATGTGAGCAGATTGTATCATTCTGCCTTGCAAAGCCAACAGGGAGTATCTGCTTACTTTACAAGTAAGCAGATACTGCCTTTTGGCTTTGCAGAACAGTTGTCTTACAACGATGCATGGCGGGGGTGTGGTTTAGAAGAGAAACAATACCCAGCAAACACGACAAGTTCAAACAATGCTGTTTTAATGTTGGCCCAACGTCTGAGACGCTGGCCCAACATTCAAACAGAATTGTTTCAACGTGCCGTGTTTGCTTGGCAGAGCTGCATATGTCATAACCAATCTACTTCTAGTGGCGAAAACCATGCAGCGTAGAGAGGAGCCGGTGTACAAACTCCCCCCTTTTTTGTGAAAATATTTTATTTTCGTGCATATTTTGGACTAGAATGCGGTCAACGCCCTCTTTGTTCAGCCAAAATGTGGCTTACGCCCCCTCCTTTTGCACATCATCATTCGTTACTGACGTCATGCACATTTCCCTCGGTGTGGACTTGCATGATAACTTAATTAGATAACCTAATTAAAAATGCTATTTTTAATACATGTAGCTATATATTTCCTGCATGGTAGTATTATCCCATGGGTATTAACACTTTAACCGCCAAATTATTCAATCTGAATTTTCACCCACTTGAAGTTGCTTCTCGCTGACGCGATCCACAACTTCAAGTGGACCGTCTTTATACGCCAGATTCTGACGTATAAAGACGGTCCCCGCGCTGAAAGGGTTAAAACCTAAACCAGTGACGGGGATATTCTCGTTGAAAAACAACTAGAAACCGGTTAGTTGTTGTTTTAAACCTTATTATGAACATATTTTATTGTGATGTCATATGCCGATATCACAAGGCCATTTCTAAGAATCATAATGTATTATAATTATGTCCCAAACACCATGGTAGGCCCTTTTGATTGATCCGATGTGTCGCAGTATACTGTGCACTAACCATATAAATTTTAATGGTCAAGCCAAGTCCCAGCTAGCATAAAAGTTATACCTAGTGTTGTTTAATGATGGAGCCAACATGGTACATGTTGTGACAACATTAAAACAACAATGGTTCAATGTTTGCTGGTACATAGCCCATCCATCAGCCTGAGTGATAAACCAAAACAGACTAATTGGTCAGTCGAAGGGGATGAATAGGCCTATCTTGTGAAGCCAATTAGATTAGTGTGATAATTAAATTAATTGAAAACAAAAAACCGATTGCAAAATAAAATGGTGGTTGATTTATGTGGTCGCAGCTTTTATATATAATGGACAAAATGACGGTGTTAGTTGTTTCGAAAGTATATTCTGCTCATAATTTAAATCAATAATTGAGCAAGTCATCATGATGCCTAGTGAGCTCACCAAACGGCGATCAAATTAGCGAAGTTGGCGAATGTTTGGCGACAAAAAATAGCGATACTTTTATTAATGCGATCTTTAAAAAATTGGCGATGAAAATGTGACTGTTTTGATATGATTTGGCAAACACTTGACGACTTATTGGCGAACGTGGCGGTCAATCGGCGAATGGAAGACTACAAAATGAGTCGCATGTCGGCCTCCTACAAATTGAGAAAATGGTCAATAAGCATGAGGGGCTAAAAATAACGAATTTGTTTTTGTCAAATGTGGATACCTTTAAGTCTGGAATTATCATTTTAAGGACAGAAATGGGTTCCACGTCCCAAAAATTAGTCAGAAATGACATATTACATTTGATTATCAGATTTTGGGTTTAAAAAGTTACCCATTTTTTTAAAAGGGTGACCAAAGTCCACCCGTCAGATTGTGAAAGTAGACATCCTTGGCCGAAGAACCTGTTAGGCTATAATGGCTACAATGATCTTTTTATTATAAAGAGCTTACCATCAAAACTGTTGCCATGACTTTGAAGCTAATGTTCTCCATTTTTAATTTTTGAAATATTGACCCGTTCGCGTCACTAAAATGATCATAGCTCCGCTTTGAATTAAGATAACCTCATGTTCTTGGTGTCATATTAAAGGTGATCTATCACCCCTTATATGGTATGAATAATTATGTCCTTATATGGGGTGATTGGCCATCATGTGACCCTCTCAGAGGGTCACATGATAGCCAATCACCCCATATAAGGAAACACTTGAGCTCGATCTTGTGGTAACTTTGATTTATTTGTCACAAATTTATTCATACTATATAAGGGGTGATAGATCACCTTTAAAGCTCTAGCTCTGTGCTATCCAATGATGAAACTCCATATCGCATTTTACCGGTATGGGACTCATTATGTACAGATCGTCACAATTCGGTGTACAAATGTCGAATGTGGCGATAATCACGTGAATATTCGGCAAATGAGTCCCCAAATGTTCCCCAAATACACGTTGTCAAGAATACATAATTTCTTGATGTTGACTCCTATTTGTTGCAAATTGTTCGCATAAGCTAATTCCCCAAATCGCCAGGATTTGAGTCAAAATGTTAGGGCTGCCGAAGAGTCGTTGGAATTTTGAACACATCTAAACGTTTGTGTCAGCTTAACCCTCTGTCTGCTAGTCACATCATTAGTCGTTTTTATTCTGTTTTATTAGCCAACTAAATCACAGTTATTGGGAATAAAATGTTTAAATATCAACATTTGTAAATATTTTGTCTCAAATTAAACAAATATGAGTAATTTTCAACCAAGTGGTTGAAAATTTAAGTTAATTAATTTAGCAAGTAACAAAAAATTACGTGTGATCCGTGTGTACTTTCTGCATGGTTATTTTGGGTGAATGTTGTCACAGGACCCGATCATATACGTTAACCCTTTAAACCCTCACGATGCATCAAAGCATCCTCTTGCATCTCTGAAAAAATACTTAATTTCCTAGTGGTCTTAGAGCTACAATTTTCATGGAATTATTTTAAAAATACCACTATTTTTCTTTCATTTGCCACCAACTTTAAGTCATCTTCAGTGGATGAAGATGACAATGGTAAATTCAGGATTGAAAGAGTTAATTAAACCACTATGTTGTTCCCATGAAATTATAAACGCTAAAGCTACAACATTTACTCGAGCGTTTCTGTTGAGCAATTAAAGTCGCATTAACCCTTGGCTGGTGTATTAATGCAATTATAATCAACCATTGATGTTTGAAACCTACCACCCTAGTAGATGTTTATTAATTCCTCCTCGTCCAGTTTACAATAAAACATGCATACATTTTCATTGAATTAACCATTCATTGACTGATCACTCTATTGGACTTGAATGAGGTTGCTCCATTCACTAGGTGGCATCACTGCATGTCAGAGTATTATTATTGAAGCAAAATAATGAATCAAGCATCATTAAAAAATTACTATCAATGAAGGATACTACTGCTGGTCTGTTAATCAGTCAATGAATTGTGTTGTTTCAATTTATTTGAAAAATAATTTAACAGTAATTATTTTATATACTAATTATGACACCCACACCGCTTTGATTTTTAATTAAATTATAGACAATGTTAACTCTTATCCTGCTAAATTAAATCATTTAAATTTTTCGCCACTTAAAGTTGTGTCACGTTACCGCGACCCACAACTTTATGTGGCTGAAATTACTGATATCTGTTTAATTTGAGCACAAATATCTGCAAATCTTGATGTTTAGACACACATTTCATTCCAAATTCCAGTGATTTGGTCGGCTAATGAAATAAAAACGACGATAGTCGTGATCAGCAGGATAGGGGTTAACCCTTTAACCGCCGGTGCCGCATATAGTCGGATTTTCATTATTTATTAGCACATTAAGTACCACCTTTTAAATTTAAACATGTTAAAGATGAAATGTGACATCAATCAGCAATATTTGAAAACAGTTGACCTCCATTTTGTCAAATCTGAATAATTTTCACTCACTTGTAGTTGTGGATCGCGTAAGCGAGACACAACTTCAAGTGTGTGAAAATTCAGATTGAATAATTTGGCGGTTGAAGGGTTAATAGCTATTCTGATTGAATCATGAGCTAACATGTGCAAATGTATTGGTTGTGATGGCGAAAGAATAAAAATCTTTGAAAAATCTTTGAAAAGCTGGTTGCATAATAATGGATTCTGCCTCTAGAATAAGAAATGGACACTATGGGACATGGATACGCTTTCTACTGGAATTATGGTGAGCTGATGAATGAATGATGCCTCTAGAATAAGAAATGGACACTATGGGTAATGGATACGCTTTCTACCGGGAAGATGATAGTTTAAGGATAACATCTCCTCATCCCTTATCCTGCTGATCCCGACTATTGTCGTTTTCAATCTGTTTCATTAATCAACCAAATCATTGTTATTGTGAATGAAAGTTGTGTCTAAACATCAACATTTGCAAATATTTGTGCTCAAATTAAACAAATATGAGAAATTTTCACCCATATAATTGAAGCGCATCTTAGACAATCAACGTATTTATTTCAGTAACTACAATCATAGATTAACCACATATTATGGTTAATCTATGCTACAATTATGTAACTACAATTATGTAATTTATACGTTAAGACACACTGTACTAGTATGTGATTCTTCAATGAAGGCAAGTTACCCGAGCTGATTAAAACAGTGTAAATTATATTTATAATCACACCCCACATATATTTACCGTAATCATGCCTAATACACGTGACACTATACTATCCTCGTCGAGAAGATGTACTTTACCAGTATTTTTTCATATAAAGTGTATTACTATTTTTTGTTGCCATGTGTTTGTGGAGTCATCCAATATCCCCTCACTACCACTGGCTTAATGTCAATCTAATATTAAAGCCCACCCCCCCCCCCCCTTGAATATTATTCCGCATAACGTTTCCAGCTAAGTGGATGGATGATATATAGAAAAAGGGCATTTTCGATAACATTGATAATTTTTAACATCAACTATTATGGATTTGACCCCACTCTCAGTCTAGGTAATTTGAAGTGTCCCTTTTCCTCGTCATTGTATACAGGAGATGGGGACATCTTGCTGGGAATAACGCTTCCAGTGCTATGATGACGAGAAATCACTCTCCTTGAAACCTTCTGTAACTTTTTCTTTAACACAATTACTGGACTTGGTCTATTCTTCATTGTGTGCGAATCATTTGGGGGCACGCTGAATGTTTTTGATGTAAGTGTTTTTCCTAGTTGCATATCAGGAGGACAGTAACCCTTTGTTATGCCTTTTATACAGAGGGCGTCTTCTTCTTCATCAATGGTGAACGTCAATGACGCTGGATTGACGTAGATAGGAATGTCAATGTCACCCAACTTCAAAGGCCTGCATATTTTGTACTCACTGTCCAATTTCGATGTACGTCTGTCTAGGAAGATTTCTAGTCTATACCCACACACCAGGATATGTATATTTGCTACTGACAGGTGACCCAGGGCGATCATACTGGTAAACGTACCGTCCCGAAGCTGTGTAAGCAACAACGAGGAAGTCAAGTTCTTTTCTGGTACATCTATACTGCTGTCTTTGTTTCCAGAATCACTGATGTAGGCCTCTCGTGTCTGCCCAGGCTTTAGATAATCTACAGTAATTTGTCTCCGTAGTTCCCAATTTGTGTCTCCTTGACTTTTTGATTTTTGGATCAAGGTGTTGACTCCACCACGTATGTTACTGCCGGCCTGTTTGAACTGGTTCCTCATCTTTTCAGTGTCCAGTCTCATCTTGAGTATATGCCCCAGCCAGTGTTGACGCCTACTATCTTGATCGGTCAAACTCATCTTGGACTTGCTCACTGTCTGCAGTATGGTCATACTGCGACTCATGCCCATCGTCCTGTTCATCTCCAATACCATACTGTTGTTACACTGGTACCCAATATCATCAATTGGTGGCACATCGATTGCGGATCCCTTCTTGTATGCCTCATTCAACAGCGGACGACTGTTCAACTCAGGGGATGTGGCTGGTGATAGTACTCTGGTGGTGCAATACGGATGACTACTCAACCCAGGGGGTGAACCAGGTGATGGTACTCTGGTGGTACAATACGGACGACTGCTCAGCTGAGGTGGTGTACCAGGTGATGGTACTCTGGTGGTACAGTGCGGATTGTTCAGCTGAGGTGATGTACCAGCTGATGGTGATCTGGTGGTACAGTGCGGACTGCTCAGCTGAGGTGTTGTACCAGGTGATGGTACTCTGGTGGTACAGTGCGGACTGTACAGCTGAGGGGGTGTACCAGGTGATGGTACTCTGGTGGTACAGTGCGGATTGTACAGCTGAGGTGGTGTACCAAGTGATGGTACTCTGGTGGTACAGTGCGGACTGCTCAGCTGAGGTGGTGTACCAGGTGATGGTACTCTGGTGGTACAGTGCGGACTGTACAGCTGAGGGGGTTTACCAGGTGATGGTACTCTGGTGGTACAGTGCGGACTGCTCAGCTGAGGTGGTGTACCAGGTGATGGTACTCTGGTGGTACAGTGCGGATTGTTCAGCTCAGGTGGTGTACGAAGTGATGGTACTCTAGCGGTACAGTGCGGACTGCTCAGCTGAGGTGGTGTACCAGGTGATGGAGCTCTGGTGGTACAGTACAGACTGCTCATCTCAGGGGGTGTACGAGGTGATTGTACTCTGGCGGAACAGTGCGGACTGCTCATCTTAGGGGGTGTACCAGGTGATGGTGCTCTGGTGGTACAGTGCGGACTGTACAGCTGAGGGGGTGAACCAGTTGATTGTACTCTGGTGGTAGAGTGCGGTCTACTCAACTGAGGTGGTGTACCAGGTGATGGTACTCTGGTGGTACAGTGAGGACTGTACAGCTGAGGGGGTGGACCAGGTGAAGGTGCTTTAGTGGTACAACGCACACGACTGCTCAGCTGAGGTGGTGTACTAGGTGATGGTGCTCTGGTGGCACAGTGCGGACTGTTCAGCTCAGGTGGTGTACCAGGTGAAGGTGCTTTAGTGGTACAACGCACACGACTGCTCAGCTGAGGTGGTGTACTAGGTGATGGTGCTCTGGTGGCACAGTGCGGACTGTTCAGCTCAGGTGGTGTACCAGGTGAAGGTACTTTAGTGGTACAACGCACACGACTGCTCAGCTGAGGTGGTGTACTAGGTGATGGTACTCTGGTGGCACAGTGCGGACTGTTCAGCTCAGGTGGTGTACCAGGTGAAGGTACTTTAGTGGTACAACGCACACGACTGCTCAGCTGAGGTGGTGTACTAGGTGATGGTGCTCTGGTGGCACAGTGCGGACTGTTCAGCTCAGGTGGTGTACCAGGTGAAGGTACTTTAGTGGTACAACGCACACGACTGCTCAGCTGAGGGGGTGTACCAGTTGATAGTGCTCTGGTGGTAGAGTGTGGTCTACTCAACTTAGGTGGTGTACCAGGTGATGGTGCTCTGGTCGTAGAGTGCGGACTGTTCAGCTCAGGTGGTGTACCAGGTGATGGTACTCTGGTGGTACAGTGCGGACTGCTCATCTTAGGGGGTGTACCAGGTGATGGTACTCTGGTGGTACAGTAAGAACTGTAAAGCTGAGGGGGTGTGCCAGGTGATGGTACCCAGGTGGTACAATACGGACGACTGTACAGCTAAGGTGGTGTACCAGGTGATGGTACTCTGGTGGTACAGTGTGGATTGTTAAGCTGAGGTGGTGTACCAGGTGATGGTACTGTGGTGGTACAGTGCGGACGACTGCTCAGTTCAGGGGGTGTACCAGGTGATGGTAATCTGGTGGTACAATACGGACAACTGTACAGCTGAGGTGGTGTACCAGGTGATGGTACTCTGGTGGTACAGTGCGGATTGTTCAGCTGAGGTGGTGTACCGGGTGATGGTACTCTGGTGGTACAGTACAGACTGCTCATCTCAGGGGGTGTATCAGGTGATGGTACTCTGTTGGTACAGTGCGGACTGCTCATCTCAGGGGGTGTACCAGGTGGTGGTACTCTGGTGGTACATGCTGACTGATCAGCTCAGATGGTGTACCAGGTCACAGTGAGGACGCCACTGTGCCAACAATACTGATGTAGTCTGAAATAACAAATATATAAATAAATAATACGTGCACTGAGGTTGATCATGCTTTCTTTTGGTCACGGAGCCTCCCCACAATATTGAAGTTTTACGTGTTAGCAATGAAGATTTGTGTTCTTTATTTGAAACCTAAAAAACGTAAAACGTGGGACAACTCTGGCGTGACAGGCGGTAGTGTCAACCTCTGTTGCACCCCTTGCTTCTAATAGTGGTTTCGTATACGTCCCTTGAACCTACAGCGGACGATATGTAAAAAAATATGCTTAGATTTTTTCCGAATTTTGTTCACATAATTTTCCCACAATATTTTAATATTTAATTTATTTTACAGAAGCTCGTGAGTTTATACAGAATATACATTATATTAAATCTGCCCCTAATATATTTCTTTATAATTTCGAAATGTCAAATACATTATCATATTATTCTAAATTTTAAAATATTATGGCACAAATATATTCAAGAATTATTTTGAGCAATGTTGGTAGAAAGCTGTTAAAACTATGTTTTGCTGAATGAAAACTCATCCGACTATAATAATATTGATTGTTATCCTTACTTGCAATTGGTTTGTCAAAATAATTTATCAAACTGTTATTACAGAAATAATAAATACAAACAAAGCTGAAAGGGCTCGGAAAATAATTGTACACATACCTTGTTTTTATTCTCTAATATGTTGCGCCGATTACACTACCAGGTGTTGGGAAACTGGCTTGTCTCCTTAAATTCACTGAGTATTTTAGACATTGAATTTACTCTTATCAATCCCAATAATGAGAGATGCAGCGGACGTATCGCGCTCACAGGTTGGAATGACTCGTGGACCGCTGTGAGAAGCTTATTAGGAGGTTTCGGTATTCTACCCCCTAATTTAAATAACAAGTGAATGACGTTGAACCACACTGCTAGGACAATGCAGCAGCCAGAGGCACAGCTTTGCTAAACAGACAGTTGGGGATTACGTATCCCCGCAAATACCACACGTTTAACCCTTTAACCGCCAAATTATTCAATCTGAATTTTCATCCACTTGAAGTTGCGTCTCGCTGACGCGATCCACAACTTCAAGTGAGTGAAAATTATTCAGATTTGACAAAATGGAGGTCAAATGTTTTCAAATATTGCTGATTGATGTCACATTTTATCTTCAACATGTTTAAAAGGTGGTATTAAATGTGCTAATAAGAAATGAAAACCCGAATATATGCGGCACCGGCGGTTAAAGGGTTAACCCTTACAACGCCTAAATGAATGGCATCATGCACAAGGGGGCTAACCCACATTTTGACGATTTTGAGATTTTTGGTGTTTTTGAAAGCTCTCACCACAAGCTGTATCTGACAAAAGAGCCGAATGTCTAGACCAATCACATTCTGTGGTACAAGCCGAAGTTTGTTTTCGCATGCTGCTTTTTGGCGATTTTTATAGAGCACAAATAGTCTAACCCTCACTTCTGATCAAGTCAAAAAAAGTGAAATAGACGTGTCCAATAATTTGAAGAGAAAAAACGGTTCACTGCCGAAGAAGCGAGGCGAATTTTACTCGATATCAGCCACAGTGCATCCTAGGGTGATTATACATAAAAACAATGTAAAAATCGCACAACATCTTGAAGTACATGATAAAACGAATAAATACAAACTCATACAACAGGTAAATAAAATCAGTGACCAAATGGTCTAACTCTCAATGTGATCAAAATTTATCAAGCTGTTACTATCAAAAACATATATTTTCATTGTTTTTTATCATATTTCCTTAATATGTGGATGCATGTACGAAATTCTTTTAATTTATCATGGATTAGGCAGCATAATTCTTTGAAAATCAGTGATTTATTTTAAAAAATGTCTTAATTATCTCTTAGTTATTTATGTTATGGGTCTACGACCATTAGAAATAGTTTAATTCTTTCAGTGAGTGGACCGTCTTTATACGTCAAAATCTACAGGCGTCAGATTCTGACGGATAAAGACGGTCGCCGCGCTAAAAGGGTTAACCATCACAACGCTATGGTATTCAACGATATGTGACTGTTATCCCATGAAGTCAAATCTGCTGCGTCATATACCAGGCTCGTTCTTGTCTCTCGATATTCAAATAAACAAAATGGGCGCCTCCTATTCAGTTGTTAACTCTTATTCTGCTGCTAAATTAATTTATTTAAATTTTCAACCACTTGAGGTTGTGTCTCGCTGCCGCGATCCACAACCTCAAGTGGTTGAAAATGACTCATATTTGTTTGATTTGTGACCAAACATTTGCAAGTCATTTCATTCCCAATAACAGTGATTTAATCGACTAATAAAACGGATTGAAAACTGCTATTGTCGTGATCAGCAGGCAAAGGGTTAGCATGACACAACCAGCGATGGATCAAGATGGGGTCAGGGGGGGGGGGGGGGCGGGCGGACAGGGCGGTCCTCACCCTCCCTTTTAAAAACATAGCTCCCGTAAAAAAGATCAAAATGCTCAAATATTGATATTTGCCACTCGAAAATACCTGGGGCATGCAGTATCTGAAACCCCCGTGCATCAGCTGAGAAAATTTAATATTGTTTGACACTTAAAAAAATTAATTTTATTTTAACAACTTAATTTCCATCGAACCATTCCTTCTGGATCTGCCCCTGACTACAGAAATACATAATCTATAGGTATGGGCCCACGCATAACGGCACACCGTCCCTTTCTTTCGTCTTCCTTCCTTCATTATTGTGTCGGAAGTTTATTGACATTTCCACCGTTTATTTAAAGGTGAGGAACTGTGTAATGGATGAATGCAAACTGATAAATACGTGGATACGAATGCTTAAAATGCCCGATGGCTGTGATTATTCCATTTCAGCGTGGGGACCGTCGTTATACGTAAGAATCTGACGTTTAGAGACGTCAGATTTTGACGCATAAAGACGGTCCCCGCACTATTTTTTTTTTTAAATTATAATGACAGTAAGTAGACCCGTAACATAGGTATTTAAATGAGTCAGAAAGAACTAACTAAAACATTTATGATAATTGTAAAATGAGCCAAACCCCTTGGTCTCCATGGTTTTTACGAAAATATTTCAGCGTTGTACGGGTTAAAAACGGCAGAGCATTATATCCCGCCTTTTATCTAATCCTGGTAAAAGGAATCCAAAGCTCTTTATTTCCCACAGTACCGGTATTTACCACGCCCCCAGAGGCTCTGTATCAACCCAGTGTTGGAGTAATGCTGGTTCAACGTTGACACGTTGGACCAGCATAATACCAACACTGGGTCTGTGAGATGGCGTGTTTAATAGGTCATTGTAGGTGGGCGGATTTTCGCACTGCGCAAAATGTGGTCGTATTCAAGACAGTTTGGTGCCGTCTATGCAAGAGAATGGCCCGTATTCGGGCTAATCTTGAGCCACTGACGTGAATACGGTACGTCAGTGGTTGTTGCCCGCGCCAGCAATCGCATAAAACGAGCAACATTTTGTCGTGATGTCAGCGGCTCCCCAAATACCTATCCGACATAGGCCTACGCTGCGTTCCGGGTGTCAGGCGCGAACCGCTGATTGAAAATAATATTATTAAATCACACCTAATCCATTCACCAGAGGGCGGCGCGTCATTATTTTCCAATAGTAAAATTAATATAGTTATATTGGAGCAATAACATCTGTTTTACTAGAAAATTAAGTTTATATTAACCGAAATATTAGATAGTTTATGTCTTATTGTTGCTTAGCCATCGACATTATAGCTGTAATTTTTTTTTATTATAATTATACGGGCTATATAAAGTTTGTAAGGAAATAAGAATCAATCAATGAATATATTATGTGGCATGATATATAGCTGTTTGTGTATAGTTTATTTTATCTCTTGTGCCCTTTTCTCCAGCTAACATTTTTTTATTGCCGGTATAAGCAGGTTGCCTGTAGAAATCCGTATCACATCATAATCTAATGTTAAATTAATTGTAGTAGTTGTGATAGTAATAATGGTGTTATCACGACGATCCCCGTACTGAAAGAGTGAAATATATAGGCTATAATGGTCGTACACCTCTAACATAAGTATTTATATGACGAGGAAAGACCTAAGGGGTTTTGTCAAGTTAAAAAAATTCGAAAAATCTTAGAAAAACTCGGAAGTGGGTGGATGGGTCAAACCCCAACTCGCATTTTAATTTTTTTTTCGAATTTTTTTTTTTTCAGTGTTTTTGTGTGTTTTTTGTGTTGTTTTTATGTTTCGAAATGTTTAAAAAAAATTGGATAGCGGGGTGGGTGGGTGTTGTCTGACCAATCCGAGTTTTTCTCGGATTTTTTAATTTTTTTTCAACTTGACAAGACCCCTAGCTAGGATATTTATGATGATTTCAAATAGAAAAAAAAAACTTTTGGTCTAATGGTTTAATATTTGACGTATATCAGATGACGTATGTATACATCCGTAGCAGGTGAAAGGTTAAAGCGAATTGCTGGTCGATCCTGTATATAATAGTCAGTCAGTCAGTCTAACAACAAAAATGTTTTTTTTTTATAAAGTAAATACCAAAGGTTACATAATTTCTGATAATAACAGGTGTTGGGAACATGCTTGGGGGTCGTCATCAGAGGTGAATGTAGAGTGTGAAAATAGTGCAGGTGATGGTGATGGTACTCTAGTGGTAGAGTGCGGACTGTTCAGCTCAGGTGGTGTACAAGGGTGATGGTACTCTGGCGGTACAGTGCGGACTGCTCATCTTAAGGGGTGTACCAGGTGATGGTACTCTTGTGATACAGTGCGGACTGCTCAGTTGAGGCGGTGTATCAGGTGATGGTACTCTGGTGGTACAGTGCGGACTGCTCATATCAGGGAGTGCATCAGGTGATGGTACTCTGATGAGACAGTGCGGACTGCTCATCTCAGGGGGTGTACCAGGTGGTGGTACTCTGGTGGTACATGCTGACTGCTCAGCTCAGATGGTGTACCAGGTCGCAGTGAGGACGCCAATGTGCCAACAATACTGCTGTAGTCTGAAATAACAAGCAAATAAATAAATAATACGTGCACTGAGGTTGATCATGCTTTCTTCTGGTCACGGAGCCTCCCCACAATATTGAAGTTTTACGTGTTAGCAATGAAGATTTTTGTTCTTTCTTTAAAACCCAAAAAACGTAAAGCGTGAGACAACTCTGGCGTGACAGAAGGTAGTGTCAACCTCTGTTGCACCCCTTGCGTCCAATAGTGGTTTCGTATACGTCCCTTGAACCTACAGCGGACGATATGTAAAAAAATCTGCTTAGATTTTTTCCGAATTTTGTTCACATGATTTCCCCATATAATTTTAATATTTATTTTATTTTACAGAAGCTCGTGAGTTTATACAGAATATATATTATATTAATTGTGACCCTCAAAAATGTCTTTCTAATCTCGAAATGTCAAATACATTATCATATTATTTACATAATTTCTGATAATAACAGGTGTTGGGGAAATGCTTGGGGGTCGTCATCAGAGGTGAATGTAGAGTGTGAAAATAGTGCAATTTTTCGTTACCCAAGATGGCGTCAATTCCCAGACAATTATGATCATTATTCATCCCTTTCAGCCTGAGAGGTTTTTCATCGAATACCTCTTTTATGTCAATCAGCCAATTTTAGTAATTAATTATTTAATAATAGTGATGGGTTGGCATTAATCCAGTGACTATGGCGAAGAGAATTGTGTAAACTAGTCAATGATCATTTTTAATAATTAATTCATTATTAATGGTGATGGGTTGGTATCCATGCAGTAACTATGGTAATGGTAATAATGTGTAAACTGGTCAATTTTAGCTATATTTTCTTTTGTTGTACACGGGTGATCACTGAATACATTTAGACTACTCCCAGACACTTGGAACGTAATAAACACTTGAACCCTTTTAGCACAATTAGTTACATTAGCAAACACAAAATTAATTTTACTTTTGCAAATTGTATCTGTTGTAATGAAAAAACAATGATTTATTTGAAAAAATATGTGAATTTAAAAAATCAATCTCAACCGATGTCTTCTATGTAAAAAACACCATATATTTTAAAACCTTTTTTCAAATATTTCATTATCTTTTTCTCCTGTGATGAAATTCGCAAATTTCACTTATTGACTACTCAATATTATATTGTGACTCCACATTAAAACGTTTGACACAATCAATTTAAAATGTGATGTTTAATTTTTTCATCCAGACCTGCTAAACATTATGCTGCACAGTATATCATTTTATTGTCAGAAAAATCCATTTGATATTGTAAATATTGTTATAATATCAGAATATGGTAGGCCTACTATGCTCGTGATAGTTTGAAAATAAAACAGTAAGAAGAAAGTGGATTTATATTTTCAGAATAAGCCACTATTATATCAGGATATGACACTGATAAAATGCCAGATATGTCATTATAATGTCAGGATATTACATTATTACATTAATTTGACCTTACAATATGTAACAAATATTATAATATCGAAATTATATTTCATATAGATACGTCTGAAAGCACGTGACGCTTTAATGTCAGCATATGTCAGTTTTTGCTATAAAATGATACTACAGAGGTGCAATAGATCTACATGTATAAAGAAGTGAAATTTAATAATCGACATGATTGTTCAGACATGTCACCATATGTCACAAAGATGTTAGAATATGACGATACAGGCATGATATTACGCCATAGTGTCAGTACACAGGCCTATGACACTACTATGTCAATGAAATTATGCCACTAAATTAAAAATTATCATACCATAGTGGCATAACAGATCGATATAAAATGTAATTTAACATTCTATAATATAATATTATGAAATTGTAGTTATTATAAAATTGACAGAATACTGCAACAATGCGATGCCCTTGAAAAATTGTGCCATATGTAACCTCCCTCCCCATGCAAACAGATGGCATTGCATTGACAGCGTGTGACACTATCATAGCCTAACGGTTGTGACAGGATGTGCTTCAAAATTTTCATTATTATGAGATTCGGATTATACAGCTGAAATGTAAGAGCATGATATTGTAATTCTAGGTTACAACACAATAACTTTATGCTAAATCTACAAATATAACACAAACAAAGAAATCATATCTTTTTGTGTACTTGTCATGTAAATGCTCTATTTGAGAATTTTGTTTTCTTGATAATAATGATCCAGGTGTACATAAAATCAATGTAACTATAACATTCTTGCTGTGGGGAAAATGATGGAATTTTACCCTCATTAATTAGTAAACTGCAGTAGTTCAGTAGAAAAAGTATGTCCGAGACCATTTATTCTACATGAAATATCAGTTCATAAACTGTAAAAATACTTGGATAGTTTGTTGTAGTCACTTGCATAGCTCATTAACCTCTCCTTAACCTCTCTATTATGACTTATGAACTTGACATTGTCAGTCGATACATGGTAATTATCCAATTGCGGAGGCTATTGACAGGGTGACCCTGTCAATACTGCGTTTGCAACTGTTATTGACAGGGTCACCCTGTCAATAGTGCATTTAGAACTACTGCTGACAGGGTCACTCTGTCAATAACAGTTGAAACTGCAGTTTTGACAGGGTCACAATATCAATACTGCAATAACTAACACTGCTGACAGGGTCACCCTGTCAATATTGATCATTTATGCATAATTGACAGTGTGACCCTGTCAACAGTGCATCAGAATATGTTGTTGACAGGGTGAATAACAATCGGTTGATTGGGGCGCAGTCCTGAACTTCGGCTCCTCGGCTTGCCCGAATGAATACAGCCATAATGAGCGTGAGCGTATTTGTGATCATATAGATGATGCACGTTACCTCCGGCGATAGCCTTGTATTTGCAGCAGCAACGTTCTTGCCGCAGAAAACACTAAATTCTACTTGATGGCTAGATTTGACGTTTTCCAACGTTTTATTCACTTTTCCCACCTTTAGAAGGGGGCCCCAGCCTCTATTCTCGCAGCCGTTTTAACAAAACGTGTGCTTTTTGCTGGGAAGATGAAGGCGTGATGTGTGGGAAGTATTGATTGGCTAATCATCTCTCTGTCAATAACGCGTAGACATGCACTATTGGCAGGGGTGTCCATGTTAATAGCCACTGCGTTATCCAATAACAAATCTTAAACTGTAGTGAAAAACGAGTTCCATTACTTCTCATGAATTCTAGTGCTGCAAGCTGGACTAAAAGTGTTGCATTTTTTTGTGATTCATTTGAAGCTGACATGAATCTGAAAAATCATCGACAAAACTCCTGTATGCATATTTTGCTGCTGGATTACATTCTAGGGCTATTATCTGTGCCCACTTGAATCATTCCCTTTTTGATTGTTTTAGGGAAACGAGTAATTATACACGATCTCAACCACCGATTGTGATCTTCAATTAGCTAATGGGTGTGGAGCTGTAGAATATTTCATTGGAAAAATACAAGCATTGATATGTGTATATTTTTAAAATGCAAATATGCATGTAGTACATGAGTAGGCCTATAGTCATATCTACGAAGCTGTCATAAGAGATCTCACATTGAAGATTCATACAGCTTTGAAACGCGCATGTGTGGGTCGGTCAAGTGTAGGCCTACAATAGCCTATAGAGTACACTTTGACAGCATTAATATCAGGACTGAACTGATTACAAGATACTACTCCAACGAGAAATTGGCCCAATGCTGTTTTAATGTTAGACCAACGTCTGCGACGTTGGCCGACATTAAACCAACATTTGGTGAGTGTGCCGTGTTGGCTGGGAAAGCTCTTACTGTCAATATGCTGGAGGTCAACTGTTTCCAAACCACCATGGTAACATAACCTTTTGTGTCACAGCACAAAGCCCACATAACAGAAATGGTGAATTATTTCCTCATAGATGTCGCTCAAGTATATAGAGTTCATATGATTTGGTAACTTGCTCTTAATGCGGCGATGGGTATGAAACGCATATAGTATTATTATCTTGGCTGATAACTGTGGATGTGGGGTAATATGTCCAGGGGCCACTGTTGCATTCTGGGGACCACATTGTCCCGCGTATTTTGACAGTTGACTACACCTTTAAAACAATTGTGTGGAGCCCGAAAAAAATGCCTTTCAATTTGATTAAATCGCGAATTGAACAAAATGGCTGAAGGTAATTTGGCGTGAACAAACATTGGACGAAATATCTAGCAGAAAAAATCTCCCAGGCTACGATCATTTAGTGACCGCACCCGACTGATTTTTTTCTGTTTGACTTGAAATATACACACAAAAAGCCCATGAGATCCATACTAATACTTGATAGACAATCAAATACCAATATTGTAAATAATTATCCGTCACACAAGCTACCTCTTAAGTGTAAGGGCATATTATTATCTGGGCCAACAAGAATAATTAATACATTAATACATAAAATACTCATTTACTTTTTAAATTTAAAATCACCTAATCTATACATTTTTTTCTGAAACCTAACGTTTGCAGAAATGGAGGTTAAGGTCGTACATAAAACTCGGCATTTTGAGATGATAGGCCCTAGGGGATTATTATATAAATCCATGGGGTCAAACAAATTTGTCTTTTTTCACTTGGATTGAAGTTGTGGGCTCACTCTCTAAATATATTTCAGCCCCGTTTTACGTCATTGTTTTGATTTTAGTCCATCGCCTGCGACGCTCACCCAACATTGTTGGTCAACAATCTGCAGTGTTAAACCAACATTAAACAGGATATATATGTGACTTTACGGTAACTCGCTCAGCCTCATCATTATCTATGAAGTGGTCTATGATAATAATTATCTATTTTAAAGCCATGTGGCAATTTGTCATTATAATACATTGTCATACTTTTTTCGATTATAGTCGAAAAAGTTTGTCTCGGATGAGAGGAATATTATGTTGATTTTGCTTCGAAATGTCGAAGTGTCTAATATAGGCCATAGGCACCCCCTTGCTCCAACCACCCCTTCCCTTTGCGGTTACATTATACCGAGAGCCACCTGGTGATTGACACTTTAAGATCTGTTTATATGGTAAATGTGATATCACTGTGCTATAGCCTATCCGGTTTAATGACTTGATTCAAATCATTTAGTTTTGACAAAAATACCTTCGTCCAAGCTTATTATGTTTGGGCTATGCCCAAACATTTTGAGTTTGCATCGGTTCTGGCTAGTTTTTATTCATCTGTGTCCAAAATTTGTGGTGATATTTCTCCCTGAGTTTTCATCCAGCCAGCTTCAAACCTTGGCACAATGATACTTAGGTTTTGGGGAAGTGTGCTATGACTGTTTCAAGTCATACATCATATTCTTTCGGATTTTTACAAGATTTTCTATGTGGGTCCATGTCGGTTCAATGAAGCCTCATTCATTGTATGAATAGACTTAGGCTGAAATTCGGGCAGTGTGTCTCCTTATCTCTTCAAATGCTAGATTTGATAATTAAATTTATTCAGTTATGATCGAATGCTGGGCCAGCGTCGTAGACAGTGGCCCAGCATTGAACTAATATTACGTATCAGATATGGACAGTGAAAATCTTAGAAATTTTAACAATTGAAATAATAGCTGCAATTCTATTCAAATACGAAACGTCGACTCAATGTTGTTTCAATGCTGGGCCAGCGTCGCAGACAGTGATACAGCATTAAGTCAACAGAGAGGCAATTAGATGTGTTTACTGGGCTCTCAGAATATAATTCCATTTGATAAACAAATATAATATCTTGAAAATACAAAAGCTAAGTGAAAACTTCCGACTTCCAATTAAAAATGGCTGCCCCAAAACCCAGAAGCAAAATTACAGTCAATCTGTCAAAATAAAAAATAACCAAAAGAAATTGGAAATGGCCACGGAAAAATTTATAAAACTTAGTCCAAACAATATTTTTACTTGAAAAGTCTCAATTCCCCTCTAGTTGTTTTTACAACAGATCACCTTATTATGTTTGGCTTATACCCAAATATATTGAGTTTTTTTTCCTCATTTTTCTGTTTTCCATATCCTAAAATCGGGTGCTAATAAAAAAATTATCCTTGATTATTCATGTGATCAGCTTGAAATTTTTACACAATGTTCCTCGGATAGTCGGGCTGCATGCTATATCTTGTCTCGAATGAGAGGAATATTATGTGGATTTCGCTCGGGAATTTCAAAGTGTCTAATATATGCCATAGGCACCCCTTGCTCCAACCACCCCTTCCCCTGGTGATTAAATTATACCCGAGAGCCACCTGGTGAGTGACATCTTAAGATCTGTTTATATGGTTAATGTGATATCACTATGCTATAGCCTATCACATAAGCAAAATTCCAATCAATCTGTCATAATACAAATAACCCAACAAAATTGAAAATGACCATCTAAAAATTCATAAAACTTAGTCGAAAACAATATTTTTTACTTTAAAGGTCAGAATTCCATCTAGTTGTTTTTACAACAGATCTCACCTTATTATGTTTGGTCTAATTGCCCAAATATATTGAGTTTTGTTCGGTTCTTTCTTGTTTTTCTGTTCTATATGTCCAAAAATCGGAATGCTAATAATGAAAATTATGATTTTCCATGCAATCAACTTGAAAGCTTAACACAATGTTCCTTGGATAGTCAACCTGCATGCTATATCTTTTTCTTTTAGGAATTCTGAGTTGTTTTGCCAGATTTATTCAGAATTTGATTAATGTCAAATATTGATGGGCAATTACTTCTTGAGTTTTTATTGAATCGACTTCAAACCTTGGCACAGTGATATTTGAAGGTATAGAATTTTTATGCTGTGACTTTTTTTAAGAATTCACAGCTGTTCTTCTGGATTTATTCTGGATTTTCTAGATGACTATATGGATCGATGTCGGTTGAATGATGTACATGTCAGATGCAACCACATTCGTAGTATGAATAGACTCAAAGGCCAGAATTTTTAATTAAATTGCATTTGCCTAATGCTGTTGAACCAGCCTTGAGTGTTTACTATGGTCAGTAGTAACCTTTAAGTTTCTATATTTGACAATTAAAATAACAGCTGTAATAGAATGAAGCACGACCCAATGTTGTTTAACTATTAAGCCTGCGTCGCAGACAGTGATACAGCATTAAACTAACAGTGAGGCAAGTCAATGTATTTCCTGGGAACACTGAATGACAAACAAATATATATGCAAATACTTGCGCAAGTATTTGCTGAAGTGCGCAAATAGTCTACTTCAGAGCTCAAAGGGTTAAGCTGTTGTAATAACATAGTCACTGCCTGCTGCTCGACGCTTGGCAAATGGTCAGCGTGTGCCAAGCGTTTGATTCAGCGCTCATGCAGCAGGGCAGACACATTGCTAGCGACTGCCCGGCGCCCTCAATGGGCAGCCATGTGATACAAAGCAAACGTATTTAGCGTTGATATAACGTTGTTCTAGCGCGCTCTATGTGTAGCTGGTGGTCTTCTGGCGTGTACATTTATGCGTTCATATGCGTTCAATATTTTAAACATACCGAACTTCCTTTCGCTATTACACTGCACACAAAAATATGCGTAGCGTTAGTGCAGTGCCCTCCACGAAATAAAAAATGCCGGCACCGAATGCGCATACAGCGCCCATCTAACGTGTTCCCAACGCATGTCCAGCGAACATGTAACGTATATTGGGCGTACTAAATGCTTTTTGACTAATTATTTCCCTCGCACTGGCGCTGCGTGGTGTATTCGTTAACTTTGTCGCCCTGCTAACACGCAACGAGGTGACGAAACGCTGTGTATCCGCTGATTTATACACCTGACTGACAAAATTCATGGACGCACAACGACGCACTGCTCTAATTTTTGTCACTCAAGGCGTGGGCTGTGCGTCGTGTATGTGCGGCTATTTTATTATGAACATCATGAACTTAGTTTAAGTGCAGCTGGCTTATCTGAGTTCCTGGTCGTTTATAAACAGCCTCAATTTCAATAACATTAGGCCCGGACCTTCAGGTTGACAGTTCATGAATTTCATTCGTGAATAGTTCATGAACACATTTAATGAACGTTCATGAATGTTCATTGACTATCTGGATCATGATTTTTTTTAGTTTATGGCCGTTCATGAACTAGGTTAGCAATATATGAAATTCACGAATGTCTCATTTATTGTTCAGGAACATTCATGACTAGTTCATGAACACATTTATTGAATGTTCATGAATGTTCATTGACTAATGGTTCATGAATTATTTTAGATTATGGCGGTTCATGAACAAGGTTGACAGTTCAAGAATCTCATGAATATCTCATATGCTGCTCAGAAACATTCATGAATAGTTCATGAACACATTTAATGAACGTTCATGAATGTTCAGTAACTATCTGGTTCATGATTTTTTTGAGTTCATGACCGTTCATGAACAACCCATGTTCATGAACAAAGTGAGTGTTCATGAACAGAATAAGTTTATGAACTCATAAAATTTCATGAAAGTCTCATTTAATGCTCCATAATATTCATGAACCGTTCATGAACATCTTGATGAACATTCACGAACTTTCATAGTTTTTTGTTTAGGAGCATTCATGAACTATTCATGAATGTTCATGAACAGGTCATGATCATCTCTCCGAGGTAATGGTAGATGCTGATTCAATCTTTTCATAAGTCAGCGAGAGTATTCATTTCATTGGCCACGCGACAAATTGTTCTGGAAATCGGTACCTCACACAACTTTGGGTCTGTGTATGTGTTGGAGAACAACATATATGTTGGACACAGGAACTTCTTTGCTCAAGCAGAAATATACATACTGTCTGAGTTTCTCGTTGTACGCTCCCTTTTCCTTTGTTTGGATGATGTTTTATCTGGGTGTTGGTTTATGTCTTCAAGTTGTAGATTTAGTTGTGAGCTATCCATTTCAAGTTCTGTAATTCTTTGCCTCAGTTTGACTACTTCAGTATGATGTTCTCCCCCTTTTTCAACAATCTCATCTGTTAAAGAAGCACTTTTCTCCATATTCAGCAATCAATTACCTTTTCGAAACTTCTTTCTTTTCGTTCACGTCTGCGTCTTAGATAGTGACGTTTTACCTGCAGGCTCTTTTTCATCTCTCAGCTTCTGCACATCATCTTCCAGTTTCTGAAAACTTTTGTCTTGTTCGTTCTTCTTCTTTGCTAACAAACGATCTTTTTCTTAGCTTGTTGTGACTTTCTCTGCAATTTTTCTTTTGAGGATCTTCCATCAAAATGTTTTATATGTCTCACTGTCTTGTCTTTAGAAGCTATAAAAAAATTCTGCATGTTGTAATTACTTAGCTTGATGTTTTATTAAGGAGGTTGCATATCATGGTGTTAGCACTGCTTTCTGGTGGGCAATCTTGTTTGCATGTTGGCAACTTGAATTTGTGACCAAAAAAGACTCCACATCGTGTTGGTAATTCTTATTTCTCATAAGATTTCTCTGCTTCTGTTTACCAGCATCACAACTTCGCCGTAAAGCAGCCTCGCTGATGTGTTCAAGGTCAATGTCATTGTAGACCATCCCCAATTAGACTTTATTACGTTTCCGAGGCAATTTTGTTTTTTTGTATTTTTAAAACATGCGAAATATGATGCCATATCTAACCTCAGTGTCAGTGATAAGTAATAATCAATGATAATGTGTTTTTTTTAATTTTAATTTATTTGATATGAAAAAACGAAAATTTTTTAAAATCATACAATTCACTGAAATATATTAATAATTTTAACTATCTAATTTTACCTTTTTTAATATTTATATCTAAAGATATAATATTAGTTTATGAAATGTTCGTAGTGTTTTAAAAACAAAAAATAATTATTTTCTATATTATATCCATAACTTACAGTAACACAAAACTTAGTCCACATCCCAGTCCAGTGACTGAACCATTTTACTACAGCACGATGCATCGTGACCGTCGCACATGTCATCAGTCATGCAGTCATAAATAATCCTAAAATTAAGATTATTTTAACTTTCTCTTGTTTACATTAGAAGATTAAGATCATCTTAACTTTTTCTCGGACTCAGGGCACCTTGAAAAGTGAAATGTGATTGGTCAATTTTGATCATCAGAAGAACATTAAATGGATCCAATCAGGCTAAAATCAGCAAAAAATCAGTATTTTTTCCATAGACTAGAACTGCGTAATTGTTTGAATTTGTGTGTTACTTGATTACCAGTTAAACGTAATGGTAGGACGAAATTCCCGTATTTTTTTATTTTGGACATTGGACATGCATGTCCGGTATAAGAAATCGAGAATTGTGTCCTTATATCTCGCTAACCCTTTCAAGTCGAATTTAAAAAAAAATTTTTTTAAATAAAATGATAACTCAATACAAATATTACCATATCTTTTAAACTGTTATTCCAATGCGCTTGGACAACACATGGGGGATCAATATTAACTTATTATCATCACCCTCGAAGACGTACCCTTACTCCCTAGAAACGGTTTCCATGGCTACAGTAAACAATTTTATGTATTATGTAATTTCAAGACGCACGAGATTAAATTAATAGAGAATAATTATATATGTATAGGGCCTATATTAATAGAATTGTAAGATGTCCGCTGAACATGCTACACAACGAATCCTCAAGACGAATCATCAGAAGAGCCTTAAAGGGATGCAATCAGGCTAAATCATAAAAAAATTAGTATTTTTATTTTGGCTTTTTAAAATGACCATATGGCCATAGATCAGAACTGGGTAATTGTTTTAATTTTTGTGTTGCTTATTTACCAGTTAAACATAATCGTAAAACGAAATCCATGTCCGAAATAAAAAACCGGGAATTTTGTCTTTATATCTCGCTAACCCTTCCCAGTCGGCGTTTTTTTCAAGAAAATAAAATAAAAACGATAATTCAATACGAATAAAATCCATATATTTTAAACTGTTATTCCATAGCACATTAAAATTTTTTTTATGTATTTTCAAGACGCACGAGATTAAATTAATAGAAAATAATCATATATGTATAGGGCCTATGTTAATAGAATTCTAAGATGTCCGCTGAACATGTTACACAACGAATCCACAAGATAAGACCAGTAGCAGTTGTTGCGATGGTTATATACGTCAACAACCATTAACCCTTTCCATGCGGAATATTTCATTATTTGCGGAATAAAATGTAGGATAGAGCCGGTGGGGCCTGGGATGGAGTCACCTATCAGTGGGTTATTACCCCCCTAGGAGGGCTATATGTTTCCATACATTACCCCCTGAGTGGTAGAATGCTCTTGAAAACTATTCGGAACACGTCACCTGATATTGGGGAACTGCCACACATAATTTTCCATACATTGCGCCTATCTGGAAGTGGATAATATGGCTTTGCGTGACTTAAAAATAATAATTAGAATTTATGAAACTTTGACCTTGCAATGACCTTTAACTAACGCAAATGTTGTCCGCCTCTGCCGACTCTCACATGTGTACATAAGGTTAATAGACTTTGTAGATCCACATCATACCAAAACACGTTCATTTCCAGAAAATTAACCTTGCCATAATTCCCATGTTTATTGCAAGGTTTTATTCATAATATGGGATACCATTGAACAAAATTGCCAGTTACACAGTTCAATTAATCAAGACTGACAGTACGACAGTCAGCCTATTGTTCCTGGGAAATTTAAGTTAAGTAATTACAGGTGTGCAATCATAAATCCAGAACTGCACTAAAAAACATTCTTGGAGAAGCGGCGATCAGTCTAATATCATTCACACAGCTAAACAAAATTATTGACATTATTGCCACTACTGGCATATGTCTGGTAAAATTATGACATCTAAGGTCTCACCACCCTAAATAAACCGAAATCCAGGGAGGTGTCTACTAATGATGGAATCATCACGCAAAATATTTTCAATGTGGCTGTTGCAACCTCTGGTGAAACAAATAAAATACAGAGAAGTTATACTTTTGTGAATATTTAATAAGCACACGTTATCCCCTTCGTCAATGATATCAGATAAAACTGTTTCATGATAATCTCGCTGGGATACAGCTGATGTGTGTATGGTCTGTGAAAGAGGGTACGGATTTTAGCCCACTTGGAGCTGTGTTTTCACGCTAGGGGCCGTAGCTCAAAATCTGTCTCGTCAGCATACTCATAGCGGTCCTGTTTTTGAACAAGAATATTTCAAGCTGTATCCTGGTATCCTACACTATATGGTACATAGAGCAGAAAATAATAAAGTCGGCAGTTTACTTGTGTTTCAATAAGACTGGCCTTTGGGGTGGTGAGACCCTAAAGATGGTCCTCACACTATAATGGCCGTTGACGGTTGACCCAGCCCAAGTCTCGTATTCTACCCCCTAATTTAAATAACAACTGAATGGCGGTGATTGGCCGATCTCGTCATGTGACAGGCTGAACCACTCTTCGATTGGTCAGGGGTGGAACTAGACTTGGGCCGCTGACCCATAGCATAGATTCAAATAAAGCGTAAGGAGCGAGACATTTATTATGATTTCAAACTGAAAAAAACTCTTTGGTCTCCATGGTTTGTACATACAATTTTCAGGTTTGTGAGGGTTAAAATATCTTCGCTACAGTGAATCAAATGTGTAGCTGACTACCTTCATCACAAATCAAAACTTCTAACCAGCTGCGAAATTTTCACAGTAGCTCATTTGATTCTTGCGTAGATTGGGAACCTGAATCTCTATGGTTCGAATCCCAGTTAGAGTAGACGTATGTCATCGCGCCTGCCTATATACATTGGGGTTTTCTTAATAAATAACATTGGATTCTAAAATGATAAATGTGATCAGTAATCAAAGGGGTATTGGAAAATATATATTATTTCTTTCCACAATTTCGACGGGACTAATAATTTGCCAGTATGTTATCATTTTATATTCTCAGTTGTGAACAAAGTGCATAGATCTTTATTTTTTATCCCAAAACTGTGGTTCTTTTGTTTCGCGATTTCGGGGATCAACATATTTTTTGCATTTTGAATTCAGGACACCAATATTTCAAAATGCCAAACGACAATTAAATTTTGTGAAATCTGGACGTTATGTTACTAATTAGGAAGATGAAACCAAGCTTTAGCCAGAAACACTCCTCGGGCAAGAAAAAATATTCAAATTTCGGAAAAGATAGAACCTGTTGTGTAATTTTGTGTGCGCCGAGCGGCTTAGCCATCGAGTCTAGCTTGAACACATAATAGGTTTATTTTTTGCAAATAATATTCAAATATTTTATTAATAGTCAGTCAGTCAGTCAGTCAGTCAGTCAGTCAGTCAGTCAGTCAGTCAGTCAGTCAGTCAGTCAGTCAGTCAGTCAGTCAGTCAGTCAGTCAGTCAGTCAGTCAGTCAGTCAGTCAGTCAGTCAGTCAGTCAGTCAGTCAGTCAGTCAGTCAGTCAGTCAGTCAGTCAGTCAGTCAGTCAGTCAGTCAGTCAGTCAGTCAGTCAGTCAGTCAGTCAGTCAGTCAGTCAGTCAGTCAGTCAGTCAGTCAGTCAGTCAGTCAGTCAGTCAGTCAGTCAGTCAGTCAGTCAGTCAGTCAGTCAGTCAGTCAGTCAGTCAGTCAGTCAGTCAGTCAGTCAGTCAGTCAGTCAGTCAGTCAGTCAGTCAGTCAGTCAGTCAGTCAGTCAGTCAGTCAGTCAGTCAGTCAGTCAGTCAGTCAGTCAGTCAGTCAGTCAGTCAGTCAGTCAGTCAGTCAGTCAGTCAGTCAGTCAGTCAGTCAGTCAGTCAGTCAGTCAGTCAGTCAGTCAGTCAGTCAGTCAGTCAGTCAGTCAGTCAGTCAGTCTGTCAGTCAGTCAGTCAGTCAGTCAGTCAGACAGTCAGTCAGACAGTCAGTCAGTCAGTCAGTCAGTGAGTCAGACAGTCAGTCAGTCAGTTTTTCTTTTGGCAAAAATTGCTTTATTTTTGTCGCTAATAATTAAACACCACTTATAATTATATGAACCATAAACAGATAAAAACACTAATCCCGCCGAAGTTGATGAAGTGCGTGGTGATGCAGCTGCTCGGAATCGATTGTGTGTGTAACTGAGCTTATGACAGTGATCCATACAAAAGGATTGACAGAAGCTGAGAGGACAGCTGAACGGGATTCTGATCCCCTAAGCCTCCCGTGGTGATCAATGGCAGTCAACCAACCGTACATCATTTCTGGAGCTAAGATGTGCGGCAAAGGTCACATAAATATTCAAAGTCTTCTATATTTAAAGATTCTAAAGCGCAATTAATCATATATCATGATTTATACATATTTATATATATCAATCTATCTATATATATATATCGATATATATCTATGTAGCATCATTAGCCTAAACAATAAAATTATGTTAGCAATTTCGTAAATTCAACTATTTATATCGAGGAACTAACTTTTTGAACTAGCGTTTATGATCTTAGTTTGTGCCATTGCAAATCAAGTGGCTATAAAATAAATAAAAAATTAGAACTAAAATTGTATGCTAAAAAACCCAGATATAATTAATTGAATATTCAATTGTTTACAATTAAATATATAACCCGTTCTTAAAAGAATATAACATTTAGGGAAAACGACCGTTGGGATTGTTCAGTTTTATTTTTCTCTGAAAAGAAAGAACACAGTTGGTTGAATTTTGCTCTGAATGCAAACAATCAATTCATTCAAATAATCAATAATAACTACTTAAATCACAATATTGGGCGCATATCTTGCCACATAATTGTGACATGAAATCCGCCAGTAACAATAAAAAAGCAAAGTACTCAGGCAGGAGTCAACTGAAAATCCCATTGGGAGCCCGTAGACATTCGAAAGTCCTTAGGTAGCAAAAGTCAAGTTTTGAAGATCGTTTGGAAGACCTCTTGACTACTTGGCAAGCCCCGCGAGAGTGTTTGACTTCATAACACTCACGGGAGTCACCGTTACGGAGGCTTCAAGTTTTCAAACCTCGCAGGTGACGAGTGGGATAGTTTATTACGACAAAGGTTAAAGATCTAAGTATGTTTATACAATCCACAAGAAGGCACTCGCACTCAACACTTTTCAGACGGCGACCCACTGTCAGGAACGTTAGATCGGCATTGGCTCCATTGTCGGCTTACCGTCTCAAGCCGTGCAAAGCCAAAAGGCAGTGCCTGCTTACTTTACAAGTAAGCAGGCACTGCCCTTTGGCTTTGCAGAGCAGAACACCCCCGGGCTTTGAACAAAGCTGGGCGCGTGGCCACTACAGAGGTTCATACCACCCACTCCAGGATCACGCGCAATTATAACAAATAATCCTCAATACGTTTTATCTGTTTGGCTGTCAATTAGTGTTTTGGAGAATTGAACCTCCGTGGGAGGTCATACAACGCGAGATCCAAACGCGAGGGGGTGGGGCCGGCTAGACAGCGGGGATAAGGCGAAACCAGCTACGAGGCTTGTTCGTTGTTGACCCGCAGACAACTGATCAAACAGTTGGTGAGGTGAAGTGAGTTAGAGTTGCCACGGGGTCGATGTCAAGAAGACCACCGAATGTGAGGTGCGAGGCGAGGCGATGCCTTTTTTAAAGCTCTCTTAACGGACAGGCCGGGTTCGCGTATCATCTCTGGTCAAAAATCGACGGCCGCGGTAAAAGAGGGCGAGTTGAAGACGGCCAGCATTGGCTTAGCGGGCCACCTGTTTCAACACAAAGTCGAAAATCAATTCGTGAGGACTGGAGTTGCTGGTACTAAGAGTGCGACGTGCGCTTGGAAATCTCTGATCTCGCCCCTCGCCCTTCTTGATGACGGGGTCCTGCTTTTTCCTGTCGGGAGAAACCATTATTGCTGAAGGGTTCTCATTAAAAATTGTACATTTGTATTATTAAGTGAATTCATAATAATAATATTTGGTGCCTAAAACACACCAGTCCTGTTAGCAACAGCGATCAGTGTATGAATTGTAAAGTTACATAAATAACCGACGTTGATACTTATATCTATTGAGAAATTATGTACGCCTCCTCCCCTCCCTCTCATTCAAAATGGTTCACATGTTGCCTTAACTTTTGTTTCCGGGTTAATAACTCTGTTTGACAATAACAAGGAGGTAATGTGATCCAATGATTAACGCCCCATCAAAGACGCTTTATAAACTGAGCAAACTCCTGCCCACTTCTCTCAATGTGCTTCGCGCCTTCTTCGGATAACTTGTTGCTTCAGCCTGTCATTAAAACATCCTTCATTTTTCATTTATTTTTTTATTTTGCGCACATTGTGTTTGTACATCATTCCTTCAATGGGTAAGTGTCATTCACGGGTAGTAAATATGTTCTATTATTGCTTAAATATTTTTATTTAACATTCAAAATACATATAAAAATAAAAGCAATATATAACATATTTAATAATATTTATTAAATTGGATATTAACCCTTAAAGCGCTGAATTTATTTTGTATAAATCTTAGAGATCAAAGGGTTTATTCCAATTTGAAATCATCATAAATGTCTCAATTCCGATTCATTTGAATACGTATGTCATGGGTCTACGGCCATTAGAAATAAAGTCTATTCCCGCGCTGTACGGGTTAAGAAAAACATTAACATGTCAGGATATGGTCCTTATTTAAAAAATGTATGATGGGATTTTTTCTGTTCTATATGCTTTTTATTTAGCATTTAACCCTTACACTGCTAGGCATAACTACATTCGTTTTTAATTTGTTTTGTTCGCTGATCCAACCACTGTTTTTAGGCACGAAAGGCGTGATTAAAGATCAATATTTGCAAATGTTTTGTCTCGAATTAAACAAATATTAGTAATTTTTACGAACTTGAAGCTGTTGTGGCGAGACACAACTTCAAGTGATTGAAAATTTGTTAATATTTAAAATATAAAAGGGTTGATATTTAACACTTAAGCTATACTGAAAATCCTTTTCGACTATGAGTTTTTATTTTATTTGTTATAATACTGCTTGATTTCTTTGAAATAATCCGCTATACAAAAACGCATGCATTTTTGAGCAAATAGGCCTACATGTTTTACTCGTGCAATTGAGTGGTTTCTTTTTTGTCTGATGTTATGATGGTAGATTACTGGTTGTAAAAATAATGATGTTTTAATGAGCTATGCAGGTAAATTGTTATTTAATTGTTTCGATTGCCTTTATTAATCTTATAGACATATCATCAAAACCCGTACTAAATTTATTTGGTAGTGTATTACTTATTCTAAGTATCGAACTGTCCTTAATGTTCCTAAATTGAAATGTACAGTTATGTGTACTATATGTTTTATTCATTCGTTACAGGAAGTATGTCTTGCAAATTTTATTATTATTGAAAATTTGAAACACATGCTTCGTGTAACGAAGAAATGAAAACCAAGATTCTAAATCTCAAAACAACTGCTTCCAATAACAACACAAGTGTTTATATCCCACTCATTTGAGTAATAATATAATTACGTCTACATTATGCTACACACAATTATTACTCTCACTACCATAATCTACAAAATGTAACGCAATTATCAGATTATAATAAGAGTATACACACTGTTTGTTTATTCAGTGCTACTATCACCACCGTAAACCAACGCCGGACCAACATAAAACCAACGTCAGAGACGTTGGCTTAATGCTGGCCCAGCGTTAATGCATAGAGATACATCCAGGCAGCATTGTTACAATTAGATTATTATTGTAATGATAAATTATACGGCTAAACAATAAATACAATGCAAAATGATAGGCCTACACATTTTTCTAAAAAGAATCAGTTCTTGAAGCAGGAAAGGCAACTACCGGTGTACTAAAAAATTATTTTTTCAATCTTGGCTTGACATCCTTTCTGATGCGGGTCACATTTAATCCTTACAACGCGGAATTATTTTCTAAAAATCATGGAGACCAAAGGGTTTTTCTCAATTTGAAATCATCATAAATTTCTTATTTAGCTCTTCCCGATTCATTTTAATACCTATGTTATGGGTATAGTAATGTTATATTATCCCTACAAAAATTAAAACTATTTGTCATTTTAACATAAATAAGAGCGAAATTTAATTTTAGCGTTTTCTTTATTATATAATTTTATTTCATTCACAAGATTGACAGGCCTCGTAGAGGTCGTCTTGACCTGCTCCCGCTTTTACTCAATGAATAATAGTGATATTTCACAATTTTTACATGTTTCACTGAATGATTAATAGTAAAATTGCACAATTTTTCACATGTTTTCAACCTAGAAGGTCAAATAAATAAATAAGTTATGATGGTACACGCGATGAAATATTATTAAATGTCGGAAGTTACAGCTTAGCACCTTTTAACCCCAAACTACTTAAAATGCATCCGGAATCACATTAAAACCTTCAAACCCTCACGATGCATCAAAGTATAATTTTGCATCTCTGAAGAAGGATAGACCCCTATATTAAGTTTCTACTCCTAGTGGGTTAGGAACGAATGTAACAATGTTAAGTAACAGGTGTCTAAATTGGGGGTTTCTGTAATTAAGGGGTGGAATAAACATTCTGTCCTGGGCTGTTTACATGAGAACCACCTGGTGGAGACGGTACTGCGACAAGTACTAATTGTCATACAGGACGTCCCCTAGTTCTGGTGGTCTGTGTGAGTCGGTTCTGGGAAACAGCCCAGGAATGTCTGTGTATACCAAAGTAAGGATCCTGATTGGTGTAGACGGCATTACATCAGAGGAAGTGACCGCACCCGTCGGGATCCGCTATAAAGGAAGGCGCCCACAGCCTTCGTGAGAAAATTCAGAAGAAAATTCAGAGGAAATTCAGAGGAAAATTCAGAGAGAAATTGGGGAGTATTCTAGCAGAGACGTTTCGGGTTTGGACAAGTTTAGTGGGAGTTGCTTCGGTATCTAACACCTTGTAGATCACTGAAGCAACAGCAAAATTATCAACAAATTACACAACGAGATATAAGTACTAACATCGCGTACTGAAAAATTGAATGTTTTACGCTTAATATATATTTTATATATATTCAAGACTTTATTATTTTATCCACGAGTGTTGTGTTTGCCGTGCCAGCACATTGGGACAACGATAGCGTGTCAACGTATATAAGACCCGTTTACATTGGTGCGTATGACCAGGATTGTGTCAACGCATAGACCTTTTTACATTGGTGCCGTGACCAGGATTTGTGTCACGGATAAAACCCGTTTACATTGGTGCCATCTGACAGGATTTTAATTTGAAAAGCAAATTAAAGCAATTCAAGAACCTGGTTGAACAACTTGTAAAGTTACAAAAGTGACTGGACAGTGGCACGGCAAAACTAAGATCAGTGGATAAATACTAGTTAATGTAGTGGTTGCTATCAGAAGCCGCTACTGTTATCAAGACGGGGATAAATAAACGGGATCCAGAGGGAATCAGTATCCAGACGGAGTTGGGTGTTTGCCAGGACTGGCGGGAATGCACAGGACAGACACGGAGTTGGGCGTTTGCCAGGACAGACGGGACCCAGAGGACAACAGACGGAGCAGGATCGACAAGATCTAGACAGAAGCTACATAACGTTGGGATAGTTGGCTACACACAGACACGAAGTCGGAGGTCAGTTATTTTCTAGGCTGCTGTAGTTAATTTTCATTTATCTTTATATTTTTGTGAAGCTTTTGGCTGATCCATTGGAAAAAACAAAACAAAAATATAATTATTCCAGTTAACTGGTATCTCTGGTCTCCCGGGGAAAACACATTTGGACAATGTAATTCAAAAAATTAAAAAGGGGGGACTAAAGCTCTATACAACAGCATTGTAATCAAGACAGGGTTAAAATGGGAAGATCATCGGGACTACTAGGACATATTACAGCTGAGAATAATGAGAAGACAATACTCATTAGGGTCCAGTGTACTGTGTGACTTACGGTCGGACGGACAGACATAAAAAGACGCAAACAAGCTGGGGGAGGTACTTGTGTGTACAGAGACTGTTTACTATTGAGTATACAGTGACGGGGGGAGGTGATAAGGCAGTAGGCCTATGATGAGCGGGTCAAATAACTGCGCCCCAGTAAATAAGCAGCAATCAAAGGATTGATTAGGCAGTTCAGAAATTATGTGGAAACATATATATAATAAACATATATATAATAAACATATAAGGCGAACTGAAGAGGTGAATATGGAGGAGATTCTGGGGATAATCCGCCAGTATCTCACAGCCATAAATCAGAGACGATCCATTGAACAAGGACGTAAATAATGTTGAGAAATAACATTATTAGGACAAGTCACTCAGAATGGTCGTTTCCGGTAGTGTAACTGAGAAATCGGATTGGTTAATCAAAAATAATTTTGTGTGATTTTTTAAATTAATTAGTTACTGGTTATGATCCGCCAGTATAGGACAGCCATAAATCAGAGACGAGCCATCGAACGAGGACGTGAATAATGTTGAGAAAATAATATTATTAGAACACGTCACTCAGAATGGTCGTTTCTGGTATTGTTAATTGAGAAATCAAATTGGTTAAATCAAGAAGATTTTGTGTTGATTTTCGAAATTAAATAAATATTCGTAAGGATTTGTATTGATTTTCAGAAATTAAATAATTATTGCAAGGGGCTAAATGTATTATTCGGATTTTTTTTAACTCTAAAATACAGTATTAATGCTGGAACAAAAATACAATCAAAATTTAATTTGGGGTTAAGGAATATTACATGATATTAGTGCGTATAAGAAATGTAAGAAGACACAGTGCAGACATGATTAGCCGGTGTCCTGTATCACAAGTTGGTAAAAATATACCTAAGTATGTTCAGCTCAAAGTAGCTGTAACGCGTGATAAGACGTAGGACAAAATTTGCTAACATGTCTGACGGTAAACCTGAAGACAATCTCCCCGTGCTCATGTTGAGCTAAGATTATCTGAATGTTACATTTCAGATATAGCGGAGATGAAAGGTGAATATGAATGATTATTGAGAATTATGTAAGCACAATTAAAAATTGGGAAAACGCGAATTGCTAAAGAACGAGGTTCATAAAGGGAGGGAATTTTTTTTAAAGTAGATAAACGTAAACAACAACGCGACAGCGAATAAGGTGAGGTAGATAATGCAGACATCAGTAGTAGGTTTAACGCTGATATGGGATTAAATGTCGATAATATTCATGAGAAGAATTTATCAATGAAGGAACGGTGCTCTCTCCTGATCAGGGAGATGCAAATATCAGTAGTAGGTTTAACGCTGATATGGGATTAAATTTGATTAATTTCAAGAGAAAGAAATTATCAATGCGGTAACAAGGAGGATATTAGAGGAGTTAAAAAGTTGATAAATTTCAAGAGAAGAAATTATCAATGCGGTAACAGAGATCGCCCGGGGTTTGAGGATATGGTACAGATATCAGTAGATGTGCACGCTGATATTAACGCTTGATAAAATTCAGGAGAAGAATTTATCAAGGAGCTTAAGCGTGATAAATTTATGAACAAGAATTTATCAATAAGCAGTTGCTGATGTAGCGGAGTATACCCCTTGTCGAGGGGAAGATATCAGCTTATGTGTAAGTTGGTACATGTGTAAGATGAGGTGTTGATAATAGTAAAGAGAAATACAAATTATCACAACTATACCATCATCGGGGGATATCAGGAGAAAGTTATGCTGATATGTGACTGAAGTTGATAACTTCAGGAGGAGAAGTTATCAACACATGAGATAGTATAAATGGGTTTAATTTTAAGAGAGAAAAAAAGTAAACCAACGTACGAGCATCAGGTAAGAAAAAATGTTATTGTGTTACAGTGCCAGAGCTTTGCTAACTCATGGCGGCTGGAGGCATAATAACATTGGTGGCTGCAATGGATATGGGTAGTGATTACAGTAGAACCCATTGTTTTAACGGTTATATGTTGTTGGCAATAAACGCTATCAGACTACAGTTCGTCCAGCTGTCTCGTATGGTAAACTAAACATGTCATGCCATGCTTTCGCTGACCAAATGACTTTAGCACGTTATTACTATCACGAATCAGAATATCATTTAAAATCTATAGGCAAGCTGGTCCATTTGAATAAATTTACGGGTGACATTGTGTCGGGACCGCTCGACGAATTAGGTGACGACATAGATATAATAGATGAAATAAATAGCTTACCAAAATTAAATGACATAGATGACATTCCCTTAAGTCAATTGATAAAGAAGTTACATCGATCTATGATCGTAACTATGACACCAGTAGAGAAACACCACAGGTATGTTACCTTCACACTGGGAGGGTTAATGATTTTGATAATAGCGGGGTAGGTGCAGTGGGCATAGTATACTGGAGATACCCTGGGATAATTAATAAATTGTTAAAAAAAAAAAATTGAGAAAAATACGCAGCCTAGACTTTATAACACCTGCAAGTCACAAACATCAAGTGGTGAGAACACTGCCCTGTTGGCTCTGTCTACGACGGTCAGAAGTCCAATCAGACTGTCTTCCTGATGACTGGATATTATAGATAGAGTGTATGGTCAACGTGTCTAGGAGACGTCCTACGAGACACAGTTAAAAATTTTGAGATGATAATGACTGTAAATAAACACTATGTTCCAGAGGCAGTGGATGCTGAGAAGTGGTGTAGTTAAAATGTAAATTGTAAGTAATCATCGTGTATTTTTGGGAGTGTTTTCCACTCAAGACATTGTTCCAGAGAAGAGGATTGTAAGTAAATTGATTGTAACTAAATCAACATATATTATTTTAGAGTGTGTTCCACTCAAGACATTGTTCCCGAGAGAGAAGAGGAGATTATACATTATATTTTGATGAAGTAGAGAAAAAATAATGTTATGTGACAAAAGAAAAATATAGGTGGAAGATGGTTGACCTCCGAAACTTATATTTTTATTTTATATATGATTTTACTAATCATAGGGATTTTAAGGGATTTGAAATATGGAATTCAAGCGTGTAAACAAGTTGGATTCCATAGGGGGAGGTATGTAACAATGTTAAGTAACAGGTGTCTAAATTGGGGGTTTCTGTAATTAAGGGGTGGAATAAACATTCTGTCCTGGGCTGTTTACATGAGAACCACCTGGTGGAGACGGTACTGCGACAAGTACTAATTGTCATACAGGACGTCCCCTAGTTCTGGTGGTCTGTGTGAGTCGGTTCTGGGAAACAGCCCAGGAATGTCTGTGTATACCAAAGTAAGGATCCTGATTGGTGTAGACGGCATTACATCAGAGGAAGTGACCGCACCCGTCGGGATCCGCTATAAAGGAAGGCGCCCACAGCCTTCGTGAGAAAATTCAGAAGAAAATTCAGAGGAAATTCAGAGGAAAATTCAGAGAGAAATTGGGGAGTATTCTAGCAGAGACGTTTCGGGTTTGGACAAGTTTAGTGGGAGTTGCTTCGGTATCTAACACCTTGTAGATCACTGAAGCAACAGCAAAATTATCAACAAATTACACAACGAGATATAAGTACTAACATCGCGTACTGAAAAATTGAATGTTTTACGCTTAATATATATTTTATATTTATTCAAGACTTTATTATTTTATCCACGAGTGTTGTGTTTGCCGTGCCAGCACATTGGGACAACGATAGCGTGTCAACGTATATAAGACCCGTTTACATTGGTGCGTATGACCAGGATTGTGTCAACGCATAGACCTTTTTACATTGGTGCCGTGACCAGGATTTGTGTCACGGATAAAACCCGTTTACACGAACATTTTCCTGGAACTGTTTTATTATATATTTTTTTAATTTGCCACTTCAGTCATCTTCATCCACTACAAATCGAGAATTGCGACAACAAATCGCCGATTGCGGTGAATGAAGATTACAATGGTAAATTCGGGCATCAGAGGGTTGACCCTCGTCCTGATAAATTGTCTGCTATTATTGTTCTTTGAATCTGGAATTTATAACGTAATTTCCGGCTTCAAATGACGAAAAATATCTATATTTCGGCCACTCGGATATGAAAAGGTGTATCTGCTATTTTACAAAGTGACAGATACAACCAAGGGGACAATTTATGAGAAACAGACACATATAATTATTTGGTTTACTGAGCAACTGGTGCAACCTATTTCATTTTATTTCGCTTGGTTTAACCCCTGTTTAACCCTAACAACGTTTTTGTATAAATTATAAAGACCAAAGGGTTTACTTTAGTTTTAAATCATCATAAGTGTCTTAGTTAGTTCGGGTCATTAGGTGTAGGTCTGTGTTGGGATCTAGGTATGTTTCAAGCCATCATATGCATTACAAGTGAACATAATGTTAGCAAAAGGCAACACAAATAATCTATTTTCAACCGTTTTGAGCTGATTTTACCTTGATCTGACCTTGAGATGACTTCACAGTGACCTCGGGATAACTCCCCTATGTAGTTGGCTTGGGTTTCGACGTATTTATTCTCATACCACCCTAAGGGCCAAAGGTACCATACTTCGATGACCACTGGTGACCTTTCCCATGCATAGAAAATCTGCAGACAATTTGGAAGTAACGTGGTACATAATAAGGTTAAAAAATATGGTCTACTAAAATCTCCAGGGGGGGGGGGGGTTAAAGGCGGGCCCAAGGTCTAATAGGCCTTACCCACTCCAGTGCCTGTTTAGTTTATATGTATTCACCAGGTGGCGATTAACATTATATCACTACATCTGTAATGGGCGCGATGCCTTCTGGGTATACCATTTTCCCGTCAACGGGACACAGTAAACCACTACTTTCATATACTTTTCTTATATAGCACATGGTTCTTGCAGGCAGGACATTACCGGTTCCGGTGGCTTGTAAAGTCTGCAGTGACAAGAGCTACGGCAAGCATTATGGGGTGTACTGCTGTGATGGCTGCAGCTGCTTCTTCAAGCGCAGCATTAGAAAGAGGATGGTCTACACATGTATAGGTCAGTAAGATGCATCCCAGAAGATAGATTCGCATAAAAAGCTAAACTCCTTACAGTTTTTATGCGGGTGAATGACCTGCACCGTCATTTGTCTTTATATATTGGCAATGCCAGTTAATTTAATTTTAAGTAGTGTTTTATCATGGAAATGCCGCTAACCGTGATTTTAATTCTGTATGTGATAACACGTATATTTTTGTGTGATTTTACCAAACTAACCATCTTGTATATACATATACATGTATTACTATGACGAATAAGTATGTAATGACTTTATATTTATGTCAATAAAACATCTGTCGCCCGTATTTGGATTTACAATTAAAAGTGTTGACCCAAGTACAGTTTTAAGCGGTTAAATCACTAAAATTGTATCCCCGACCCAAGTAGTCCTACAGTTTTAGGTGAATGAATTACATGTACTTGGGTGCACACTTTTAATTGTATAGGTCAAAGTAAAGATTCTTGGGCTGATGAATCACTACTTTTGGATCTACAATAATATTTTAATAAAGTGAACCTGAATAAGTTTTTTGCTCGAGTGAATGACCTGTACTTGGGTCTACATATTTAGGCGGATGAATCACATGTAATGTTGACTTATCAGAAACTGCAAACAGCATAAAAAGAAATATTAAAAACCATGACTTTTCAAGTTTCATAAAGTGGTCATCTACTGTTACTCATTATAAGCGTCACCTAGTGAATAACTATATGATTATAACAACCATGTCTACTATCTATGTGAGCAGGGCAGTGCTTTATCTGCATACCCAAAACCTGGGACCGTGTTCATGGGACGAGCTGATAGTTAAGTACATATTAACCAGTGCATCCATGTGGTGAATCAAGAAATTCTTTGGGTGAATTAACAGCTAGTAGCTTAACTGTTAAGGTTGACTCAGAACACGACGCCTTGTAATGGCGTACAGTGGCGATCACTTAATTGTAGTCACTGAAAATGCACACCCAGCAAACACAAAACATTTGTATAGCATTTATACAATGTTTGCCCAACGTCGAAGACGTTGGGCCAACGTTGTATAGATGCTATACAAATATTTTGTGTCAGCTGGGTAGGCCCTGGGACAGATAACGAATTTCCTCCAGGCGCTTCATGTACGTGTAATTATAATATATACATGCAATATGACCCTTCATGTATCTCATTTGTTAATTATTTTTTTCAAGGAAAGGGAGATTGTGTGATTGACAAGGCACGTCGTAACTGGTGTCCATTCTGCAGACTTAACAAGTGTTTTCAGGTGGAAATGAACAAAGATGGTTAGTATTGTATTGGTTACTTCTATGCATTTTTACAAATTGAATATTATAGCGGAATACGATCCATCATGTTTGCTAATCTCATACATCAGTCATTTGTCTTTCAATCTTGTTTCTTTCACCACAAAACACGCAAAACAATGCAAATATAATAATATGATATAGGAGTTTACTAATAATATCTTCAAAATGTATAGACTATAATATTATACGTGATTACATAACTAATTTAATAAAACAAGAACTAGTAAAGAATTGCTATTGGTACTTTAGTAATGTGTTTTATATGTGATCGATCAAGCGTTAAAATGAATATTTCTGTTGCCTGGATAGCTGTCCAAGAAGAGCGGGGGCCAAGAAAAAACAAAGGTAAAAAGCGGGAAGCACCCAAGAAAGGTGAGATGATGCCGATCCCTCCGCCCAGCCAATCACACGCATCCTTGCAAACGCCTTTTTTCTCATACCGAAATCTTCTACCACACATGGTTGTGCAAGATACACGCGCATGCTCTCTCATACCCATAGAGAGTTACGCAGGATCTTTCTCTTCTAAAATGTCAAGGATTACGTCCTCCACAAGCGCATTTACACCGGTTCAGCCAAAAAGCAAATCACCAAAAGAACAGCAACATAATCAGGATAATACAACAGGTAAAATGTACAAAATAATAATTCTCCGTGTCTAATTTTTAGTTGATGTCCAGTAGTGGGAGCATATATGATTCATGCCTCTCCACTCTTTTGTTTTGACACTTTTCTGTGCTTATTTCTGATTACAGATCAAAATCAATATCATATCGCTTCGCTTAAAGACCGGGGGGGGGGGGGGGGTGTTCACACAAAAAGTTCAGCTCTGTTATCTTTTTGAGTGTTTGAATGTGTGAGGGCAACATTCCGATGGATTACAACTTTAAGAAACATCCGTTGGCAACGTAATTAGATTTAGAAAAAAATTTATGATTATGACAAATATCCGTCATTACATTTTTGACATTTATATATAGTCTGGAAGCCAAATTGAGAAAAGACGCTTATTTAAGGTTTTCGTGTGCATGAAGTATATATTTGCATATTTGCTATCAACGGAAAGGTAAAAATCTCAAGAATACGAATCTGCCTGTTGTAGAATTTTAAAATGCGCCTTTTCAACTGAATTTGCCTCTTAAAGCTGCCCATAATGCTTTTCTTCATAATTGTTCATTTGTCCTTGTTACATTTCAACCGTAATCTAAATTTGTATAGCGTGGTATATATAAATATAAATTCCAACATTTTGTTCCATTTACATAAATAAACCTACTGGCTATTATTATTGTAACAAATTGAATGTTTTTCTGTGACGGTAACCATGGTAGCGCAGCCCCTAGAAACCATTCCTCAAACTACTTATGGCAACAATTTCAAAACATGATAAAAACAGTTTAACACTTTTTTATCTAATTTTTTATAAGGTTAATTTTGCCAGTTTTGAGCTTATGAAAGAACTATCGATCAACGACTGTGGTCACGTGATATTTTCTATGTGAGAAGATAATTACTACAGATACAACTATTCAAAACTGAGCGAAAACAACGAAATTGCTATAATTGTTATATGACTATCGTCTAGTGATTAAAATGGATTACAGCTCATTTGACTAATCCTTTTGCCAGCAAGACCATACATGAGTGTGGAAATTAATGAAGAGAGGTGTATAAACTTATGTAACTGGAAAAATGTTTTCAATGTACAAACACTGTCACACAGAGGTCAATCAAAGTCATATTATCGGAAGCAATAAATTGAACATTTTTTGAGAATTGCTGTTAAGATTCAGATTGCGTTGAACTAAAATATTTGCACGTCATGACATCGTACTCTATATGCTACTTGGCTGGATAGACATGCAGTGCGCCAGCTCAATTTGACACTGATGTGACCTTGATATGACCTTGACTTATACTTATATAGAGAGAGTCCCTGTTGTGCCAGTTTAAATTTACTAGTTAATTGTATGTGTCTACAATGCCCATTATTATAGCGTTATAGTGAGGTTGGTCATATCAGTGAAATGAGATCGAAGAAAGTTTTGAAGTCCCAATTGAGTTAGTGACGGATTTAAAAAAATTGAGAAATACCCATCAATAAAATATTTGGGTTACAATTTTCTCCGGGTAGGTTAATTTCAAGGTCATGTGTTTTTATCAAGGTCAGATTTCTAAAATGTCTAAAATTTATATTTATTGAAAAACCTTATTTTTCTTCTCGGGAACTACTATATTGATTGTAATGCTTTTGGCACCCTAAGATTTTTTTGTGGGGAGGGGGGGGGGGGTGCTGATGAAATGGAAAATGCTTTCAAAATGATTAAAGGTCAAGGTCATGTGTTTGCTATCAAGGTCAGCGCTCTAAAATTTCCACAAATCCTGAGAAAAATACTTATTTTTCCATATCTCATTGATATGGATTTTAGTGTTTTTGAATGCCTTTTATGTTTTTTTTTCGTGGTGCGTAATAAATTACAAACATAACATTGCAATGAAAAACTCTCAAGGTCAGGTCCACTCCAGGTTAAAGTTATTTGAAGGTCAAACAATCCAAAACTTGTGCAGACTGTATATTTTGCATGATGATTTTTTGGCAAATTTGCAACATAATCGCATTCAATCGCATTCATTCCTATCTACGTCACTCTGTTACGATAAAAATCACAGACAGCTTCGCCCGACGCACACTAAAGCTCCTTGCGATTGATCCGTAGCTAGTTTGTCTGCAACTGGACTCCGAGCAGTCTCACACCAGTCACATAAGGTTGGTCGCAGTTCATATCTTATTGCAACCCTTCTCATAATTGTCGGCGACAGCGTTGTGATCGGCTGCGAGCTGTCGGCGGGTCATTGAAGACGAAAAATCGGCACGTCATAGCACGTGACTCAGATGCACCTATATATATCGTCGCTGTCCAGGTAATATCGCGTATGCATGTAGAATTTCGAACTTTGGAGGTAATTGAGACAACATGTTTATTTTTGCCATAACAACCCAGCCTCGTTCCCAGGGCCAGACAAGCACAGCTTGTTGGCCCTGGTTTACAGCTTTGAAAATCAGTTATCTGCTTCCTGATAGGGCCTACAAAACAATAGTCTGGTGACCCACACCTGACCCTGAAAACTATGTCAAGTTTGAGTTTACATAATATGTTTGTTATCATAGGCTTAGTATTGCTGATGAATAAGAATGTAACAACCGATAGGTCGTATCCATCGGTTATTTGATGTGAAATAGGCTTTTTTGGATAACATCAAATTTGATATATATAAATTTCATATTTTTTGTGAATAATCATCAGATTAGCAGCCTGCTAGAGGTGATCACGAGGGGCATGGGCTGACCCCTCTGAGATATTATGTGATTGACCTTGAATATTTAAACCATCATCATTAAAATACCATCTTTTAGCTACCATCCGTGTCCGCCATGATGCCACCCAAACGTTTTGTCCAATGAAATGATAATGAGTTCATTGTCTATGAGACAACAAACGAAACCTTTCAGAGCCCCCCTTCTCGTGTCATGCAGGTGTCATGCCTAGAAGATTCATTTCGGTGTCCACACCTAGGTTTTTAGGTATGAGGAATTCAAACAAAATAATAACAAAAAAACTCAAAGCAATACAATGTACAGAAATACAAGATGGCCGCCACACTAACATGAAAAATCTATGTCTGCTCATAACTTTTTAAAAATGCACCTAGAAGATTGATTCTGGTGTCTACACATAGATTTGTAGGTATGAGGAATTCAAAAAAAGAAAAAGAAAAAACCTCAAAGAAATACAATGTATAGAAATCCAAGATTGCCGCCACGCTAACATGAAAAATCTATGTCTGCTCATAACGTGTTTTTTTTAAATGCCCTTATACGATTCATTCTGGTGTCTACACATAAGTTTTTATGTATGAAGAATTCAAAAAATCGAAATCAAAGGCTTTAACACAAGCAAATGTGCAGAAATCTAAGATGGCCGCCACACTAACGTGAAAAATCTATGTCTAATATAATAATATATGTCTGCCCATAACATTAAAAAAAGTTCGCCTAGGATAATAATTTCGATGTCTACACCTAGTTTTTATGTGTGAAGAATAAAAATAATATTCAACTGAATTTGCAGCAACCCAAGATAATCATCACCATCTGAGCTAAATCCACCTACTTATTAGCATTTGAATAGGTCTACTCAGAGGTTTTCATTACCGTTCCATCAATTTTGCATTGAATCAAAGTCATATTGATTTCAATATTCAAAGATTCATACATTTTAATTAGTTAACACAACAACAAATATTAAATCCAAAAGTTTAAGAAAAAATCACTAATATAACAACAAGTAGTTTGCAAGTTAGATGACTATGAGCAAGAATAGATAAGGCATAGAATATAGGCCTACAACCAGAAATGTTGTAAATTGACCAAATTAAATGTTACCTGTGATAAAAAGTATACAACACACACCAATAAAAACATATCAATTTATAGATTAGCTTCTCGTCTATATTTTAAACTATGTTTTTACCCTTAACTCATATATCCAAAGGTGTAGCCCTTCTGAAAATAAACCAGTCTCAGCCGTTTTTATTAAATCTTAAACCATGTGTCGAGGGCCTATCATCACCACAATTTTCCACCGTCGCGCCACAGTCTCCAATTATGCTCATTTTCAATGAGGCCTATGTTTATAAACAACACTGCTGTGAGCTGTAGCTGTTTTTTGTTTTTATTCGCAGTTGACTATCAATATAGCCATGACATGAACACGTGATGTTCCTTCCCCTCCCACCAAGCCTCTACAGGTGCGGATCCAGATAATAATCTGACCGGGTTCCAACAAAGGGCTCTTAATTTAATTCCAGTCTCACAATTAAATGACAGAGATCTAATTTGAGTCAACATGTCATCGCAGTCTTACTTTGCCAAAAAAAATTAGGAGTATAGACAAGATTGCGTATATCTGAACACAATAGTGCTTAGTGTCTATGGATGATGTCACCACAAGTCATCCATCATGCTTCTGTCATGTATCCTCATTTAATATGCATTACTTCTTTGTTTGTAACTATACATCTTTGTGAAATGATATGGGCGATTCTCTTCTGCGTTCCACCTGTTCTATTCATACTTGGGAACATTTGCATAGTTTTGAATTTTAGGCATCTTTAAAAAATAGGGTCCTTAAAATGGAAATTTGTAATCCATGCTTTATTTTTGCAATTGTAGATAACTAGGCCTATTTTACTTGGAAATCTATTTATTGAAACAAAAAATATAAAATATTATTTTTTGCATTTCTGCATTTCAGAAGAAGTACGATGCGACTAATTGCGTGCACATGTGTCACATGCCCCTATAGGAATTATAATAGTCTATAGCTCTATGATGATGATCAAAACCACTGTTATCGTGTGGGCCTACATCTTAAATTTAATATTTCTTTTCAATGTCAGATAATTGTACGTATAATCAACGCTTACGCCTACCCGGTATAACTGGGCCGCCTAACTTATTTACTGCGCGAGGCCCAGTCACACTGACCGCCATTTTGTTTCCACAGCCAGCTGTGTAAAAACGACACTCGCGCTGCCTACCAAAAAACTCGGATGCCATGAAATTGAGACGAATATTTCAAATGCCTATGAAAACTAGGCCATTTTCAGCAGGCGTAACTTTTGATCGTATTGGAACTATTACATTTAAAAATGGAGGTCACTGTGTCAGAGTCTTGCGATGTCATCAGGGTAGCTTACGCCTACAGTTCGGCTGGGCCTCAAATCTCAGAGGTAGGTCTACTGGGTTCGAATCTCGGTAGGGCCGAATGCTTTGCATCGTTGATGTGCATAATGTGTACATGTACAATGTTGCAATCTGTTCAAAGACGTGGAATTCACAGTGCTACCGACGGTGACATGTTCTATAAAGAACCCTTTTTGTTTAGGAACCCTGTCAACCGATCAATTTGAAAATGGGTTACAACAGAGTCTATTGTACCCAATGTTGACTTAATGCCGGACCAGAGTCGTAAATGGTGGGCCAATAACTGGTTCAACGTCTTGCGCTTGCTGTTCTAATATATTTTCTCTTATTCAGTGAACAAGTATAATAACGTTGTTAATACAGAGACTGAAAAAAACCCCTGAAATATGCAGTTTGAAACACCTTGCATTGTAGCCACAGTAACCAGTACAACTCTCTACAGTGCAAGCCCAGAAAACACATAAAACAGAACATCGTAGATGGTCATAACTGAGCAACCATTAGATGGATTTTCATGATCTTGGTGTCTATGATTACCTTAACCTTCCATAATTGTAAAATATTTACAATTTGATTAAGCACATCGAAAAACACTATGATAGCCATGCACCAAAACGTTAAAATCGTCATAGTATTATATATAGAAAAATATGTCTTCCTTACATTTTGGGAGTTTTAGAGCTCTGACCTTCATAAAAACGCTTGACCTTGACCTTAAACCATTTTTACCACCTTTCCGGTTTGATTCAGCACCTCGAGAGTATGTCCCCAAAACATTAAAATCAATATAGTAGTCCCTTAGATATGGTGAAAAATATGGATATAATGAGTTTTAGAGCTCTGACCTTGATAAAACAACACATGACCTTGACCTCCAATCATTCCAAAACCTTTGCCATTTCATTCAGCACCTCAAAAAACATACGGGATACCAAAATATTCAAATCTATATATTAGTCACCGATATACGGAGAAAATACATTATATTATAATCAGAGTTTTTACATCAGTCACATAGAAAGTAATGGAAATATAAGCAGTTTTTAAAGAATGACTTGGTAGCCATTTTTGATTAATGCAAATTAACCTTATTTGGACGTGGACTTGTAAGATTTTATATTTCAAAGCATGAAAAATATGAATCCATGTAGATAAGAAAATGTTGGAAGTCCTGTGGGAGTGTATATGTAGGCTATTCATATGCAGATTTATACCGATTGTGTATTCCAAGTCAAGGTATGGATTGATATAACATGTCAGGGGCAAATTAATGCTTGTTACCATGGAAACAACCAGTAACCTCCCACAACGAGTTACCTATACATAATAATACTATAAATAACGTATTGTATTTTAAAACATTATAAAGTAATAAGATAAAATCAGAGTAATGCCGGTATTTTTTATGGAACCAATGAGCGCTACGCATCACGGTGGTATATGTGTATTGTTGATAGGGATACCGTTGCCATGGTAACGATCATACTATGTATTTATTCATCCGTTTTAGAAATCAAATCCCCTTATATTAGTTATGTTAAAAATAAAAAATGAGGATACCACGAGTGATTATGATCATACTCCGTCCATGTTGATGACAGTGGACACTTGAAAGAGCTGTATGAATATATAACGCGCTGGTGCATTATGGGAAACTTCAGGGGGTAAATTCGGTGAAAAAGGCGCATTTTAAAAATCTACAACAGGCAGATTCATAATCCAAAGAGTTTTACCTTTCCAGTGATACCACATATGCAGATATATATTGCATGCACACGAAAAGTACAAAAATCGGATTTTGCTAATAGACCCTTTGTGTAATGGACATGTCATATTTGACAGGAAAAGATAATGAGACACCAGTTTTATTATTTCTTCTAAATTGTTTTTTTTTAAATATTTTACTAGGAAAGGAGAGATAATATAGCTTTACGAAACTATAAGCCTAAATAACACAAATTTAAACTATTAAACTATGCAACTTTTTAGGTTTTGTGGCACTTGGGCATGGCACTTTACGCTTTTTCCACGTTACGTTATTTTAATATTGTTATTTTTTTTTTATATTATCCTACAGCTAGCATTTAATTTGGTATTACGACAATGTAAATTTTGACTTCTTCTATGAATAATCTCTTAATTAATGCTTTATAATAATTTTAAACAGATGCAAATACAGTTATAACAGCAGGTTTACCCAACGTGCCTGATGTCAAGCACATTCTGAAGGAAGTGACGTCACAGTTGCTGTTCACTTGTATCAGACGTATAAGATTGAATCAGTTTTACTCAAGGCTCCACCCAGGCGACCAGAACTCACTTTTACAGGCGAGTCATTAATAATTTTTTTTTTAGAAAATATCGAACAAATGTGGTTCTTATCATACCGACTGCACAGTGGATTTCACTTCGTTACATGTTGCACATTCGTACAGGCCCTGGTCAGCGAGGGGGGGTTCTTATATACTATTCATGTATTCAATATTCAAAGCTGAAACAACTCTATAAACGTTGATTCGATCTTATCGTTTGCATACATCTGGTCATTAATAAACATTAGGGAGTTTCAGTATACACCGGACCCGTGAACGTATGTATACTTCTGTGAAACGCAGTGACGTCGCTCGGTGAAAACAAGGTTATATAACTCCCATACTTCATTCTGTGAAACGCAGTGACGTCACTCTGTGAAAACAAGGTTATAAACAAACCCTCCCCCATACTTTATTGTATTAGCCAGCTCGGTGAAAACAAAGGAGGTCAAGGTCATTGAATTTCACAGAATACCTAAACTATTCGCACAGATATATGACTTTTTTGTTTCACTTTTCTTAGTTATTATCTGAACCTTACGTAGGACATCTAATAAGACATTTTTGATATAGTAATTTTACCTTTTTATTCAGGTGAACTGGTCAGAGCTGTTTCTGTGGTCGGCTGCCTACTGGCCTATTGACATCAGCGTACTTTTGCTGAGGTGGTGTCACAACATGGCTGCTGATCTACAGGTTAGCTTTATTACAGTACCGACCCAGCAAACGTAGGCTCCGGATTGGTCGAGATGGCCATCTCGACCAATCCGAAGTCTACGATATATCGTAACTTGTATGAGAATACGGGCCTTGGTCTGTGGTTGGTCGTTTCTCATCAGCTCAAGTGTCGCTTGCAGAGAAAGCCCGCCAAACAGCTACATATAGCAGGGTATAGGCCATTATCTTTCATCAGATCCACTATCTCTGATTGATTGCACCGTAGAATGTGTTTTGTAGAAATATTCATGAATTTGATCTGACTTTTTATCTGGCCAATAAGGCAATACCTAACAGAAATGGTGTTTTTAACATTCTAAGCCACATGGTCAGGCCAAGGAATACACATGGCGAGGCAGGTGACTATCTACATAATATTAACAGCTTCTTTTATCATTTTTAAGATAGGGTGGGGTGGACCAGGGAGGGGTTTGACTACATCATTACATCTAAAATTGTACATCTTGTGTCCAACTTGTCCTGACATTCTGTGGATATTTAAGCCTGACATAATGTGCTTCTCAATCTGTCAGTATTGTCTGGTAAGATATAGCCCCAGATCTGTACATGTATCATGTGTATTGATTATCCTAATATAATTTTATTTTATAAGTCAGGAGATTCTAAAAACATGGTCAATTTTGATTTTATGTTGGACTAACGTCGTAGATGATTGCCATACATCACTTCACCATTGTCAATCCCACAGCGTAAACACGATCTACACGGGCCCAATGTTTTTCTAATGTTGGACCTATGTCGCAAGCAATAGACCAACGGTAAACCAATATTGGGTCAGTGTATCGTGTTGACAGAGACTGCACACCAGTAAAAACGATGACCCAGCGCTGGGTTCATGTTAATCTACAATCTGAGATGACGTCCTGACATTAAACAAAGAGTGGTTGTTATAATCACTGTACAAATACTGCTGTCATCCTGGTCTTACACAAAAGCAAGTCTACAATAACACAGATAAAAGGCGCAGATCCAATGTTGCTGTTGTGCTGGGCCGACATTGTATAGGATGGACCAACTATAGTATACTCGGACTTCAGCTCTACCGCGTGTTATGCTTTATTTAGTTCACTTTCTATTATAATTATTGTGAGAGAATAAAAGTACCTAAATTTGCTTCAAATTCAGAAAACATAAAGATATGTTTTTTTATTGAATAGAATTGAGTACTTTGTAGATAATAGTAGATGAATAATCTTTACTTATTATGCTTACCGTTTTTAAATATCGTTCTTATAATTATGATGCACTTTCATTCTTTGTTTAATTTCCAGCTGGAGAGCTCTACCATACGCTCACTGAACTCTGTGCTGTCGTCGTGCCAAAATCTGCATGTGGACCCCACAGAGTACACCTACGTGGAGACCATACTGCTTCTCAAACAAGGTCAGTCTTTCAATTCCGGCAACGTTTTATCAGACTATTTACTTAACTCTTGCCTAGCTGCTGGACCCTCATATTTACGACTTAGACCAATTAAAATGTCGTTTAAAATGTTAAAATTGTTTTGATAGTTCATCATCGTTTTTTTTTTCAATGTGTAAAGTTTTCGAAAAAAACCATATTTTTCGTCATTTGAAGCTGGAAATTGCGCTAGCAATTCCAGCTTCAAATGAATGAAAAATAGAAACAAACAATTCTCGGCAGCACAATGGGTAATCATGTTAATAAGCCCAAAAGTACAGGTGCAAATGGCACGAAATGTAGCTGGCTATAAAATCGGTTTTCGACATTCATTTAAGTACAAAATCCTCGTCAATTATACTGTCGGCCTCGAATGAATGAACAAAATATGGAGGAATGTAGGCTTTGAAAATGGCAGCAGCATCATAATTTATAAAACAACGCATAACAACTCAACGTTGATTTATTGTTAGCTCAGCGTCTGCGACGCTGGTCCAGCAATAACTCAACATGGCAAAACACCGGACACGACAATTGACCTAGAATCCCTACATGCAAAGCTGGGTGAAACAGCGTTGCGCCAGCACCGGGCCAACACATAATAATGCGACCTTTGCCTACTGATCTATTTTCAGATCCCGGCAGACAGCTGATCCGGGGAGGGCAGGCGGAGGCTCTACTGGATCAGACACAGCTGACACTGGCCCACTACATCAGCGAGACATACCCTGCCACACCTGCCAGGTTTGGCAAGGTCCGTAAATAACCAGCCCGGCAGATACAACACGCTGAATCAATGCTGGTTAACGTTGGTCCACCGTCTACGACGTTGGACCAACGTTAAACCAACATTGATTCAACGCCCTGTGTCTGCTGGATAACCAGTTCTGTTATACTGATACTTAGTATCCGAAGCGACAAATTGTGTTCAAAGTTTTAAATAATGGATTGGCCCTTCCCAGCAAACACGAGGCGTTGAAGCAAATGCTGGGCCAAGTTTGGTCCAGCGTCGTAGACGGTGGACCAGCATTAGACCAGCATTGGTTCAACGTCTCGTGTTTGCTGGGTAAACACGTCTATTCTGTGAAACACAGTGACGTCACTCGGTGAAAATAAGGTTATGTAAGACTCTTCCCCCATACTTCATTGTATCAGCCAGCTCGGTGAAAACAAAGGAGGTCACGGTCATTAAGTTTCACAGAATAACCGTTTTTAGCCATTTTATCTTTTCATTCAAACAAGAACATTTTAAAGAGATATTGCCATTAAATTTGCTGAAGAGGAGCGTAACACAATGGTTAGAGCGTGGCGCTCTGTAATTCGACTGCTTATTGTGCGGGTTCAATCCCTGCTTGGTGCAGGCTTTCAAAAAGATATACGTGTTCTCCCCTTTCAACATTGGGTAATTGTCACGATGTTGGCGCTTCACTCCCCTCAGGTGTTGTACACGAGTACCTGATTGGACTCAACTAATATGGCAATGTGTATGATCAGTTCCAAGCGCCAAAATGGCTGCAGGCTGTATGCACGCCATGGGGTTGAAATGTAACACGAATGAGTAATAAATGTAATCAGACTAAGATGATAACAGACTCTAAAACTACACCTTTGCCCCCTTTGATTGAAACTGCGCATA